>JANRMT010027041.1:52458686-52519693 GCA_026402145.1 Polypterus bichir lapradei | reverse complement strand
CGGATTCAGCGGGTTGGAAAATGGATGGATGGATGAATCCGAACACAGGGTCACGGGGGTCTGCTGGAGCCAATCTCAGCCAACACAGGGCACAAGGCAGGAACCAATCCTGGGCAGGGTGCCAACCCACCGCAGGATACACACAAACACACCCTCACACCAAGCACATACTAGGGCCAATTTAGAATCGCCAATCCATCTAACCTGCATGTCTTTGGACTGTGGGAGGAAACCCATGCAGACACGGGAAGAACATGCAAACTCCACGCAGGGGGTACCCGGCCACCATGCCGCCCACTTTTTTATGATGATTGTGTTAATTACAGTATGTCATGAGTAATGTTACCCAGATGCAGACTTGTGACAGCAAGCTACCATATTTTTATATATTTGAAGAAAAATGTATTTTTCTTTGTTTTAATAGATAGATAGATAGATAGATAGTGTGAACGAAACCCGGGCACAGACAGGCAGACATGTTGTTTTCCACCACCACACGTTTATTTACAAAACTATGTACAATTCAAAGTGCACACAAACCCCCAAGGTCCTGGCCACACAACGCCTTATTCTCTTCAGGCCGCCTCCTTGCCTCCTCCAGCAAGCTCAGTCCTTCCTTCTCTCCTGACTCCAACCTCGAATGAAGGGAGGCGGCCCCTTTTATCTTCACCCGGATATGCTCCAGGTGCTCCCCGGCAATCACCCGCCGAAACGCCCCCGTGTGGCGGAAGTGCCAGCTGTACTCCCGGAAGCACTCCGGGTGTCCCTGCTTCTCTACCCTCCAGCACTTCCTGGTGTGGCGGAAGTGCTGAGGACCAGGGTTCCCAAGGCATTGGGGCGCCCCCTGGCAGTGACCACGGGCCTCTACAGGGATGGGCTTCCAAGCCCTCTACCCGTGGCCCCCAAAAGCACCAGGTTGGCAGCCCCCACGTGGTCCAAGGTGGGCGCATGCTCTCTTCCGGTCCCTCAAGGCGTCCCGGCCGGGTCGTCGCCCCTGGCATCCCTGACATTAGATATTAATTTGTGCCCAGGTGGAAATTTGGCATTTTGCAGAAGCTCATGAAATTAATGAATGCATAACTATATAGATAAATAAAAATATATATATACACACACTGTGGTCTGAACAAAAACCAGCATGACTAAAAAGGAAAACAAATTTCTGACTTGGAGTCACAGTGACTCACTGCTGTTGGTTTAAAGGAGACCTAGTAGTGTTTCCTGACACACTTCTCCTGAATAATTTGTTGACTGAAAGTCCTCAGTGTAGTAAGTACTCAGGTAATGCATCAATGGCACTTGCAATTCTGAATGTGAGCTTGTTCCTATATAGGCTTGATTTATTTCTTGGTTTTGAAATACTTTTTATTGTATTAGTGATTTTACTTAGATAAGTTTTAACACTCTTATGTAATTCCTTCCTCCTTGTAATGTTGGACTTGCAGACATCACTGAACTAGACATGTAGCATCCTTGTCAAATATCATCCTAGATTTTCTAAACTATTTGTAGATTCTTGAGTGTAATTATGTGGCCAATGACTGACTACTAAAGATATGCTAACTGCCCCCCTATTGGGATCTTTATTTTTAGCTTTCACATGAAGCTCTCCTAATTAAATATTCTACCCAAAAGTAATCATTTTTGCATTTACTAATCACCTTACATTACTTGTAGTGATGGCTGAGAAAATGTTTAAATTTGTTTTCAGGGAAAAGGAAGATAAAATAACAAAATTCATGATACAATGGGCTTAAATGTAAACCAAATTTGAACAACAGCAAACAATAACAAAATTCCCTTGTAAAAATCTCAGATTACTCATGTCCCATAATCCAAATGTCTAGCATTCCAAACCCATTCACTTTGTCTAAAATAAAATTCAAATAAACCATTTCCAGAAATCAACTGGAAAATTGATGAACCAATGCAAATTGGCTAATAAACAACTCATGTTGAAGAGTACAAAAGTAAAGTAAAGGAGGGCTTATGCATTAGTTGAAGAGTTTCTGGGCACTTACAAAGCTGTAGTCTTACAGTCCAGGCAAACAGGGGCTCTTTAATGGCCTCAATGTATATATTAATGTTGTATAAAGTACAGGTGGCTTTGGAAAATTTGGCCAGAAAAAATTAAGTTTTTAGTAAGAGACAGGATTCCTATTTGCAATGCATGAACATTGTTCCAAAATACTCCCTTTGCAAGACGGTGCTCTTCATATTGAGCAAATCTTTTTTATTGCAGCATGCATGTTATTTAAAATTAATTTAGAAACAGTATAATCTCAATATAGACAGTGTCTGTGTAGGAGTTATATACTAGAGTGACAGCTGGCAAACTTCATGTTTGCCTTCAATAAGCCCATACATTGTTGTACATGTCTGCTGAATGCTCTGTCATTTTGCAATAATGACTTTGAAGACATCTTTAGTAAAAAGGATGAAATGAGTTTATCAGTCTATAGGGTATATGGTTCTACTATTAACCTATGTGCTTTCTGGCTCTCAGAATAAGGTCACAGAGGTTTATAAAGAAAAGTAGGTTATTTCAGACTTCCAGTGAATACAAGGCTTATTTCATTGCATCTATTACCTGTTATTTCCAAATCAAATTTTTATGGATCGTTCTAGGAATGATTAAAGTAACTTTAGAATTATGATTTGTGGAAAAAAACGCTCCTTTATGAATGTAGACAGTGGTCTATTATTATAGCTTTATTGACAGTCTACAACAGAAGAATGTTTTTAACAAATCTTGATTAAAAAAGGTTTTAATCAAGATTAAAGATTAGCAAGATTAGCAAGTCGTCCAGTTTTCACATGTGGGTTCCTCTGATTCAAACTTAATGATGAGAATTGATGAACTTAAAGGTCATCAATCTTTAACACCCCAGGATTAGGAACATGAGAATAAAGGGAGGGGTAATTGGGTGATGCTTACCTCCAGGTGGAAAATATGCTTTTCGAGCCAAAGTAGCTGTTATGAGAAAGTCTAGATTAGGAAGGAAATTGTTATGAAAAGGTCTACTGGGATGGGGATTGTTATATGGAAGTCCATGAGGCAAGGTTATTGATATGATAAAGTCTACAAGACTGGGTGATTGTTATGAGAAAAGGTATGGAGCAAGGTCATTATCACGAGAAACCTTGTGAAGCAGAGGATACGAAATGGTGTGAAGCAGGGATATTTTAAGATACGAATTGTAATAAATGTGAGGCTCGCCCTGAGCACGGGGCTCACTTCACTGAACTGAGACAGGCTTTAGCTGCTATGCAATGGTTTTCTATGCTGTGCGATAAATCCTATTCTGATTGCCTATCTGGAGACTCTGCATGTTTTTCTGAAGAGGTGTTCTCTGTGACAATATCACATTCCAACATGGGTGTTAACTCATTGTTACTATAATTTGAGTTTCTTACAAACAAGCTAAATAAGGGTTCAGTGGTGGCATCTGAGACATTTGCAGATGAAACTCTCCATACGACCTCATATAATTTATAACTTTAGTGAAATATTGAAAAATGAGAAAAGAATCAGGAAAAGGGAGAAATTTGTGCTTCTTTTGAGCAATAGTTTTGGAGGATTTTTTGAAAGAATTTATCATTGAAGAATGATTCTCAAAAATACGTTACTTGGTTATTTAGATTAAGAGATGATTTTCTGAGATGACGATTGATGCTCTAAATGTATTTTTATGAGTGCAAGCAGTATTAGAAAATGGAAACACAAAACGGAAAAAAAAACTAACCAAACCAATTATCAAAGCCAAAACAAAAAATGGCATATGTAGTGAAAACATGCTAACACTAAAGTTTGTTTTCTTCCAGTAACTGGTTTAATCCTTTGCCAACTCTAGGATAACAAATTGCTGCATGCCACTATCATATACAGACAAAACATCCTTGTCACATGACTGGCAATGGGCATAGTACTAAGCAAGATGGCCATGGTCTCCAAAACTTCCGCACATTTTTGAGATGATATTAGAAGAATAAAAACAATGTTACAAGTAGTCAGTAATTTTCCAAAAAAGAGAAATGCAACATTTTGAGGAGCCATAACACTGATTTATCACGGATGAGGAATGACAAAACTGAGTTGGGCAGGCAGAGTCTACTACTGTAATGATATTACTATGCTTTTATTTTATTTCAAGTTTAATTTTGCAATTAGAAACATTATCATTATGTATTCAGAGGGTTTGTTATATTGAGAATTCAATTATGCTATTATTTTTAACTTTCAGTTTCCTTTTGGCAATGTTAAAAATATTTAACTTTCTACTCTGTTAATTACGCACTGACATTTTGTTGTGGATGTCACCATTTTCAGAGTATTTATGGACGGTTACCACATAGTAGTCAGAAGATTGTGGATAAAACTTTGTGACTGCTCTTTTCTTTCGCTTTAGGTTGATAGATTTTAGATTTGGGGTTTGGCACATAACCTTTTTTTCCGACTTTGGTAAAGATTTCTGACCACAAGTTTTGCCTTAGAGTCTTGGGATTTAGTTTACATGATATTTATTCCTGGTTTTGGCCTCTCATCCATATTTCTGACTACAAGGTCATGTGGCCTGCATTATCTTTCATCTGTGGCAGAACAGCTGAATAAAACTGAAGGTATGAGATACTTTAGAGGTAAAAAGAGATTGAAAGATCATGAATTTAATACAAATGAAGAAGATGGATATGTTCCTGCAATATTCCACCTTTTACTTTTCTATTTTTTCACTGACTGACTAACTGACTACTTTTTGGCAGAACAATTAAATACTCAATGGCTGTGGCTCTCTCTTTTATACCAAACAAAAGTTAATAAAAGGAAGTTACACCCAGACATATTGCCTAGTAATGAGGAAAACAGTGCGGCAGAACTTGATACAAAGTGAATTGCTTACTTCATAGAAAAATAGGTCTATTTCCCTTTGTGAAAGACCTCAAGTAACTCAGTTATTTTTACACCCTCAGTTGATGTAAATATCAAATTTTACCACTTGTTTGTCAGCATTATCAGATTTCCAAAATTCACATTTTGCAGGATGAGTTATGGCTTCTTTTTCACAAGCCGTTAATAATAAAGGAATCTGGGTACAGGCAGTAGAAATCCATTGTACATATTCTTTGTGAAAGCCTTCAAAATGTGTGAATCATTCATCTTAAATAATAAGAAGTAGGGTGGCTTAGATATATCTGAGTGACTACTGTCGGAGTTCTGTAGTGCATGATTAGTAGGAATCAGCACTATAAAATGAACTCAACATGTTTTGAAGGGATTACACATAATTTCTATTAGGAGTACTATTAGCAGGAGGTAGATAGGAAAAGAAAAATACTCTAGTGAGGTTATTTCCACTGAGTCTGAAAAAGCCTTAATAGAGCTGGATGAATTAATTTGTCTTTTTGGCAACAAGAGAACACTGATGTCTACTAAAAGACAGTCAAAAAATGTGTTTGCATATGATAATAAGGAACCAATTATACCTCTGCAATAAGAACCACTTTGTACTTCTTAGAAGAGTGAGTACATAAGTAAAGTCAATAATCATACTCCTCCGGAATTTGAGATTTTTGTTTGTTTGAAATACAGAAAAAAATAAATTGCTTCATTATTCAAAGTGATTGCATTATTTTAAAAATAATGTCTGCATGACATAATAGAGTAAATCTGTTTTCAGTATTCCAGCCAAATATGGAAAGTTTAGAATAAACTTTTAATAGACTAAATAACTCTAGAAAGTCAGAGTGACCTTGATCGTGCTTGACTTGGCCTAATAGAATACCAATGAATACTTAAGTAAAGGGTCAAAACAACTACTGTAAAAGCCTGAACAAATAAAACTAATGAGAAATTATCATCAAGAGGCACAAATAATCCAGGGTTAAATAAAACCAAATACTGGAGACTAGAGAAATATAAGGTATGAAAAAGACTGCAAACAGAGAATGACAGGAGCGTGCCTAACTATACACGAACATAAATCACAACTTCCTAAGTTTACTTGCTAACATACAGTAGATTCCGCAATAGTTAGCAAACTTGTGAAATTCGTTGGTGATTCTAAAATTGAAGAAATGGCAGGCACTGACTAGGCAGCTAAAACAAAACAGAAAGACTTGGAAAATCTTCAGATCTGGGTGATCATTTGGAAAATGTAGTTTAATTTTGAAAAGAGCTACACATGGGCTCAAGAAATGTCAATTTTAAATAGGAGGTGGGAGACATTGTCTTAAAGAAAACAGCGTCGGAAAATGATTTAGTGTTTTATGTTGATATAACATTTTCATCAAAAAACTTAACCAACTTGTGACTTCAGTGACCAAACACTAGTAAGTGTTATTTTAAAGAAAGGGGTAAACACTCAACTGTGCCTACTTTTTTCTGAGTGTCAAAGTCATCATATTTGATATGAGTGTTTATCAAAAAAATTTAAATCACAAGGTAAAACATCCAATAATGTGTTGTTATAGTGTTTTCAATATAGTACAGGGTGAATAGAAGCTACAAATCATACCTTTTTTGTTTTTATTAGTGTTTACAAATTGTTCTGACTTTTTGGATTTGAATTGTATTAACTTCTGTGTCAACACTGTGGTAAGACTGAAATTTGTGAGACTCAAAGAACTTCATCTCTGATGTGGATGTGAGCAACACTGGATCACCATAAGGAACAGTCCTGTCTCCTACTCTCTTCACCCTGTACTCTTCAGATTATAAATATAACTTAGAATAATGTCACTTACAGGCATTTTCTGATGATTCTGTACTTATGAGGTGTACTGATGAGGGGAATGAGACAGAGTAAAGGATGAAAAAGATGGAGAACTTTGTTTTTTCGTGCAGAATTGTCTGCAACTTAACATCAACTGATTATTGATTTTCTCTCCCACAAAGAGCCTCTATACCCATTCACTATTCAGGGTGTGGATATAGAGATGGTGCATTGCTACAAGTTCTTGGGGGTCTACATCAATGAGAGGCTTGATTGATCTTTTAACATAGACAAACTGTACAAAAAAGGACAGAGCAAGTTCTTTATCCTCAGGGGACTGCGTTCCTTCAATGTGGGAAATGTCATCCTTCAAATCTATTATAACCGTTATGGCCAGATTGATTTTCTACGCTGTGGTTTGCTGAGCCAGAAACATCACTTCAAGAGAGTCCCAGTGAATTAAAAAGCTAATTAAAAGGGCACACTCAGTTATGGGATGCACACTGGATCCCCTGGAGGTAGTAGCTAAGGTAAGAATGAAAACAAAACTGAGTGCTATTATGAACAATTCTGCACATTCTCGCTCTGACACACTAACTCTGTGTATTTTCAGCCAACAAATCATTCAGCAGAGGTGTGCTGAGAAACTTTAGTGGGTCTCCTTTATATCAAAAGAAATGTGCCTGTATAATGCCTCACTTTGACTGTGAGGTTTTTGTTTTCTTTCTTTACAGTTATTATGGTGTTTGTTTATATATTTAGTTAGTTATTTAATGTGCTTCTGTGCTATCTATCTATCTAATGCACTAGTGAAACCACATCTGGAGCATTGTGTGCAGTTCTGGTTACCAGACTTCAAGAAAAACATTGCATCACTTGAAGCTGTGGAGTGGAGAGCAACCAGGTACATTCCAGGAGTTAAGGACATGTCCTTCTCTGACACTCTTGGAGAAATAAATCAGTTCAGTCTGAGTAGACTGTGTCAGGACCTAGTCCAGGTCCAGGTCTGTTGAATTCTGGAACAAACTACTGAGACATGTAGATTACTATAGAATAGGGTGACCACAGCATTTGGTGGACATTTAACTACAGTATCTATACATCAATGGTGGCCGGCAGAGAGACAGAAGGGAGATCTATTTTTCCTGATAATTACATGAGGAAATGAAAATAATGTGTAGTAACTAAAAACTGCTTCTCTTCTGAGACAAACAATAAACCTAGTCCAAATGATGTAAATATAGAAAATGTATTGGTTGCTCCTAACATTTTTATTCTTCTCGTTATTAGCAGAGTAACAGAAAATTCTATCCACGGTACATAACTGTTCAGCAAATGTCACACTATGTAAAGAAAATCTTACAATGAAAACCAAAGTACTTTTCTCCATTGAACCTGCAAAATAATACAATGGCTTGATCTAGATCTGAATCTTTCATTAAGTGAATTAAGTCAGTGGATGAGGATACGGAACTCGGTGATGGGATGAATATTAGAATAAGCACTGAACAAGTTGTCTAGGTACTTCCTCATTTAAACCCTGTTCAAGTGAAACGCTTGCCCATATCAGTCATTTCCTTTCATTTTTATTTCTACCACTACGATGATGATGTTTTGAGGACCTTGCCATTAGCTTCTGCACAAAGTGTAGAAGTGTCCTGTTATGGCACTCTTACCAGTACAGACACCTACACCTTTAATATGTGCAGCTTCAAAATTTTAATTTGCATTACATCTCATCCCTTGATTTATGCAGCACTGAAATTCACCCTCTTTACCCATTTTTGAAAATAAATCTTTTTATCAGAGTATTCTGTCATTTTGTTGTGTGAAATTATTTTAATCCTGAAATGAGATAATGTTTAGAGGAAGAAAAAAAATAAAAGCAGAAGATAGCAGAACTTCATTTTATTTTTATTTCATTTTATTCAGTAACCTAATGTTTGGTTCATTTTTTCACTTAGAACCACTTAATAATTGTAATTATAGTGAAGGGAAACACAGCAAAAGTCAGTAGCAGTGAGGGAACACATATTAATAAATATGAAAAATATGAATTTGAATGTTTTGGGTTTTGTTGAAGTGTAATGTTAGTTCTTATAGAGGATATAATCTAACAGCAGTTCGCTGATCTTGTAGGTTATCATTTGTTTTCTATACTTGTCAGTTTAAGTTTTCAACTTTATAGAACTTTGCCTGTTGCAATTTATTTGAAATAAATCCAAAAAAATGGTGTGCACATTGATTGTGCATAGTGTATAATAATCTCTAAGCACTTTACTTTTTGTGAAGGTAAAGATAAATACATAAACTGTAAGAATTTGGCAAAACAGAACAATACTAAGTGAAAACTATAGACATTTTCAAATTACCATTTCAACGTTATATCTGGAAGTTCTATATACAGGTTATAGGCAATATTTAATATTTTGTTTTGATTGATTATAATAATTGGCCTGATTGTATACCATTTTCTGACCATTTGAAATGGAAAACAGATAATGAATTATATTTCTGCTCTGTTGTCTTATTAGAGGACAGATATATTAATTTACCATCTTATAATTTTTTTTATGAGGGCATAATTTGCCTTGATGCACTCATGCTTACTCTTTAATTTAGAGTTCAGTAATTATGAATCCGTCAACTTGATTTCTCTTTCTTTTAAACTGTGTTGCTGTTCATGCATTAATACTGGACTGCACATTTTCCACATGTTTCTTTGGAAGTTGTAGCAAGACGCAAGTAAAATTTTCATCTCACATTACAGTATTTTCAAATGCAAAATTTTTAAACCAAATTTACAATAAGTCTGACCTACCTTAGGAATCTTTCGATTGACCTGAAGAATTTTTACTAATTCTACCTGAAACTCATAGTGCATTTTAGTGTAATCTGCTATATGGACTAAATAGCTCTAAATATTTTCTCCAATTAGTACTCTCTGCACATCTTCCAGGTTGCACACCCAAAAAGTAGAGAAACAAAATCACAGAAAACAGGTATTTTCAGTGCATCCTTATTCTTGGTGGAACTCATTATGCAAGAAAATAATCTCCTATCTCATGTCTCCAGCCTACAGTACTGAGTAACTTCAAGTCCAAAAATGATTTTTTTCTCTGCTCGTAATATCCATCCTCTGGTGTCTCTATGTAAGTATTACATGTTGTGATCCAGTGAGATGCTTTATTTTGCACATATTACTTATTCTGTAAAACATATTTGTAAACTGAATAGCTGTGCTAATGATACCCAGATACACTAGGAGTGAATACTTCTTCACAGCAGTCATCTAAAACCATGATTTGAGGATGACACTCAACGCACAGTTTAAGATCTGAAACAGTCTTCCCATACTTTTAATGTAAATGGCAGAAAGTCGGAGGAGAGATCCATTTTAATAACAATTTAAAGTATATACTGTATAAACAGAGACATAACTAATTTTAATACAGTGAAAGCAGAGAATATACCCTACTCTTGACATGCAGTATTTCAAAGGAAATATCCTCCTGTTTAGTGGAATTCTAATTAGCGTTTCCCATGACAGGATTGGGAAAAAGTGCTGGTGACACATTCACAGTTTTGTAACTGGAAAATATTTTATGTTTAAGTTTAGATACAACTTTGTGTTATAACTGATTATGACTTGAGAGATTTATTTTCTCCAGGGATGCTGCTGACTGAGTTGTCCACTGGCCATTTCTCAGTGATATTAATGGGCAGATATTGTTAAGATCCTTTTATGGTAATTTGTATGAAATTGCTTTGTTTTGCTGTTTCTAAAGTTTTCTGTTTTTTTTAAGTGTGTAAATTTTATATTTTGTAAAGTTTTAAATTGGTTTTTACCTGCAAACTTGTTTCAGCATTCTTAGCCTGTATCCTGTGTTAGAATGTTATAAAATTGGATTAAGCTGAATTGAGTAGGCCCAAGAGATCCCTATTTCAAAACACATATGTGTGATACTATGTGCATTATAGTTCATTTCTATTTATAGCAGTGCATTTTCCATCTTTGACCAAAAGGAACACCTCTGAAGATCCTTTGAACAATTCACAGAGTTAGGCATGCTATGATTTCCAGATGACTTAGAAGATGTTTTGTTAAACCTGTGGTCATTATGATAGAACATTAACATTTGGATTGATTCTGCAAACTCCCAAAGGGTTACCGACTGTGCAGTTTCTATAGTATGTATTTGTTTGCAGATACAGAAAATCTCTAAGTTAGTATATTGATTTGATGTAGACAGGAGTATACAGTGATTACATCATAAAAGCAGAAGATAATGTTGCAATACAAAATAAATGGTTTGTCAATTAACATACAGCACCTCCATCCATCCAGTTAGTTTATTGAGAGTCAGGAAAATAGAATTGATAAAACCAACAATAAACTCAAAAAACCTAACACCTAAATATTGAATATTAAGTGCAATTACAAGAACACTCACTTCCAATTTGTATTTTTAACATATAAATCATATTAAAATAAGTAAAACAAAGTTTAGCTAAAATATGATCAAAACAGCATTGCAAGTATTTATGTTTAAAATAAAATTAATTTACGTCAAACTCAATGCTTAACATCCCTTCAATACCCAGTTCAAAATATTGTGTGAACAGAAAGCTCAATATGAGGAAGTTTGCATCAGTAATACTAATTATCAGACATAGTGAATCTGTCAAAGGATAAAAAAATAAACAATAAATGGCTTATTAATTTATAGTAAATTAAAGACACTGTGGATGTTAATATTCAAGTTTATGGCTTCTCCCGCAATTAAAAGAGAAAACAGAAAACAAAAGGATAGGAAAAGGGTAAAGTTGTAAGAGATATTATTGAGAATTATTGCTTAATATAATGGCGGTACATTGATGACTGGCTAAACAATGCAGAATGGTACCAAAAGATGAGTTTACACAAGGTAAAGAGCAAAAATAAAGTAATGAAAAGAAAAATAGCATGATAGTAGTAATGATAAAATGTAATGATGTAAAATATAAAAAGACATAGTCATAGCAACCACAGACAAGTAGATAACTGAAATAAATGTGATTAAGGAAACTAACATTTCACATAAAGTGCATATTACTTACATTAATCATGGTCATCATTAAAAGTTTGCAAGACTTCAGAAAACTATCCCTTATGCTTTCATTATAGCAAATTACTGTCCAATGCTTACTTCTGTATGTCAATTTGTATTTTCTGTCCTAGTTCTTGAACAGATTTTATTTAAGTTTTAACAACCTTCTCAGGGCACTTGCATTTGTCAGAGTAACTTTCCACCATTTATTTAGTTTTACTTTAAATTTTACTCTCCTGTTATTTCAGTACATGCTTCAATATTAATTCCTAATGTTTCCCTAAGCATTTCAGTTTGTTCCCCATGTGTCTCATTGAAAACCTCTCCCATGGCTTTCAGATCAAAAGTGTCAGTACACTCTTTCACACAGTGCTCTGGTAGAGTCTTCTGACAAATTAATGAAATTATAACGCTGCATTCATCCCTGGCAAAAGAGAACATTCAGCAAGTTAGTGTTGTTATTGGAGTTGTAGATCGAGATTACAAATGAACAGAAGTTTTCACTACCAGCCATACTGTCCACCAGGTTAGGGCCTTTAAAGCTGCCATATTTGGAGAACACTGGCTAGGCTTCTTCTACAGCTGCAACATAAGGCCCATCAGGTAATATGCCTGTCCTCTACTCCTCAGCCTGTACGAAGCCCAAATGAAGTTTTGGCTTTGGTGGCTCTTTAGACAGTTGTTAAAAAATCAGAATGCAGGATAGTGATAGTGATATTGTAAAACTGCTGCCAAAGGTGTGTTTTCTCAAGCATTCATCCTTGGAAAAAGGAAAGGACCAAATACTGTAGGTTGCTCATTTCTTTTATTTACTTTTTCTGCCATCCTTTTTAAATTTTTATTTATATAAAATAATTTTAAAGTGTATAATAGCATTGTTCGGCAAAATTCAACAAAGTATTTTAAGCAGCAACTATGCTATGTTCACTGGTGACCTTATTCTGCAAATATAATCGACTTGTATGTGAATGTCCTGTAATACGTTTGCCTGCCTCCTTAATAGTATTATCCAGAGTGCTGTGAAGTTGGTGCAAACAGAAAGGAGTGAAGAATCCATATGCTTTAGTGTTGTGCTTAACAGGTAGCAGCAGCAATAAATGAGCAAAAGCATTAGGGAAAATAATAAAACAAACTAAACTATTGACTCTGTGGGCGACAAGCCTTAGTGAATCCATGCTTCCTGTCTGCAAGAAATCTTGATATTTAATTTTATTAATTGTATGTCCGGGAGGAGATGGTTAGCACTGCTGCCTCATAGCTCAGGTCACATTTTTGTCCACAATAATCGGTCCAGCACAGCTTGCAGATGTTTCCCTAGCAAACAGGGACACCTGAAAGGCCATTGCACCATTAAAATCCACTCAAAACTAGTTACATTTCACCTTCCACCTTGATTTCAAGCTGAGTTTGGCAAGGTTCCCAAACATTTCCATGGTTTCACAGAAATCAAGGCGAAGCAAACCCATCAGGGTTTGCTCATCAGTAGTATATAGCTGAAGTCCTAATTTTGCAAGCACAAGCAAGTCTCAAGTCTTAAACCTCAAGTAGCAAGCAAGTTTCAGGTAATAAGTCTGAGTTAAGTCTTCAGTTCTTGTGGTAAACTTAAGTCAAGCATTTCCTGTAATTTTGTGTCAGAAGTCTTCAAGTTTCTTGTTTGGTCAATATATCTTCTAAATATATAAGCTTTTAGAACATCGGTGATAATGTAATCTGTCTTGTCTTTGAGGATGTAATCATTGCAAAGACCTTCAATCTGTTCACATACCTGATTACCTGTGAATGTTCCTTGAAACAATTTATGTGACAACAGACTGGTCCTCAAGAGACCAGTGACAGATTATTTTTTCCATTGAGATCCAATGGACAGAGATAGCCTCTTATCATCTTCCTATTGGACTACATATATCCACGGTTACAGAGAGATGTTCATCTTGCCTCCAATTGTTTCATGAATTTTGCCTGTTTCTCTGCAACCAAGTTTCCTATTTTAGAGGAGATAGTTTTCCAGACAGACTGGCGTATACCTGCTGTCAATAATGGACATAAAGTGACGAAAGCTCAACTACTGAGATGGGCATGTTGCAGTCAACAATTAAGTCTGATAGTTTTGCATTGGTTATGAGCTTTTTTGTGGGTGGTTGGAGTTATAGAGTTTAACAGCACTTGATTCAATTAACCGAGAGATGCAAGTCTGCAAAGGTCACTGGTTACCATCTTGATCTTCAGATATTCTTCAAAGCTAAACAATTAGAAAAAAGTCATCCATCTCTAAACAAATAACAGATGTTACATATTTTTTCTACACTCAATTCATAAATGTCTGCCACGGTTATGGTCCTAACATGGCCAAGTGGGGAATATTAAGTTGAGCATAAGTAGGCAACAAAAATTAATGTTAGCTAAAGCTAATATACTACTCTAATGGTTGCATAGTCATTTCTGATTGTCATGACAGCAGCATCTAAAGTTACAGTATCCATAACTATGTTGTTTAAGTGTGATTTCTAAGGCCTGTGGTGCACATCTGAGTGAACAAAATTTTACAGTCTGGCAACATTCAGAACATATGGCTGGTTTATTAGAGAGTAAAACTATTAACCAATTGACCTTTTCATACTTCTATGCTCATGCTGAAGTGAGATGGAAAACGCAATACATCCCTTGTTAAACTAAAATGTATTTTCATCAAAAAAGTTAACTTTTTGAATAATTGAAAATAATAGCACATTTCACAAAACTTTTTTGAAGGATAGTGCAATAAGCAGTGTTTTATGAAAGATGCTATTAAAGTTGAAGCATATACTATAACCTTTAATAAATATATGGCTACGTATTTCTCTGACAGCAGGTTGTTCATTTTAGAAGTGAGGGTGTATTAACTCACCATGCTATATGTTGCTTTCTGTAGTTCCTTGCAAAATTGGAAGTTGCCATCATCCCATAAGTAACTGAAGTTCCACATCTTTTAAAAACTGTGGTTCAGTGTCTTCTACTCTAAAATTTAAAAAAGCTGTAGGGTATTATTTTTAGCCAACTATACTGTTCTTTACTACTCCTTCCCAATATTCTCAGTGTTTACATTAAAATATTTTGCTGTGCATTAGATTGTTGACATTTACCTTTATCACACAGATCATGTACCTCTGCCGTTCCTGTTGGCCAATGAACAGCTCAAAGTGTGTGAAACATCAAAACGTATTAATTGCTCTGAAAGTGTTGCATCCCACAGGAAGTTCAGGAACAAACAAGGGAGAAAGTTGTTGGTTTTTTCCTACATGTCATGCTCCTGTAAGTCAGTTCAAGTTTCAAGTTGTCAACCGTCAAGTCAAGTCAAGTCACAGGTCTTTTATTTTGATCAAATCAAGTCACAGGTCATAAAAATTGTGACAATTGAGTCAACTTAACTCCAAGTTACTTGATTCCATCCCCCGCTACTAAAGCATAACACTCACAGGTGGCAAAGCAGGCCAGCGTCAAGCACTGCTTCTTCATGGATCTATCATACTGGGTTGGAATCCTACACCCAGACATTGGTGTGAAGTTTGCACATTTTCCCTGTTTTTTTTTCCCAGTTCCCTGAAGATGTACACATTGGCACTATTGTGGAACTTAGTTTGAGTGAGCCTGTATATGAGTGGACCCATTGAACTGGGCACCCTATCCAGCGCAGTGTGATGATTTGTCATGTTATGATATGTTAGAGCAGTTCTCATCCATACAAGATTTTTTATCTGTTGATTCGGACATATAATGACTTTCTTCATTGTTTAATGCAATTAACTGAAATACATGCTTGATGTCAACTTTTTCATAAAGTGAGTATTAGGAGAAGGTACATGATTCCCTGATATGACAGCTGCAAATAAATAACTGTAATTTGAAGATTTGAAGACAGACAGTATTATGCTTGCACTATGCACACGAAATGCTTACTAAAATACAAGTTTATAAAGTGATAGGTTACTTCTGCAGACTTGTACATATAATTATAAAAATACCTTTCAAGCTGCTTTTTGCTTAAATATGTGTACCCAATGCTCCTGTGACTGTCCAAAAACTAAATGTGACAACTGACTATAAAGGCTGTTTTGACAAAATGCATTAATCCCTCACTGATTTGGTAGGCCCGTTAATGTAGTAGTTAGTACTGCTACCTCACAGCTTGTAATGGCCTAGAATACCAACCTAGTCAGTGTCATGTGGATTCTGCATGTTTTCAGCCAAGTCTGGTAGGATGGATAAACAGTGTATTTAATTAATTCAATTTCAATTTACTTTTTGATCTAGAGTATTCCCTATGTGTTTAAATTTTTGTAAATAAAATATCTGACAATGTATAAAACTGTTTATATATGGGTAAGAAAAGACAAAAAACCTAAAATGATAAAACAAATAGCATGCACATTATGGAGGGGAAATATAAAACATTATTTATTTATATATACACCTATTATTAAATTGGACTTATAAAGCTCTTAATAGCAATATAACTATTTTTAACACATTACAGGGAAAATTATACTTTTTTCAGCTCTTCTTTGATCACTCTGATCCAGCACTCACTAACTCTGTTGGAAAAACAGCTTTTGCATTTATTAAATGGCAGTACCTCCTTTAGCAGCAATGACCAAAACCAAACATCTACTGTGTCTGCAAAAATGAATCCCATACTTTGATTTCAAGGTACTTGGGTGATTTCCTCTTAATAGATTTTTTTCAGCCTATTGACATTCAGAGCTTTTCTTTTATGAACTGTGAAAGTCAAGTCATGCCACAATATTACTTATTTAAGGTCATAACTTTGACAATGCCATTTGAAAATGTGAACATTTAATCTGTTTCAGTTATTCTCTTGACTTTCCTTTTTCTCATTTTGCCCACTACGTTCCACTCTTTTTATTTAAACATTTATATAAAACTTATATAGCAAAGTATCACAGTCAGAGGATCTTGGTTATCTCTTGGGCTTTTATGAATCAAGCAGCCCCTACAGATATTAAGAGCTTGTTGGTGTCTAAGTCTTGACAGTCTGTATGGCTATGATTACATAGCTTTTTTTGGTATATTTGACATGGAAGGCATTCCTGCCTGCTGTATAAACAAAGAAAAGACGCACAGAATTGAATCCTTCAATCAGGATTGAGATGAATATTTGCATGTGATATGTGTGAAGATGCTCAAATTGGATTTTTCAGGCTGAAATTTTATTAAATTTTCCTGTTACATGTTTTAATGATTTATCTGTTTTCCAAAGAATCAAAAGTAAGAGCTTATTCTTCCACTATAGTATCTCTCCTAGAAAATTGCTTTTTATGTGAAAAATAAAAAATAATAGAAAGTATCTTCATTTACATATCATAATGCTGTCAGACATTTGTAGTTTATGGGTTTACATTTTATTGACTAGATTGCTTTAAATAATGCTAAATGTTGAGGACACAGACATGGCGAAAAGGCCTAAAAGTCCCAAAAAAGCTGGGCAGGAACCTTACAAGCATGCCTAGATGTGGCCTTATTCTGGGTAACCAGTGAAAAAATAGGCTTCAACCTAAGCAGGCCCAAAATGAGGAACTAACTTCAATTCAAAATGCAATGAAAGTCCCAAAATATACCAGAAATGTCTTACAGGAGAGTGAGACTATATGACTCTGGCTTGTAGAGAGAATCCAAACAATGTAGCTTTATAACTTGAGGATCTATTAACAAAAATCAGGAAGGAGCAAAAGCAGGCACAAAAAAGGACAAAAATAGTTTGCATAAAAGGCAATCAGATATGAACAAGGTCCTATACACAATTCCAAGGAAAATCCAAGAACAAGCAAGCAATATCCTGTAAATAAAAAAAATGAGAAAAGAAATACAAATACTTGCACATGACTCCTACAGCATTAAATGAACCACTGCTGGCTTGTTGTCTGTGACTTCAATATAAAGGCAGAGTGAGGACCTAGCAGCAGTGACATCAGGGTGGCCCTCCCTCCTGTGGTACCACCCACGAAACACAAGAAATGGTTGAACATTTAAAGACAGTGCAAACATAATAAATGGTAAACAAACCTGACAGAAATTATAAAAATCATAAGAAATCATTTTTCAAAATAAATCTGAATAACAACCAAGCAGAAGATTCACGTAAGCCAGGCAATAAACATAACTGATAATACTTGTAAGATGTTTTTTTGTTAATTTATGGACTGGTTTGAAAATAACAAATTACTGAAAGGAGAAAAATGATTTATATTGTACTGAAATCAATAAAAGCACTACTGTATAAATCATTTATATAAATACTGAAAAATTATACTAGTAAAAGTTGACAGGACTATTTTTGTACTTTTTCTTTGCATGGACAACAGACTAAACTGTTTTTTTTTTTTTCTCTTAATGATTTTTAGGAGACAGATCTTCCAGAAACTATTAAATAAAAGTTAAAACAACTGGTTCAAAGCCATTACATCTCCTCTAGTCGTGTACTGGAGTTATAAGAGAGGTATACCATAACCTAGGGCAGGAGTGTCAAACTCAGTTTTGCTAAGGCCCAAAAATAACACCTTATATCCCTAGTACAGGTTGAAATATATTAACAGACAACTACCGCAACTAACAAGACACACTGGTACCTCACCGCTTGTCACAATCTTATGTTTTGCCTCATGTCTCTCTTGAAATTATACACTATCATGCATGCCCATCAGAGGATCTCCTTATGGGCTTGATCAAGGTATGTGTTAACCCCCTGGGGCAAGAGGGGGCACTGTCGCTAACATTCTCTTCTCCTTGTCTCTCCACAGCACTAAGAAACTGCCCAGTGAGGGCACTTAGCTCCGCCCCTTCCAGTTTGTGCAATATAAGAAGCCTGGCTGCCCAGAAGGGAGGCATCTTTTGCAGACTGAACCACCAGATGGAGCTCCAGTAACTGGCCCTTATTTCCACGCCAAACAGACAAATATCTTTTGTTGATTACTTGCCCAAGTAGGCAGCTTTATAGACACCAGGAGGTGCATTTTACGTTGGACTTCCTCTAAATTAAAGAATTAGTTGGACTTCCTCTTAATTAAAGAATTATATCTGCAATTGTGTTGTTAAACTCCTTTTAAGAGGACCTTGAAAAAATGTATATTTAGACACATTATTGGTAAATAAAATTTAATATAGATAAGTGATAATTTGTAAATTATAAGGAAAAATATCAGTTGTAATTGCTCAATGAGAATTTAAAGGTAGAAGGTATGGTTAATGAGAAAGTCTGGGGATCCTATCATTGTCAACAATCAGATCATGTACAGAAATGATTAAAAATCTAACATGATTATATTGTACCACATTTGGAATACAAATGTAGAAAGCTTATCCTTAAGCTGCATGATGCATTCATGAAGCCACATGTGGAATTTCATTTGAAGTTTGGACATTAAAGCCCTAGATAAAGCAAAGAGAAGAACTACTGCAACAACTGCAGGACTGAAGATTATGAACTATAAGGAAGGAATGAGGGAGATTAATCTTTTCAGCTTAAACAAATAAAAGTGAAGAGGTAACATGAAATTATTGAAATTGTGAAAGGAATTTGTAGGGTTAGGGACAGCTGTTCATTTTCAATCAGATTTTATAAAAAGAACATTGGAGCACAGATGGAAAATGATTGAAGATAAAATTTGTTGAAATGTAAAGAAATATTTTTTCACAGGGGAGAATGTACATACATTGAAGAAATTACTCTTGTAATTATAGCAAATGTCCACTCCGCATTTATTTAACACATAATGTAAACAGCAATTGACAAGCTATGTTGAACTTTATGGCTTGTTCTAGTTTTTTTCACAATGCGATGCTCCTTCACGTCCTTCCCAGTACTCACCAAAGTCTTTCACCAGTTTCTATATGGCTTGTTTGACAATTGTTAAGAAAAGAGAAACTCACACTGGTGAAGTGGAAACATGCCCAAAAATAGTTTCCTTCTAATAGGGATTTTTAAAAGGGATCTCTATATATAATTTTCATTTGGATCTTGATCTTTGTTTGTCCGCGAATGAATTAGAAGAAGAAGCACTAGATGGCAGTAGAGAGACAGCTAAAAAATAGCCATTGCATTAAGAATCTCCTCCAGGATTATACTACTGAAGACTGTAGTACTCCAGTCACACCTCCAAACACAGGCATTTAAACTAAACAAATTGTTGTGCTTTAAATTAACTAGAGAGATCTTCATTTAGATCTTGATCTTTGTTTGTCCGCGAATTCCACGCATGCGTAGATCACCTTCCAGTTTAGTACATTGTTGTTACTCACGGATGTCAACAATGTGCCAGAATAACAAAAGGGGTGGTGGACAGTGTTACGCTGGTTAGCTCCTGAGGCCTGGTTAGAGAATGAGATTGCCGAAGATGAAAGGTACGTAACATATGAATGAATGAAAGACAGTGGGTAAAATGAATGACAACATAACAGCACGTTCCGGAAATTATTATTGTTACGTTGTAGCCGGCGAGTGCTGCGCGTCTCACAGTTGTACCGTGGCTTGCTCACATGTCAGTGAAGTGATCCTTATTTATGCTTTAAAGAGCCTGGATACCTATGTGTCCTCCTTTTATAACCATTGCTCCGTGTATATTGCCTTACTCTTTGGATTGCCACAAAGCAACCTGCGAGATTGGAGAAAGGTTGAGAAGAGATTGTGAGAGGAAACGACAGCATCGTGAAAACGAGACGGACTGTAAACGGACAGAAGCAGAAATGCTCCTACACCACCACATAATTGCGATTCGGACAGTGATTCCGAGTAGGCTGTTCCTATCGAATCAATATCCAAGGGTTTTCTTTTGTAATTTTGTTTCCCTTATAAAAAATCATAATGCTGTGCGACGAAGGGCCCAGTTCACGACTGGCAGCCGCGTTTAAACAGGGAGCCCTTCACAGACAACTTTAACACGCGCAACGTAGTTGGGCGCACATAGCTAGTAAGTTATACAATGTCAATTAAACAATGTAATAATGAAGGCCAACACAGGAAATAATGTACTAAATAAAGTGTGCATGAAGTGTACTGGAAGAATATAGTAAAATCTCTAGATGCCAATTGGAATGGCACAAAAAAGTGACAATTTTCAAATACTTCAGTAATGAAATTATTTACCGTTGTAACACATTTTTAGTGTGTAAATAAATTCCTCTGTGAGAGAAGGGAGATGTTTGCAAAGGCTATCCAAAACATTCAACTGTATTTGGAGAAAGCAATGTCTGTATTTGTAACAGAAGTGGAAATGTCCAAGGACACTTTACTAATGAGAGGTAAAGGAATTCAAGTGATGTGAAGAGACAGCAATATTATGTGGAAATAAGCTAGAAAAGACTGTCTGGTAATGACAGACCAATTAGTTGCCATCATACTGAAAAGAAAAGGGTGGAATGGCCACAGAGGGGTAGTCTCAATGTGCACAATATTTATCATGCATGAATGTGTTTCTGATTGCACCTCCTGCTGCATTTTCACTGATTTCAGTGTTGTTGGGTTAATCATCCTCAGGTTCTTCTAAGTCCATTTACTCAAGTCATGTGCTCCTTAGCTGAGCAATGTTGTGTAGTACACAGGCAGCAATGATCATCTTCACACACAGTTTTTGGAAGAATACTTTAGGCCATCATCTCACTGATTCAAATCTCTGAAGTGACGTTTTAACAATCTTACATATCTCCCATTAATTTGTCTTGTGTGTGCATGGTACATATTGAATTAATAATGAAACAAAATATCACAGATTTTTAATACAAAAAATAATGTAATGGTTATAAGTGGGTAAGTGATGAAAAATCAAAACTGAAAAGTAATCCAACACAGAAGTATAATAGTTATACGTGGGTGAGTAATAATAATAAAAAATGAAAGCTTTAAAAAATCATAAAAATACGAATAGAAAAAATGAAAATATAACGAAAAAATATTATTTAGCATAAATAAAAACAAACTTTTTTTAATTTTATAATACTTTCATTTTTCTATATAAAGATATTGTAGCAGCCCTTGAAGGAACCACACAGGTCACCAGGTATGCTTTTCATGGATGCCAGAGCACCTTACTTAATTATACAATGCAGTCCATACTGCAGTTTCCTTCTTTTCAGCCCGATATTAAGATCCTGGGTAGTGTTGATCAGTGAATTTCACCAAAACGTTATTCGCAGTGAATTTGCTGCATTCGCGTTCACCCTTTTTCATCGAATTGTTCACTGAAAACTCAGCCTGTTTAGGAGAACCTTTATCCCCAGCACTACATAATGCTTTGTGAGTCCAGCTCAACATTCCTCGGGGCTGTAATGGCCAATATTGGATGGGACCCTCCTCCCAGGTTTATAATGCTGATTATTTGCATTACAGACTCTATGGAACTAAGTGGTAGAACAGATAAGTAAACAATGTGGGGTGTACAAAATTTTATTTTTATGAAACATATACAGCATAAATAACGAATTATGTCTACTTGTCAGCAAATGTGCAGATCGATCGTTGAGTTCCATGTCAAGTATATGAGAAGGAGGTGTGCGCCCTATTCATGCATAATTAGCCACGTGGAGATAAAAAACAAATTGTGAAGGAGCCTGATGCCACCCTACTCCACAAACACAGAAGACTCTATGAAATAATAATGAAAGATTTATTATTTACAAGACATTTCTTTTTCATAGAAGAAAAAGTGCAAAGCATCAGAAGAAACAGTTTAGAGAGCCTTCAGTGCGAATTCAAAAAATACTGTATATGATTGCGCATCTCTGTGTTTTTCGTCTTTGATCTCACAGAGGGAAGGTGGTGCAGTGATTGGCAGTGCTACCACACAGCTCAGGTAACCTCTTCGGCCACAATAATTGGTCCAGTATAGTTGGCAGACATTTCCCTATCCCTCACGGACATTTACAGATGATTGGACCATTATAATCCAGTAAAATCTAGTTCAGTTAGTCCTTCCCCATTGACTTCAATGCATTTCACCGAGTTTGCCGTTATTCGCAAACACTCCTGTGACATGTTTTCTCCAAACTCGATCCAAAGCAAACTGTGAGTAGTTCACTCATTACTAGTTCTGGGCTCACCAGCATAACAAAAAAAAACAAAAAAATCTTAAGTGTCTACAGTCTTGCTCACTGCTGTAGCTAGCACTATTTTCCTCCTATTTCTCACTATTCTGTCTCTGTTATCCTCCTGAATTTCCCGCATTTGTCAATTACATGTTCTTTTTGTTCCCACAAGGTCTGCGTCCTCTGGTTTACCTCTTATTTTGACCCGTCTCTGACAAGCTGCAGTTCAGTTTCTTCTTTTTTCCGCTCCTGCTGTGGGTGCGTGGAGTGGGGTAGCCCAGTTATACGCTCTTTAATCTTGTCTTCATTTAGACTTGTTTGTTTTTCTTGTTATACATAGTTACCTCTATGCTTGATATCTCTTTGCTCCATAATTCCAAATATTTTACATCTTTGTATATTATTGTTTTTATTACTCTTTTTTGTCTCATTACTCTTTATTCATTATATAGATTTAGGATATAGGGGATACCTACCTGCTGTCAAAAGGCCACACATCATGAAACTCACCTTCTTCTGCCAGATGTACAGCACTGCAGTTCACCCACAGTGCCGTATCTTGTATTGCTCCTGGCCACTTGCTACAGCGTTCCTTAATAATAATAATACATTTTATTTATATAGCGCCTTTCCCATGCTCAAGGCACTTACAGAATATAAGAAAGAACGGCAGGGTATACAGTATATAGCATAGTACAAAGCAAATAAATAAATAAGGAAGATTAAGACAGTAAATTCAGAGAAAGCCTAAAAGACAACATAATTGATTGTCTAGCACACACACATACAGGTTACATGAGCATCTTCACAGAGAGGTAAACTGAGAGAAGGGTAATAAAGTCAAGTAGAGCTAAAAGCCTTCCTGAACAGATGAGTTTTGAGTTGTTTTTAAAAGAATTCATGGAATCAGCAGATCTGATTAATTTTGGTAGGTCATTCCAGAGTCTGGGTGCTATGCTGCGGAAGGCCCTGTCACCCATGGAGTGTAGATTAGTGTGGGGTACAACAAGATTACCAGAATCAGAGGACCTTAGTGAGCGGGCAGGCACATAGTAATGGAGAAGGTCACTGATGTAGTTTGGTGCGAGGTTATTTAAGGCTTTGTAGGTTATTAGTAGGATTTTATATTCGATTCTGTAAGACACAGGGAGCCAGTGAAAACGGAGCAGGATGGGTGTGATGTGCTCGCTGTTGCTGGTTCGAGTAAGGACTCTTGCAGCCAAGTTTTGAATAAGCTGGAGCTGTGATATAAGATTAGAAGGGGCACCTGCCAACAGCAAGTTACAAAAATCGATGCGGGATGTGATAAAAGCATGGACAAGTTTCTCAGCATTAGAAAAGGAGAGGAAAGAGCAAACACGGGATATGTTACAGAGGTGAAAATAAGAAAGTTTCTTAATGTGATTTATGTGGGAGGAGTAAGAAAGGGAGGAATCAAAAATGACACCAAGATTCTTTGCAGCAGAGGCAGGTCTGATGAGATCACCGCCAAGATGGACTGGGAAGGAGCTCATTTTATTAAGTTGCATTTTAGTCCCAATTTGCAGGAGTTCAGTTTTGTTGCAGTTTAATTTTAAAGAGTTCTGCTCCATCCAGGTTATAATTTCAATAAGGCAGGTTGTGAGCTGAGAAAGCTCTGATGAAGTTCCACTTTTAACATTGAAGTAGAGTTGAGTATCATCTGTATAAAAATGATAGCCCAGTCCATAGCTACGAATAATATGGCCAAGGGGAAGCATATAGATACAGAAGAGAAGAGGGCCGAGGAAAGAGCCCTGAGGAACTCCTTGTGTGACTGGTGCCAAGCTGGATCTGCTGTTGCCAAGACTAACAAACTCTTGCCTATGAGTCAGATAGGACTTGAACCACTGGAGGGCAGTGCCAGAGATACCCAGCATGTTCTCCATTCTGGACAGTAAAATGTCATGTTTGACAGTGTCAAATGTTGCACTGAGGTCTAATAGAATTAATAGGCTGGTTTGTCCAGAGTCTGCTGCCATAAGCAGATCATTGGTTACCCGTAGCAGAGCAGTTTCACAGCTGTGCTGCACCCTGAAACCAGACTGAAAGGGTTCCATCAAATTATTAGACGTTAAATAATTGGTGAGCTGGGAAGCTACAACACACTCAAGAGCTTTTGACAGGAAAGGTAAGTGGAAAATAGGCCAGAAATTGTTAAGATTGTCAGCATCAAGACCAGACTTTTTAACATTGGGGTTACAGAAGCGATTTTAAAAGTGAGCGGCACAGAGCCAGTGTTAAGGGATGAGTTTATTATTGTTGTAGCAGTCGGGATTATGACATGAAGGCAGGATTTAAGTAGTGTGTTGGGGATGTGGTCCAGTACACAAGTAGTCGGTCTCATCTTACAAAGCAGGTCATTAACAAAAGCAGATGTGACTGGTGAGAACTTAGAGAAGGAGCTGGATGGGGTGGGAAAACAGGGAAAGATATAAACAGATGATGTATTTATGTTAGTTGAATTATTTAGATCTTTAATTTTGTTACGGAAAAAGTGGAGGAAATCCTCACAGACTTCATTAGAAGAGGTAGTTGGGCCAGATGCAGGTTCGAGTAGTTTATTAACTACAGAAAACAAATCCCTTGGGTTATTGTGGCCACTTTCTATTATTCTGCCATAGTGGGTGTTCTTAGCAGCAGTTAGTGCTTCTCTGTAAGCTCTTTGGTGGTCAGAGAAAGCCTGGATGTGCACGGTGAGGCCAGACTTACGTGACATTCTTTCAAGGCGTCGGCCAGCTGCTTTCATAGGTCGCAATTCTGAGTTATACCAAGGAGCTGAACGTTTAAAGGAAACCTCCTTATGTTTTAAAGGAGCTGTTTTATCTAATGCTGAATGAAGGGCTGAGTTATAGTGGTCAACAAGACTATCTAGTGTTGATGGAATAGGTGCAGACAGTAAAAGATCAGAAATGGATCCAGAAAGGATAGAGGGACAGATATTTTTAAGGTTTCTGTAAGAGATTTGTCGTTTACAGGTAAGAGGAGGTAAAGGCAGTGAGACAGTGAAAAATACTGCTTTATGGTAAGAGAGTCCCAAATCAGTGCTGTAAATATTGGCAACAGATAGTGCAGAAGTGCAGATCAGATCCAACATATGACCACCAGAGTGGGTGGGAAAATCAACATGTTGTGTCAAGTCAAAACAGTCCAGTAAGGATAGGAATTCATTTCTCAGTTTAGATGTAGTACTGTCAATATGGATGTTGAAATCACCAAGAAGAATAGTTCTCTGAGAGTAAGAGCTTAGGTGGGTTAAAAGTTCAATCAGATCAGATAAGAAGGATGCATTGTATTTTGGGGAACGATAAAGAACAATGAGTGAGACAGGACTCCTTATAATAAACTTGCTGTTTTTGGTGAGTTGCACATTTACAAATATAGTTTTAAGGATCATCAATGAGAGATTTAATTCCAATATATGTACCCTCAATAACACCAAACACATTTGGAAACCCACCAATTGCGTGTAAACCTTTTCTGACTTTCTGCTGGCCATTTTATATACAGTGGTGCCGTGACTATCTGGGCACTGTACACAATGAGATCTGAGGGGCTTACTGAAAAAGTACCAATTCCTAGGGTATCTCCAAGAATATTTGGAAAAAAAACTGCTAGTAAGGCGCATCAGAGTAGCTAGGACTTGCATGTCTGTGGCCATCTTGTTTGCCTTTTAATGTGTAAATATGATGCTTTTTAAATAGCATTTTTTACTTTTAGAAATACAGATTTACAAACAGATAGACAATGCTATTTTTGTAACACTATTTACTTTTTTTACATACTGAATACATTTATAAATATTATAACAAATAACATCCCCCACACCATCAAATACAAACCTAAAAGATAAAAAGAGCAGTCGCACTTTTATTTCTTCCTCACTGACTTTGACAAATATATTTTCAGAACTTGTTTATCTCTTATTCACTTCTGTTGTGTGTCTTTGTTTTCACAGAAGAATATTTTTGTGTTCTAAAAACACTGCATATAGCAAAGTTACCATTTTCTATCTGCCATCACAATACATACCATACAGATTCACATGTTTCAAAGATTTTCACTACCTCAAATATGGTAAGAATATACATCAATTTTTATGCAAGAACATTCTTTTTGAGAAAGCCAGTGAGACATTTTCTCAACCTCTGCACACCAACTTAAGACATTCAAGAGACCAGGTCATGTTCTTAACAGAACAAAAATAAAATCCATTATTTTGTGAGCTGCAATTTATAATCATTCAGATATTTAGTAAGGAGAATATAATTGTTTGGCTTTAGTTGATTAATGGCATATAAAAGTCTTTTCAAATATAAAAATTACTTATAAAGTGCCCTTTCTTTGTAAAACTAAATAAGAAATATCTTCATGGCTAAATAAAACATTTTCAGTTTAATTTTAACTGGCTTCTGAATTAGCAAGTATCATTCTTTGCCCACAGCCATTTAACATTTAATGACATAAAATTCTGTAAAAAATTATTTTTTAGTTTGGATATATAAACCTATAATTGAAACTGTATTATTTTATGCATGTATATTTAAATATACCAATATAGATTCCTTCCTTCACATATATTCATAGTGTAAAATTGTTTGCATATGCTTCCAAATTTCATTTATCCAAGATATTTTATCTTTGTGAGCATATCTAATTACTTGCGTATTTGTAGGCAGTCAGCTTAAGATATTCCGTTTAGATAAAAATGAAGAGCACAGTTAGATTTGCTGGTTAAATTAATCTAATCACATCTATGCAAATTATTATGTGATTTCAAACAGTTTTGCCTTTAAAAGAACTTTGCCATTCCATTTACGATCTCTGACTTTCCTAGATGAGTGAACATGCTAATTTTATTCACATTAAATCTCTTCCTCTCTCTCACTTGTATTTAGATTAGAAGGCCATTTAAGGTGTTTTTTTAATGTTTGATGGAATAAATGACAAATTGCATTTCTCACACTGTAAAGAAATGTCTGCATTGAGAGTATAAATTTCAACTTATAAATCCTCAATTGATTTAAAAGAAATGCAAGCACTGATCTACCATAGTAAATACCACTTCAAAAGCATAGTGACTTTTAAAATATATTACATAATCTTGCGTGTGATCTACCTATTACAAAATATATGTTTTAGTAGTTGACATGGAGTTGAGCATTCTGAACAACATTCTCCCTTGTGTTTACTTGGAGTCTTTTGAAGTATTTCACTTTCTTCGTCGCAATAAAATACATAAAGGTAGTCGTCAACTTACGACCAGGTTCTCCTCTGATGGACTAGTTGTATAGTTGATCTGGATGTAAGATGGACCAGTATATGTATTCAAACTGGACCGTATGTATGGTAACTCCCTTAAGTCATATTGTTTGTTTTATATTCTTTTTATCATCATTCTTAGCACATTGTGTAGATTTTCTATCACTTATTTTATTGAATTATTTTTTTTATATTATTATTTTCTCTCATTATTACTGTTGCTCGCATGGATGCTGAACCTTTAACACCTTCACAAATCCTTTCTTGGTCTGTTTTATGTTATGCCATCAGTTTGCTAACTATGAGAAGAGGAATAATACTGGCAGAGTTTGAGCACTCATATGTTTTCTGTTTTAACATTTTAGCCTGTTAATAATAAACATTAACAGATAAAGGAGTTCAGTGTGGTTTCATTGCCTCTTAGTGGCAATTCTCACGAAGCAGCACATCATGTGTCACAACGCAGAAGCTTTAGAGGTTAGCCGGATTCAAAGCCAGAATGCAGCAGTACAGCGAGTGTGATGCGGTGAACACCAATTAAAAGGCTATAACTTAAAGTCACATGCTTTCTTTCCTCCCTCATACTGCTCGATCACCTTCATTTTGGTGTCGAGATCAATTGTCTTTTTTCCTGTAATTGTAAGACAAATGTAAATGAACGTAGTCGAAACTGCTACAGGTAATAAACCGAGATTGAGATGAATGAGCCACGGCATATGAGCTGGCAGTTCGAAAACTGTCATTTACCCAATAGACACAATAGCGGTCGTAAGTCGAATGGTTGTAAGACGCATATGTTGTAAGTCAACAACTACCTGTAGTACATGAAATGGTGACTCTGAATTCAGATGGTTTGGTTATTGCTTTGTCCTTGATCTGTCTGGTTAAACTCCAGCTTCTTCAACATTGTGACAGATAATGTGGCCTGAATGAACAGATGGATGGATCCCGCAAATTGCAATTCAGAACAAAATTAGCAGCCTGCTTTTTCCTTTTGAAAATCCTAATAGATATTCCTGGGGATAATGACTCTGCCCTGGATGGGACAGCATGTGATTACCAGTGTAACAAAGGCACTATATGGGTGCCTGACCTGACACAGACTCACACCAGAGGCACGTTAAAATAAATAAACTTTTTTTTTTCTTCACCTGTGGGGCACGTCTTTCCCATGATCCCCACAGGCACAACACAGTCCCAAGTACACCAATAAACACACAAGCACACCCTTCTTTGGCTCCGTCACTCCTCCTCTAAGCTTCGTCCTCCTCCTCCTGACTCTGGCCATTGAGTGGTGGTTGCTGGGTCCTTTTATAGTCCACCCGGGTATGGCAATTATGCTGCCCATATGGGCTCAGGAGTCCCAGCTGCAGCACCCCCTGGCGGCGCCTGTGAGACCCAACAGGGCTGCACCCAACTCCAATTCCCATGGAGCCCTGCGGGAAACCGAGGCACCACTCCAACCCAGGGGGGCAGCCATCTAATGTCCAGGTTTGAGGTACTGCACAGTCCAGGGCTTCTCCCTCTGAATATACAGTGAAGGGGCATCCTGGCTGGGCATGGACCCCGGCCGTCTGCCACACCAGATATATCTGACCATCAGTGTGGACTGTCCTTATCTGAAGACCAATTAAGAAGACAATTAAAGAAGCTACACACAGTAAAAGTTGCAGGACCAGATGGAATCAGTCTTCAAGTTCTTAAAGCCAGTGCTGACCAACTTTGTGGTGTCGTCTGTCACATGTTCAGTTTGGCCCTAAGACTTCAGAAAGTGCCACTGCTGTTGAAAACATCCTGCATTTTTCTTGTTCCAAAGAAAACAGGCACTCACCTAATGACTACAGGCCAGTGGCACTTGCATGTCACATCTTGAACAGCTTAGGGAGACTGGTCATGGACTATATGAGTTCTCTTGTGGTAGACCACCTGGACCCACTACAGTTTGCCTATAGGACAAAGACTGGAGTGGAGGATGCAATTATCTGTTCGAGAAGGCATATTCTCACCTGGACAAAGCTGGCAGCACTGTGAAGGTTATGTCTTTTGATTTCTCCAGTGACTTTAATACAATCCAGCCATCCCTGTTAATGGCTAAAGTCAGAGATATGCAGGCGGAGGAGCCTATGGTGTCCTGGATAATGGACTATCTGTAGGGCAGATTGCAGTTTGTGAGACTCAAGGACTGTGTTTCCGATAAGGATGTCAACAGCACTGGATAATCACAAGGAACAGTTATGTCTCCATTTCTCTTCACTCTGTGCATCTCAAACTATAAATATAACATCATGTTAAATCGATTACAGAAATTCTAAGATGCTTCTGCACTTATGGGGTGTATTGGTAAAGAGGATGAGACAGAGTATAGGAGTTGGGAGGAAAAGTTTGTTTCTTGGTGCAAAGAGAATTGTCCGCATCTTCAGCATCAGCAAAACCAAGGAACTGGTTATTGACTTTAGCTGCACCAAAGAGCCTGTATGTCAGGTCAGTATTCAGGGAGTGGATGTAGAGGTGACAAAGTATGAGCATGACTCCAAGAACAACATTTTACTTAAAATCAGATACTGTATGAAATGATAAAGTATTGTTATTAAGCAATGCAAAACAAGTGTTAACATCCAAAAAAACAATAGCAATAGAGGTGAAGGTTTGGTCTTTTAAATACTGGAATAGTTTTTACCTTGAATGTTTCCATTAGAGATTTAAATGGCATATATTGTAAATCATTTTGGACAGATTTTTGTAAATAACATTTCAGTAAGGTGATTGATCAACACCTACCGAAACATGTTGCTGACACCTATAGGTTAACACTGCTGTGCTATAGAATCAGCAGTCTATCCAGCAGTTTGAGAAAGGTAACAAGCTAAGAGCTCTGCAACAGTCAACTTTAAAACACTATTGTGGACAACAAGTTCTTGTTCTGATAATGGCAATAACATGCAGTCTTTCTGTTACTTAATTGTGAAGGTAAACCAATATTAACCACCAAGCTAGGTTCAGATGTTCTCTAATGTGCAAGTATTTTGTTCTTCTATTGCTGGCATGAAGGTGTGTGTATGTGTTTGTTTGCTTAGGAATTTGCCTATTAACTGAGATCGTGAATAAAACAAAAACATTTCCCAGGTAGCAGAATATAGCCATTTGTCATAGAGGTTGTTAAAAAAGTTAATGATAGCTATAAATGAGTTCTTTGCCATGAATTGGAGAAAACATTTCCACAAGCCTAGTTCCACAAACTATGGTAGTATGGAAGAGTTTTAGTAGTAAAGCTGTATTTGTTATGAATGATGCCTGCTGCTCAGCACAGTATCTTCTAAGAAAATATTTCCCTACTTTGAAGGATGCTGATCACTGAATCATATTCTGAAGGTGAATTATATTGGCAAAAAAATCTCAGGGTAAAACACAATATGAATGAAGAATAAGGCAGATAAATTGCTACTTAATATACAAAACACTTTCTTGAAATAATTCATTTGTATTTGGAGAATCAGCTAAATGCCAGAGTAACTTACAAGCAAATACATGTCCCAGAGAAGCTTATCCCAAATTTGGACTTGAAATTCAGTTAAACTCTGTTGTAAGACCTATGGCTAACAAGTATCTTTCCTCTGTGGAAGAGTTTATGTAAGCCAATATAATAAAATAAAATAAAAATGCATCAGAATTTCTAGTTGTAATACACAAAAATGTAAAAGCTACCAGCCAATGTACAGTAGGAACCTAATCTGGGTTAAGGTAAGAAAGCAAATATTTATGTTTTTTTTTTTAACTGTTTATCCTTTTGTAATTGCTGGCTAAAATGTGGGTGTCCCATGCATCATCTATACTACCCTTCTGATAACTATGACTTTTTCTGCACTCTTGAGTCAAGAACTTGTTCACTTGTGAATGAATGGATTGCATAATTGTAGTAACTAACGCCTTGCTGGGTTGAGGCCATGGCTGCCACTTATTTTATATATTAGTTTACAATGGTTTTGCAAACAGATTTTTAATTCCACATTAATAAACTGGATGGCTTGTTTTTGAATTATTGACACAGCATATAAGTTTTGCAAAACTACCATTTTTTTTTTTGCTTTGTTCCCTTTATTGAAACTCTATTCATGATGAAAGAATTAATGTTTTTTGGTGTTGTCCCTCCCATTTCAACTCCACTGTGAAATTCTCTGAAGCCTAAATTTGATATTGTATAAATAATGTAAATAATATAAAATACTTCTGTGATTGTAGCTATAGCTGTTTTTGAGTAATATGCAATGTTTGTGTTGATTCCCCATTATGCCACATTCGCCATCATTTCCACTGAATCGCTGCCTTCACTTAAAGTAGGGCCAAACCTAAACGATATGCCAAAGTCATGACCACTGGCTGAACCGTTTTCATCTTGAAAATGCAGTGCCACCCCCATTACAAACTTTAATGGAACATTTTGAAAGGCCCTGAAGTTTGTGAAATGTGTAGTACCATTTATACAAATTCAACTCTAGACTTTAATTTTGGAGTGATGCATTTTTTTTGCCTCCTCTCAATTACAGCCACTGTGTCTGACAAAATTTGAAACACCATTTGGCCTGGATTTTAAGTTGGTTCAGGTTCAGCTTTACTTTACATGCAAAATTTCATTAAGATCAATTCGGACATTTTTGAATAACATACAGTTACCATTACAAACCTCCTTCCTATTGATAAAACATCATGTAGCCTACTGTATATTTTAAGTTGGACTGAAGGCTACTTATATGCAAAATCTCTTGGAAAAACAACTCAGCCGTTTTTGCAGGATCAATCAAAGAAACAGGAAAGATGCAACCTGAGGGTGGAAGCGGGGTCCTTAGTATGTAGAATGGATACGGAACATCAGATGAAGCCTAGAAATTCAAAAGACAGAGGGTATTACAAATATATCTATAAAGAGCAGATGTATGAAAGAGCTATTTTACTTTTTAAGTTGCAGACAGAATAGGACTATAGTCTTTAGTATATTGTACTGTATAAGTTACATTCTTTGAACAGGATGTTTTTCTTACTGTCATGTTGCTATATCAGAAATACTTGCCCACATATACTTTAAACCAACTAAGTGTTTTTATGAACAAAAAGGAGTAAGAATACATTAGCTCTCAGTGTTTTTCTCCTCCTTTATTTATTTATTACAGTTTATTAGCTGCCTTATCATAAATACATTCAAATACTAATGATACCAAGTTAGTTGTTCCACGACTGGCTGCCTTTTTATTTGCACTCCACTGTTAACTGGCAACTGTTAAACTGTTAAATGAGAAACAATCACACCGACTGATGTAACATTAGGCAAAAAGACTTCTGCACACCAAGAGTATAGCAGCACACTTTTGTGTATTTTGGATATTTAATTGGCTTCTAATTTAGAAATTGGAACTAAAATTGCAGCTATTCTACCCCTTCAGAATTGTATATCCTCAGTGTTTTGATCTTATTAAACTAATAAATATCTGACTGCTTTCTGAAAAGAAATGTATCACAGTTACAGTATGCAAGGGTTAGTTGCTCTTGCCTTCAAGTACTCATCATTCTAAAATTTCCCCACTTGTCTATTCATTCTTTCTGTAAATATTCTACGAAATACCATATAGCAATTCTGCCCCTATCTAGTCTCTGTTGATTAGTCACAAGCTCAAGTCACTACATCCCCATCTAAAACAAGCACTAAACGAGAAAGCCTCTCAAAGCACTATACTTTCAGTATCGCTGGTTAGACTTTCCCTGGGGCCCTAATAGGCACCATGGGGCTTGTGCCTTCTGGTGGTTTCACTCTGAAGTGCTCTTTTGTTCCTAATGTAAATAAACTGCCTTATTCTAACATTCTTCCAGATGCTCAGTTTGTCTCTTGGCTAATACATAATTTGTATATTTTCGCTTTATTTATGTTTCAAACTACAAAAAAGAATACTGCAAAAAACAACAGGTGATGTTCACAGTTACTGTATTTGAATGGTAGAAGTCTCCTGCTATGGAAGTTATTGATCTAAATGGGATTATAAATGTGAGGAAGATGATTTCGGTCTCTTCATTTGGGAGAAGAAATAGAAATTTACATTATAGTGTGCAGCACATAAAACCCTACAGTACATCTTTGCAATCTCTTACAATGACCCTATCAGCTTCGCTGCTTACACATTTTTAATGGGCCATGCTTCATAAGAAAAGGGTACATTATTGCTTTTTTCCCCTTCTACCTACTTAAATGATTATGTGTGCTTAGGATTTAAGTTATCTAGTTGTTTGGAGCCAATGGGTCTCATTGTCAATTTTACAAGTAAGCTTGTGTGCTCTAACCCATATTTACTTCTAATAAAATGTCATAGTAAAAAATCTTAAAACACATGAATAAAGTCTTCTTCTCAATGTCACTTCAGTCAGGTTTCTGTATCTGTGCTAATGTTTCACTACAATCTATGTTTCACTGTATGCCTATATCTTGCTGTTTGCAAGCACAAAGCTGAGTTTACTTCACTGTTTAAAGTGGAATATACACTGCGTGATAAAAGCCCGAACACAGACAGACACTGAAACAGCCAGAAATCCAAAACACACATACGCTTATTTTGTTCTTTTCCTACAGCACCACACATTTTTGTTCTGAACAACAATAATTAGCTCACAATTCCTTATTTTCTTCTCTTTTCCTTCTCCTCTGCCACCCTCAGTCCTCCACTCACAAGCTCCATGTTCTTCCTCCCAACTCTGGTTCTCCAAATGGAGTGAGGCGGTCCCTTTTATGTTGCACCCAGAAGTGCTCTAGGTGCGCCCTGATGAACTTCCTGTAGCACTTCGTGGTGTGGCAGAAGTGCTGCATGGGCACCTGGAAGCACTCCAAGTGCATTTGGTTCCTCTTCCGGCACCACTTCCTGGTGTAATGAAAGTGCTGCCATTCAGAGCTCCGGGATCATCCAGTCACCCCCCTGGTGGTGGCCACAGACCCCAACAGGGTTGAGCTTCCAAGCTCCCAATCCGTGGCCCTGATGTAATCTGGGGGGGGCTGCCCTCTTGCACCCTGGAGAAAATATTGTCCCTCTCTTGGTCCTTCCCTTCTCCATGCGTCCTGGTGGGGGCAAAGTCCCCAGTTGTCTGCCACAACTGGAACTTCCTATTCACATGTTAGCTTGGGCGTGAGCGATATTAAGATATTAATCATTTTTAAGCACATATTCAAAGGTCAAACATTTTTATCCTTTCAAATACCCATGTGTATACATCACAAACATTAGTTTACTAGAAATAACTCTTGTTACAAAAACTGCTGACTGACCTTTGCAAAATACAATATTTTCAAGACACGAATTAAGCTTCAAAAAGTAGTACTGTCCTCTACCCTACTTTATAACTTATTTACATGAAACAGGTTGTATGTCTTCTCATTCTATTTATTCTTATTTACACTAAACAGATTCTAACCATGTTTTCCCACTCTAGTATTGTATTTTAAAGTAACAAATTTCTTTCCCCCAACCAATGTGTTTATAATTTTATACACCTCAGTTGTGTAAACTCTCAGTCTATATCTGTTGAAACACAAAACACTCAACTCAATCAGTCTTTCCTTATAGTCCTGGAATAAATCTAGTCACTGAACTTTCTCTACAGCTGTAATATGTTTTATTTTATGCAGTATATAAACAACATGCATGTAGAATTCTCCAGATGAGCTCTCACAAGTGCATTGTATAGTTTAAGAGTAACCTTCCTTGACTTCTACTCAGCAGAATGTGCTCTCAAGCCTAATATTTCTATTAGACTTCCTAATACAGTATCATCTCATAAAATATATTTCCAAATGCCAGAGTCCTCATTGTCCAATCATATCTAATGTTTTACTTCCTTTTTATAAAACTTTACATTTATTTACATTAAATTTAATTTGCAAAACATCTGCTCAAATCAGAATTCTATCCATGTCTAACTGATCTTGCTGACTTTAGAAACATTATTTAGGTGTTATCTGCAAACATGGCCTGCCCTATTAGATTAAGATCAAGATTATTTATATAAAATTTAAAAGCGATTCCACCAAAATATCTGTGTGACTCCACTCATAGCAGTACTTAATCTGTAGAAAGTTCCTGTTTCCTGTACTATAACTCTTTGTTTTCTGTGTCTGAGGATATTTTGTGTCCTTCTACATATTGTGCCATGAATTCTCATATCTTTTAGACATCCACGATTCCACATCTGCAACCAAATGCCAGTGATTGCATATGGTGTTCCAGCTTTCCCCATAGTGTATCATTGTTTGAAAGAACATCATTTAGAAACAATATAGCAAAATTGCACACTTTTTAGGCCATGATGTCTCTGTTGGAAACATATGTCAACAGTTTAAGAGCTATAGTTTAAGTCTTTTAATAAATGAATATATTAAATCAACATCAAAATGACAATTTCCTGAGATATGTCATCTGTTTTGGTGCTTCCCACTTCATTAAGTATGTCCATTTACCAGATTTAAACTAATGCAAATTTTTTCCTAAAAGTGTTTTTTAATATGCAATGCCAGCTGTCCCCCGCGGCTCTGCCCACGTAGTAGTGAAAGAGGACAAACTTTAAGAATCATTTAAAAAAAAAAAAATTAAATTCTAGCCATGCGGAAGGTAGGTGCACTCCAACGTCAAACGCTGGCACTGTATCTGATCATGTTCAGCTCTGACGGGCGAGTGTCCCCCGTGTGGGGAGAAGAACATGTGGCCGTGATATCTCTACAAATCAGCAGCTACCCTCTAAAACACATATAGTTCTGATCTCTGTCTCAAAAACGTCAAACGTTAGTCCTTAACAATCTCTAGATGATTATGTCTGCTGAACAAACAGGTATCACTAGCTAAGCAGAGGCAAAGTACACTCCAACACATGGCCAGAAGTAGACCGACGCAAACTGAGGTCGGTGAGTGAGTGAGGACGGCCCCACCCAGTTCTCCACTCCTGAGGTCCCGCCTCCCTCCCCTCAGCCCGCAGCCTCTCTCTCAGATTTGCGTGAATAAATCACTGCGACAAGTGAACTATGACACTTAGCGCTATGAAAGAAGTCGCAAAATCAACCGGAATATTCAAGCAAATTATAGAAAAAACCCAATCTAAATCCATTAAGTAGTTCTCTCGTGAAAAGCTGACAGACCCACTTACAGAGAGACATTGGATTTTATATATATATATAACCTTTCTACAAGTTGAACACAATTAGAATGTTTTTTCGCAATAGATGTGGTTTTATAATTTAGTCCAGTCCTTTTTTTATATAATACATAACACAAGAAATACTTCCAGCTAACAAAGACACTAAATTTCACGTGAAAAAAAATGATTTACTTTTATGCTCAAAACATTGCATAAACTGTGAGCAGGATGCCAGCAAGTGCAGTATATATTATATAACATGAATTACAATGTAGCTAGTTGCACATGTAAAAATTATTAAACACTTTCCTTTGGGAATCAGCATGTAATCTGCAAAGCTTACTGTGCTTGAATGCTAAAGAACAGCAGTCATATCCACCTTCATAAGTAGTTCACCTCTATATTTCAGATGGTTAAAAGTCCAGTGAAAGCATGAAATGTTTGGGCATCTTTTGCATATCGCTTTTAAATATTGGAAAACAAATGTATTTTTAATTTTGAATATTTAATCCTTCCACTCTAATGGTTGTAGAGATCAAGTCAACATCCAGGGTACACACAGTATTTCTTTCCCAAACACAACATTGCCAGTGTTGTATGGGCATCTTCTTACCAGTATCTGCAGGACTGGGGGCAGTTTCTTATCAGAACTTGTGAGAACCCCACTGAATGCCCACTTGCTATATCCAAGATTGCACACAAGCAAAAGTTTTGGATTGCACCGTTGCAGAATCTGAAACATTCCAATTTCCGTAAAACATCTGGCCCAAGTATTGTGCCTAAGGGGACTGGAGATAAGTAGTTCTTTTATGAACCTGTCATCGTGCACATTATGAAAATAATATCAAAATATAAAAATCAAGATACTAGACACATAATATTGGTTATATCTCACAATATACTTTTGTTGCTTCCACAGAGAATACTAGCATGTTCAAGAAATATGACCTTTCCTATCTATGTTGACTGTTCAGTAATATACCCCTGTTTGACAGGTGATGTATCAACCAAAATTCAAATCAGAAAAATCATTAATCAAACATCAAACAATCGGATGATATTTCAGGGCGTCTTAAATCAGAGCTAAAACCAGAAACAGGATCAGAGACCTGGCCATGGTTAGAAGCAGATATCAATGGCTTATTTTTTGAAGCTCAATAAAAGGCACAGCTGGATGTCCAGACAAAAAACTATTGCCTAGAATGAATAGCAGGTAAACTGGACAATAAATGAAGAAGTCTCCACAAGACAGAAATTGACTGCTGCAGGAGAATAAGCAGACAGAGTGAAAGAAAGAATGGCAGCAGGCACTTACAGTATGTGGGACTGGCCATAGAAAGCAAGACAGTGGATGCAGTTACCTGCCATACAGATAAAACTGTTGGTGGGTTGTCTTCTCCAGCTGTACAGGCAAACAACAACAAGGATCACATGAAACATGACACTGTGCAAATGGACTGGCAAGTGACCAAAACTATAAAAACAACTTAAAAAATGTATGTATATCATAACATTTAGGTGCATATGGAGACTCGATTAACTGATTTTAAAAGAATTTTATATGCTTTTACTTACACCTCTAAAGAGTCAGTTATCACATTTTTCTTTATTAGCTATTTTTGTAATGATCATTAAAATAACATCAACAATATAATTACAAGAATTAGAAGACTACATTTAAAGCATGCTTTTTAATAGTACTTTACAATGTCATGAAGTTAAAAATGGAGCACAAACAGGTTTGCATTGACTTAATAGTTCTCACAGAAGGCAGATTTCTATTCAATTGATGTAAAATTGGCAATGTTTAATGTCCTATTGTTAGCTGTTGGTTGTGGAGGGCCAGTAACTAATTAAAGTTCAAATTTCTTACACATATCATTTCTGAAAGAAATAACCCGATTGAGATCTTAAATATTTCTTGAAGTCTCCAGCTAAAATTATTGGCTGCTTTGGAGAATGATAGAAAACAGGTCTGGAGCTTTGCTGATAAATCACAGAGTTATTATCATTATAATATGCAGATAACACAGCCATGAAGTTGTTTTTAGTGTACTATAAATACTGATAATATATTTGTTCACCCTATGATTACAGAGTGATGCTTACGAAAATCTTTTCCTCTTACATTCATTTTTAGACATGTGATTTATTTTTTACTTGGTTAACTTACATCATGTGGTGGGTGCAGCAACGCACTATCAGCGCATGCTCCTGGCCTCTCTCTCTAACTTACCTCAAGCAGCAGGAAAAATCAACTGCTGTACCAGAGGTGTGGCTTCTGTACATCCTCCTAAGGGTATGAGTAACTTATATTGGGATCAGTTTTACCAAGTGGATTAAATAGCAATTGAGAGGAAAATGTCACTCTGCTAGATAACTAACAAAAACACAGAAAGGCTGTAACCTACCCTGTAAGGGGAAAACAGTACTTTGAAATCAGACAAAGAGGAAAGAGAATAAACTGCCAAATGTATTGAATCTGGTCTCTGTCCATCTAAGATTCAGTCCATTTCATTTTTGTTCTGTTTACATTAGGTTCTTTTGTTCATTTTTAGGCAAGTGGTACAATGGTCATATGATGGTTAGTGTCATTATTTTCTACATACTTAAATGCTGCCATAAATCTTTTAGCATTTCAAATTTTATTTTTTTTATAGTTTCCTTAAATTAGATTGCTTAAACTTTTTTGTCCCCTTTGTCCTAAATGACAAATTTACCTTTTTACAGAAGCTCTGCCAGTTTGGGAGGTATGTATTAAATGATGCTGCCAATTTCTTCCCTTTTGAATTCTTTCGGAGTGTCGTGTGGGTATCTTTGTGACTGCTGTCCAGACCTGGGACTGAGAGATTTAAAAAGGAAAAACACTTATGTCAGAATGCTGTTCATTGACTATAGACAGCCTTTGACACCATTGTGCCCTCCAGCCTGTTTTCACTTCTGAAGGTGCTACCGGAGCCTCACCATTCACTCCACCCATTTCAGGGACAACTTCTTCCCCTCGGCCCTAAGGTCAGTGAACTCCAAGCAGCCTGATCCAATCTGCTGTACACTGTGTACTATATCACCTGCTGGTTTATTTATAATTGTACTGTATGTTACTTTTTCCCCACTTATTTACTGTATTTATTTATCTTCTACTACTCTTATTTACATTATTTATTTATATATCATCTCAACTGTGGCACAAGAATTTCACTATTATCTGCTAATCTCAAATTTGAGATCTCACACAATATGTATTACATAGCACTTGAGCTCTACTGTGAAGTTTCCATCCATCCATCCATCATCCAACCCACTATATCCTAACTACAGGGTCACAGGGGTCTGCTGGAGCCAATCCCAGCCCACACAGGGCGCAAGGCAGGAAACAAACCAGTGGCAGGGCGCCAGCCCACCGCAGTACTGTGAAGTTTGCACTGCAATAATAAATTCTTTACAAATATCCTCTCACTGACTAGGTATTTTATAGGTGACTGATGGATTTAATTTGATTATTAGGAAAAGCTAGGTGCATAACGAATTATATATGACATATCACCTCTTTTATATTATCTATAATTGAGAAAATTGTTTATAGCATTATCAGATTAACACCCCCACAAGCCCCAGGGTGTCACATGCATAGATTTACATTCTATGTATATCACATAAAAAATACAATGAGCTGGATGTAGTTTCTCATTTAAGCCAATGGTCAATCACACAGTAGATCAAGAGGCATCAATATAATGTTTGAATAACCTATACGTGTGTTGTGTGTAAGAGCACAAAGTACCACTGAAACAGAACAATTCCGATGCTATTAAGAGAGAGCAAAATTTTAGAAATTTCATGACTGTAGCTGCAACACATCTACTTTTATGCCCTGAGTGGAATTTCCAGGGCATAATCAACAGGTCAGTTGGAGACAGCAGATGAAATATGAAGTGATTCTGATCTTTCTATCTGGAGTTTTGCTTCATTTCAGCAGGAGTAATATTAACATTTTAAAACCCTGTTGCAGCTACAGTCGAATAATATTGCTTAATACTAAATGCAGTAACATGCAAAATAAAATGTTACCTTATGATTGCTACAGGCTCTACTAATAGTAAACCAAAATTAATCAATAGTACTGAAATATTTACCTTAACAAAGATTGGCTTGGGTGATGTGCGTGCATGTGCATTATCCTCACGTATAATGCAGTGCATAGACTTTACAATAAAACATGGGGTACGGACAAAAAACAAAATGAGCATACAAACAAAAAAATCCAGATTCATAATCCTGTGCATATGCCAACTTCCACATTCTTCCGCTACCTACATCCCGGTCAGCATGAAATGTAACGCACGTGTACACGCCTGCCACCCACCCGGACTCCTCCCAGAATTACTCCTCTTTAAATATGCAAATTAATATAAATAGCATCTTAAGTTCAGCATTATGTGAAAGGACAATGGCAAAAGCATGGAGATAAAGGAAGAATTTCAGCGAATACCAAGTGGAGGCAAGGAAAAATGTACTATTTGTTGGTTTAAGCAATTTTACAGACAACTAAAGAAAGTCGATCGAATGACATCGACTGGCAAAGAAACTGGAAAGTTCAAGTTCAGAAAGTCGCACAGTGCCCAAAATAAAAGAGAAATTGTCAGATATCAAAGTTGCCGTGAACAGGTGAGTTGTAGCCCATCGTCTGAGTGTCATATGGAAGCCAATAGGGTACAGAGAAAAGAAAAAAAACAGGAACACGGTGGAAAAAAAAGATTGAAATTTCCACTTTAATGACATAGTTTATTTTGTCATTAAAATAAACTATCATAAACTTCATCTTAAAATCGTTTACTAGTTTCTCAAATCCCATCGTAACTAAACTAGAACGTTAAAAGCTTCGTATTCTACGTGTTCTTCTATGTGCTCTATGTGTGTGAATCACTACGTGCGTCTTAAACGGGCTTTTTCTCACAATGACACGACACAGAATACATTACATTCAGGATATTACAACTCTCTGAACAATTTAAATACTAAGATGTATACTAGATATCATTTTCATGACGATAGGAATTAATGTATGAAACATGGGGGCACGGTGGCAGCAATGAGCTGGCGTCCTGTCCAGAGATTGTTCCTGCCTCCCACAAGATGCTTGCTGCGCCATGTGTGACCCTTGATAAAATAATTTATTGCAGCAGTACTGTCTCTTTCAAATAAACTAACCCCCATTCCTCTCATTCCTTTTCTTTCTCCAAGTAACCAATCGCCACACAATCAGCTCTGTAATAGATGTTAAGCCATCTGTAAGCTTAGAACGGCGATTCTTCAAAACTATTAAGGAATATTGAAATATCTTCACAGTACATATTTAATTATTCCATCCATCTATCCATCGAGGGTCATGCCAGTCCTAGCAAGCATAAAGCACGAGGTAAGAACAATCCCTGAATTGGGCGCCAGTTCATTGCTACCACTGTCCGTTGTGTCCACACATTTAATTATTAACAGTATACATTATTTAAATGGAGATAAAAATGTATCTATATAATGTAATACATATACTTTACTGCATTTCATCTAAAAAAAGATATCAAGAGATCCAAGAAGATAGAGCTTGGAAATATAAATTGAATTCCTTTATTGCTATTGTATGGTAAAATGAGATTCAATATGCAAATCCTCCATAAAACTATTTTCCTATAAAATGGTAAAATAATAATAATAATAATACAATAACAAAACAATGGAAAATATACAATATGAAAGCATAAGTGGCTCAGGTTGTGCAACATTACAACTGTAATGCAAGTTTACAGAGAGGTAATTGTACTTATAAGTACAAACAGTTCAACCAGGAGCACTTGATGGACTGATTGAGTGCATTTATAGCTCTTGGGATGAAACTGTTTCTGAACCTCCGGGTCAGTACAGAGATGGCTCTGAAACGTTTGCCAAATGGGAAAAGTTCAAATAGACTGTAAGCATGGCTGAGGCAGCGTTTTCTAGAAGCTGTATCCTGATAATTCTCTCCGCTCTTGACACAACTGCCGTATAGCTTTCCGATCAGCTGCTGTATAGTTGTGATTCCACACTCAGATACAGTGTGTTAAAATACTCTGAGTGGTGCACTGAGAGTAACAACGCTAAAGCAGCTGTGGTATTTGGAATAGTTTCACCCTGATGACACATCCACCTATTGGTTTCAGAGGTACAATTATGCCTCAAATACAATTCTACTAATGTTTAAATTTTGTTGTCATTACTTTCTATATACTTTCCGACAGTTTATTTTTATTAAGTTTACTTAAGAACATACTGTTTTCCTGTGCTCTGTCTCTTTAAATTGAGAGAAATGAACAGCAGTAAGACATTAACTGAATGAGGTTGAGAAGTCAATTGCGAGCGGTCCACCATTAATGGGCATTCAGATAGCCAGCTGAGCAAGCCGAGGAGAAGCACAAAACAACAACAACAACAACAAGTCTAGCTGTGTATTAGTTACACTTGGTATTGATATTGTTCTGCCATTCACTGCAATAGCACTTAGGGTCGATTCACAATTAAAGCGTTTTTCTAGCAATTTTGTGCTAGATCAGAATACTCCTGAACTGCTTAATCCAAAAAAAAGATAAAAATGAAAATTGAGTAGTAAAACTAAATACAGAGAAGTAAATTACATAGAAATCATGATTGGGAACCAAAGAACACTGACAAAGCAAATGCCAATGTGATCTGGCTATGGCAGCAGCTAACTTAAATAGAGCCCTTGGGTAATTCCTGATTGAACACTTAACTACGCTAAATAATTAATTATAAATCAAGGAACCAGGGCAAAACTGTTATGGTCTGCTTATATTTAACATGTTTTGTAATGTTCTTGTTGTTCTAGATTTTCTGTCTCTCTTTAGGTATTTGTACGGCACTGAACTGGAATTTTATATCAGGATTTTACTTTTGACTTCATTTTAAATATTTTCATGTTTCAATGCTATTTTGGCTTTCTGTGGCCATCGCCATGTTGTGAACGGTTGCCAAGCACCAACTATTGCTTAGAGAGGTGTGGCCTTAAAGTGGCACCACTTGACATCATCAGTGCAAACATATAAAGCTGGGTGTTAAGCACAACAGTTTGTCTAAGATTGTGGATATATTCAAAGTCTCTAGTACTTGTCTATTGTTATTTTGGAAATTCTGGTTAGTGATTCTCTGCTTTGTATTCTGACTCAATTTAGGTTTAGTGATTTGTTTTTATTACTAGATTTTTAACTTCCCAATTACGATTTTTGTCTTTTTTATTGACTATTGTTCATCTCTTTGGTCTGATGTATAGAAATTGGGCTAATTCTTTTTTTTTATTTTAATTTTATTGTAAACATTCCATATAGATAGATCAATTTTTACAAAAAATAGGATTGAAAACAAATCAACCCAACCCCCACACCTGAGAAAGAGAGCATGGGCAACTGAGTAAAGCTTAAAGCTGGTCAAAATACATAAATTAATGAGTTTAATAGGTGGATAAAAAAAAAAAGAAATGCGAAGACAATTATTTCCTCAGTGCTTTAAAAGCTTTTTCTAAAATATTATTGATTAGATCCTGCCAAGTTTTGAAAAAGTTCTGCACAGATCCTGTAACTGAGAATTACATTTTTTCCAATTTCAGATAGTATAAAACATCAGTTACCCACTGACTTAAAAGAGGAGAGTTAGGATTCTTCCAGTTTAGCAAAATAAGTCTACATGCCAATAGCGTAGTAAAGGCAATCACAGTTTGTTTGTCCTTCTCCGCTTTAAGCCCATCTGGAAGAACACCAAACACAGCTGTTAATGGGTTAAGAGGGATTGTGACATCAAGGCTGTCTGAAAGGCGCTTAAATATTTTTGTCCAGAATGGTGTTAATTTGGTGCAGGCCCAAAACATGTGACCCAGTGAGGCTGGGACTTGATTGCAGCGTTGGCAGGTTGGATCTTGCCCTGAAAACATTTTGGACAGTTTTAAGTGAGACAGATGTGCTAGATATATAATTTAGTATTAATATAATTAAGTTGAATAACTATATGCTTTGCACATATGGAGGTTGAGTAAATTCTCTGCATTGCTACCTTCCACTCCTTTTCTGATATGTTGAGTGATAGATCCTTTTCCAATTGTCCTCTTGGATCTATGTAAGGGAGGGACTGTAAAATAATTTTATATATTGCAGAAATGCTGTCTGAGTCCACCAAACTGAGCAATATTTTTCCAGCATAAAGGAAGGTGCGAGATGAGGGAAATCTGGCAGGTTGTGTTTGACAAAGTTTCTAATTTGAAGATAGTGAAAGAAGTGTGTTGATGGAAAATTAAATTTGGAATGTAATTGTTCATAGGATGCAAAGATGTTGTCTATATTAAGATCTCTAAGCAATTTAATCCCAAATGTTTTCCAGATATTAAAAACTGCATATGTTTGCGAGGGTTGAAAAAGGAGGTTCTCATGTAGAGGCGCCACAGATAAAAGATTCTCCATCTTAAAATTCTTTCTATATTGGTTCCATATTCTGAGTGAGTGAAGCACAATTGGGTTATTAGTATATTGGCGATAACTTGCATTTATTGGTGCACAAAGCAGGGAATATAAAGACGTACTGCAGGATTGTATTTCTTTTGCTGACCAAACCTGTGTATGCTCATCTATTTGTGTCCAGGTTTTTATAGTTTGTATGTTTGCTGCCCGGTAATAAAACTGAAAGTTGGGTAGAGCGATGCCACCTTCTGCATTAGGTCTTTGTAGGGACATTCTTTGGATACATGGATGTTTTTGAGTTCCAAATAAATGAGGTTATGGCTGAATCTAATTGCTTAAAAATGATTTATTGATGTATATTGGAATGTTTTGAAATAAAAAGAGAAGCTTAGGAAGGATATTCATCTTAACAATGTTAATTCTTCCAGCTAAAGTGAGATGAAGGGTTGACCATCTATGCAAGTCTTGCTTAATTTTTTCCATACAGACGGCAAAATTTTTTTGATAAAGAGCTTTATATTTACTTGTGATATTTATCTCTAGGTATTTAAACTGATATGCAATGATAAAAGGGAAGGTGTCCAATCTGATATGGTATGCTTGAGAATTCACTGGAAAAAGCACACTTTTATTCAAATTAATTCTGAGACCAGAGATCTTTTAAAATTCCATAAGAGCTGTTAAGACTGCAGGCACAGTATTTTGTGGGTCTGATATATACAGTACCATATCATCTGCATACAGAGAAATTTTCTGTTCAAGTCCTTCTCTGATAATCCTCTTTATCTAATAAGCATTTTGACAATGAACTGCCAGTGGTTCAATGGCGATTGCAAATAGCAGTAGTGACAAGGGGCATCCTTTTCTGGTACCACGTTCTAGTTTAAAGTAGTCTGAACAAATGTTGTTAATACAAACTGAAACTTCTGGATTGGTATACAGTAGTTTGATACATGCACAAATTATGGGGCCAAACCCAAATTTCTCTAATGTAGTAAAAAGGTAGTTCCATTCAATCATGTTGAATGCTTTTTCTGCATCCGATAATAATATCTCTGGGGTGTTTGACTTTGCTGGTGAATATATTACATTAAACAGGTGTTGGAGATTTCAAAGCTAAGTGTCTGCCTTTAATAAATCCAGTTTGATCTTGTGATATTACCGAAGGCAGCACTTTCTCCATCCTTCTAGCTAAGACTTTGGAGAGTATCTTAACATCATTATTCAGAAGTGAAATTGGTCTGTATGAGGCACATGTTAATAAGTCCTTATTTTGTTTAGGAAAGATGGTGATTAATGCTTGGCGAAAAGTTTGAGGTAGAATTTGATTGTCTGTAGCTTTTGTAAATGTTGCTAATAAAAGGGGAGCTAGCTGAGTGGAGAATTTCTTATAAAATGAGTGGAGAATCTCTATATATAATCTACATTTGGATCTTGATCTTTGTTTGTTCGCGAATGAATTAGAAGAAGAAGCACTAGATGGCAGTAGAGAGACAGCTAAAACATAGGCATTGCATTAAGAATCTCCTCCAGGCTTATACTACTGAAGACTGTAGTACTCCAGTCACACCTCAAAACACAGACATTCAAACTAAAGAAATTGTTGTGTTTTAAATTAACTAACGAGATCTTCATTTAGATCTTGATCTTTGTTTGTCCGCGAATTCCACACATGCGTAGACCACATTCCAGTTTACTACATTGTTGTTACTCACGGATGTCAACAATGTGCCTGAATAACGAAAGTGGTGGTGGACAGTGTTACGCTGGTTAGCTCCTGAGGCCTTCTTAGAGAATAAGATTGCCGAAGATAAAAGGTACGTGCCTACGTAACATATGAATGAAAGAAAGACAGTGGGTAAAATGAATGACAACGTAACAGCACGTTCCGGAAATTATTATTGTTACGTTGTAGCTGACGAGTGCTGCGCGTTTCACAGTTGTACCGTGCCTTGCTCACATGTCAGTGAAGTCGTCCCTATTTATGCTTTAAAGAGCCTGGATACCTATGTGTCCCCCTTTTATAACCATTGCTCCCTGTATAATGCCTTACTGTTTGGATTGCCACAAAGCAACCTGCGAGATTGGAGAAAGGTTGAGAAGACATCGTGAGAGGAAACGATAGCGTCGTGAAAACGAGACGGACTGTGAACGGACAGAAGCAGAAATGATCCTACACCACCACATAATTACTATTCGGACAGTGATTCCGAGTAGGCCGTTCCTATCGAATCAATGTCCAAGGGTTTTCTTTTGTAATTTTGTTTCCCTTATAAAAAATCATAATGCTGTGCGACAAAGGGCCCAGTTCACAACTGTCAGCCGCATTTAAACAGGGAGCCCTTCACAGACAACTTTAACACGCGCAACGTAGTTGGGCGCACATGGCTAGTTTCTTATAAAATTCTACAGGGCAGACATCAGGGGCCTTATGCATAAACGGTGCGTACGTACAGAAATGTTGCGTAAGAATGTTTCCACATTCAAATCACAATGTATAAAACCTACACCTGATGTAAAGCCACGCACTTTTCTACGGTACCTCATACCCTGTGGTACACAAGTTCTCCGCTCGGTTTTGCAGACTGGCGGCACCCAGCATTAAAGCAGTGCTATTGTTCCTGTGTGGTTACCTTTTTTTTCTTAGAACCACATTTCTGACGCGGCTTTATAAATACACTGAAACTAACTGCATATTGTTTATTAGTGTATTGCTTCAGATTGTAGATTACCTGTAACAATATAATGGCCCAGGGAATAGCCACAGTATTCCAAATACCATAACTGCTTTAGTGTTGTTACTCTCACTGTACCATCTTCTTTTTCTTCTTCTTCTTCTTTCAGCTGCTCCCGTTAGGGGTTGCCACAGCGGATCATCTTTTTCTATATTACTCTCACTGCACCACTCGGAGTATTTATATCACTGTATCTGAGTGGGGAAATCACAGCAACAACTGATCGGAAAGAGAATTATCGGTATACAGCATCAAGCACATGCTGCTAAAGCCACGGCAAAACGTTTCAAAGCCTTTCCTGTACGGACCTTGTGGTTCAGAAACAGTTTCATCCCAAGAACTATAAACACACTCAATCAATTGCTCCTTGTAGAACTGTTTGTACTTATAAGTAAAATTACCCCACTGTAAACTTGCACTACAGTTATAATATTACACAACCTGCGCCACTTTATAAAGTGCGCATTTACATATGATGACGATGTCATTTTTAAGATGAAATGCAGCAAAATGTTGATTATATTATACAGATAAAATTTTAACATCATTTAAATAATCTGTATTGTTAATAATTAAACATGTGAGGACACAGTGCCGCAGCGCTAGCAAGTTCACGTATTGTTACTGCCTTGCGCACTGTATACAGTATTTGCTGAGGCTAGCGTGACACTGGAAGGATAGATGGATAGAATAATTAAACACGTACTATGAAGATATTTCAATGTTCCTTAAAAGTTTTCAAGAATCGCCGTTGTAAGCTTACAGATGGCTTAACGTCTATTACAGAGCTGATTGTGTGGCGATTGGGTATTTGGGGAAAGAAAAGTTACGACAGGAATTTCAGGTTAGTACGTTTGAAAGAGACAGTACTGCTACAATAAATTATTTCATCGAAGGTCACGCATGGCGCAACAGCATCTTGTGTGAGAATGAACAATCACTGCACCATCGTGTTTCCATGTTTAATAATATGCTTTCATTCCAATCATCATGAAAATTATATCACGTATACATCTCAGTATTTTAATTCTTCAGACAGCTGTAATATCACGAATGTAATGGATTCTGTGTCCTGTCGGAGAAAGAGAAAGAACGGAAGCAAGTAGTGATTCACACACATAGAGCACATTGAAGATCAAATACAAAACAAAGCATTTAATGTGCTACTTTATTTACAATGGGATTTGAGAAACTAATAAATTGAATTTAAGATGAAGTTTATGATGTTCTACTTTAATGACAAAATAAACTACGTGATTAAAGTGGAAATTTCGAGATTAAAGTTGACATTTCGTGCTTTTTTCCCAATATGTGCCTATTTTTTTTGTCTGTACACTAATAAGTTCAGACTGTGGGCTACAACTTACCTTTTCACGGCGACTTTGATATGCAACTTCTTTTTTATTTTGGCACTGTGTGACTTTGTGAACTTGAGCTTTCGAGTTTCTCCGACACGCTATGTCACTCGATCAACTTCCTTTTGTTGTTTATTCCACTGTTTAAATCAACAAATAGTATGTTTTTCCTTTGCCTCCACTTGGTATTTGCTGAAATTCTTATAATTTTCCCCGTGCTTTTCCCATTGTCTTTTCACAGAACGCTGAGCTTAAAGGCTATTTATATTGATTTGCATATTCAAAGAAGCGTAATTCTGGGAGGAGTTGGGGGCGGGACAGCATGTGCGTGCACGAGCATTACTTTTCACGCTGACCGGGATTTATGGAGCGGAAGAACGCGGAAGTTGGAGTACGCACAGATTCCTGCATCTGGATTTTTCTGTGCGTAAGCACATTTCGGCTTTTGTGCTTACGTCATGTTATAGTGCGAATTCTACGCAAGGTGTTATGCATGAGGCCCCAGGGCCTGCTGCTTTCCTGCTTTGAAGTGACTTTATAGCATCTAGTAATTTTGACAGCGCCAAAGGTTTATCCAGTTCCTCTGCACTAAAAGTATCTATTTGTGATATCTGTAATGTATCTAGAAATGCAATATAGATTGTGTGTTGTCTTCTTTAAACTCCGAATATAAGGATTTATAGTAGTCTCTGAATGTGTGCATTATATTTTTATGGTCAATGACTTTATCTCCGTTCGTGTTGGTGATTGCTGGGATTGCATTGCGAACTTCTTGCTTGTGGATTTGTTGAGCTAAGAGCTTATTAGTTTTCTCTCCGTTTTCATAGTAATGATGTCTTGATTTAAAAATAAGTTGTTCAGTTTCTTTGGTTGTTAAGAGGTTGAGCTCTGAATGCAGAGCCTGCCTTTATCTATGAAGAGCCTCACTTGAACACCTGGCTTGCTCTTCATCTATTCTAGTAATTTTGCTGGTTAGCTCTGATACGTTATTGGTTTCTAATTTATTTCTGTGGGAGAGATAAGAAATAATCTGTCCTCTTAAGAAGGCCTTTAGAGTTTCCCAGATTATTCCTGCAGAGACCGCCGAGGATGTATTTGTCTCTAGGAAGAAACTGATTTGTTTGGATATAAATTCTGTACAGTTCTCGTCTGCTAATAGAAGTGGGTTAAGACGCCATCTGCAAGATGTGTGTGTGGGGCCTAATGATTTTAGCTCCAAGATCAAAAGGGGCATGGTCGGAAATAACAATAGCGTCATACTTGCAAGATTTAATCATAGGCAAGAAATGATTATCCATAAAGAAATAATCAATTCTTGAGTAGCAGTGATGCACTGGTGAGTAGAAGGAATATGTTCTTGAGTTTGGGTTAAAAACTGTGTAATTGTATTTGCAGTTAGATGTCATCCCCCCGTGACAGGAGTCCTATCCAAGAGTGGATTTAAAACACAATTAAAGTCCCCAGCCATTATAATTTTATAAATGTTCACATTGGGAATGGATGTAAATACATTTTGCATGAATTCATCGACATGCATAAACATTTATCAGAATTACTTTACAGTTAAATAAATTGCCCATGACAATCACATATCTCCCTTGAGAATCAGATACTACATCTTATACCATAAATGAGACTATTCTATGTATTAGAATTTCCACGCCTCTAGTTTTCTTTGTAAAGCTGGAATGGAACATTTGGCCAGTCCAGTCTTTTTGCAGCTGGAATTGATCCTTGCTTAGTATGTGGGTCTCCTGTAAAAATACTATCTTAGCGTTTAAACCTTTTAGGTGAGAGAATACTTTCTTTCTCTTTAATTTGTGATTCAGTCCTTTAACATTCCAGCTCACAAAGTTAACTGTCCCATCATGGAGACATTGATTCTGAATTTTTGATGTCATTTTGTAGTCTTAACTGGAAGTGAGACAGCTTTCACCTTAATTTCCAATGTTCCCATGAGTTACTGCCATGAAGCTTATTGTTACGTTGGTAGTTATCATTATCAGGATTAAAATAATTGGTTAGATATAGCTTGCTCTCCCCCCCCCCTTATCCACCCACCCCCCGATTTTGCCTCCCCATGTGAGGCTGGACCCCACTTCACAAAGTTCCGGTCCTCTGACATACCTAGAGACAGAGTCCAAAACAAAACAAACTCCCCAGCAACGGCATTTGGGGTTTAAAAAGTAGAGATATCTATTGCTGATAAAGTCTAAATGCTATAAACATAAAATATAATCATCAACAGTCTTGAAATATTAAGACAGTAAACCCAGGGAGTGGTGTTAAAAAGTGACACTGGATAAGCATAGTACACCCTAATGCAATAATAACAATAAACCAAGGGTATGATGTTAAACAGTCTCCTTTAGAATAGTTAAAAAAAAAAAAAACAGCTTTTATTTCTTCCACACATACGCCTACAATTATAATTAAAGCATAAACATAAACAAAAAGTATCTGAGAAGAGAAAAGGATGTATAATTATGGTACCTGTATCACTGCAAACATATCAGACAGTAGGTAATATCTTCTTGCCATACCATGACTGGAGGCGACTCACTTTTGTATTTCAAAAAAGCGTTGGGATCAGCTTTCTTAATTCCTTTTCTGCTTCATCTGTGGAAGAGAAGATGTGATGTTTGTCTTGAATTTCCGCTTTCACGTTCCCAGTATACAAGAGGCTATATCTGATATTGGCTTTCCGTAACTGCTGTTTAATGTTGTAAAAAGCTGCATGTTTAGCAGCTGTTGAGGATGAGAAATCAGGGAAAATACGAATGTGGTTATTTTCAAATATAATCTCTAGTTTGTGTCTGAGAAATGCCATTACATCAAGTTTAAATTGTAATCTCTCGAAACGGACAATTAAAGACCTAGGTTTAAAGGTATTTGATCCACGTATGCGATAAGCTGCCGCTATCTCGGTATCTGATTTAAAGTCCTCTCCAATTATTTTTGAGAAAAGTTCAGCTACGAATTTCACTGGGTTTGGAATTTCATGATTCTCAGGTAGACCTTCAATTCTAACATTATTCCTTCTGCTTCCATCTGCATTCGAAATTCGCAGCTGTAGCTTTCCAACGCGTTAGATGCCAAATATTCAATTCGAGCCGTGAATGTCTGCTTAACGTCTTCCAGGTGATTGGCAAGTTCTCTCAGTTTAGACGCATTTTCCTGAATGTGTTTCTCAATTTTTCTCAGCATATCTTTAAAGACTGCATCAAAACGATTTTATATATGTTTTTCCAAGTCTTTATATTCCTGCTGCATCTCTTGTAGCTCCAGCCACAGCTTTTCGTTTGTCTTGAGCAAGCCATTTATTTCTTTCTTCATATTTTTCTGAATGTCTTTCTTGAGCTCACTCGTGGCCGTGGCCAATGTTGCGATCATTTTCTTCAGTTTGGACAAATTGTTTCAGCTTTCGTGCTCTGCGAGTGAAGTGGCAAACCCCGCTACAGCCGATGATTCCGGCTTGCAAGGATTAGATGAATTTGCGGACTGCAAGACCATTTCTAGTTTCAAGTTATCTTCTGGAATCGGTGAGCTATCGTGACCTGCATCACTTGCACCTTCGCTCCCATTTTCGCTCTCAACTAGAGATGCTGCAGTGGAGCGGGTTCCTGGGAAGTCTGTGCTTTCGCCTGCCTGTTCCAGGTCAGTCTCTGAAAGGCTGTACCTTATACTGGTGCCTGATGCCTGTCTAGACTTGGGTGTAGCTTTAAGTTTCTTTTCCATTTCTTTCTGACCACCTTTCTTGTTACTCATATTTATATACTGTAGTAGAAACTCCTTGGGTTGGGTGAATACAGGATATCCCAGGATAATAAAAAATAAGAGAAAAAATAAGCCGCTGCTAACGGAACTCCGCTTCAGACGTCCATCTCCCATAACAGACGAGACCAACTTGAAATTGGATTCATTCTATTCCAGAAAATCAAAATTTAGCTAAGCCTGCAGCTAAAGATGCAGCTAGCTCAGTGATCCTGCCTTTTAGAACTGGTTTAGGATTTGCCAGTTCCAGAAAGAAAGATATGATAAAATCCAATTCAGTTACTAGGGTAACCAATACTGTAAACCTAACGAGCAAAAGAACAGGTTTAATGTGAAAGATTAACGCTTTGTAGTCTGCCTCAATAATTAAGCAGCAGAGCATCCATTCATAAGATCAAAAGTCATTAATGTCCAGTGAGAAATTCTGATCCTTGCAGCACTTATTTAAGAAGTAAAAAAAGATGTCAAAATGTTGAAAATCTTGTGTACCTTCCTGAACAAACAATTGACAAAAAAGCACAACTCCTTCACGAAATTCTGGCCAGATCAGACAGAGAAGTGCTGCAATGAATGTTAATGTTTTATATTTTTAGTAATTTTTTTTTCTTTCCCCACAACACTGGACAAGGTTGTAGCCATTTTAGTTTTTGTTTTAGTTTACTTAATTCTTGTCAATGTTTAGTTAATTAATGTATGGTTAATTGTTAAATTGTGAGGAGACAATTCAGATTAGGTAATTTCTCTGAGTTGCTGTCATTAGGCTTTATGGCAGTACTTAGGGCAATATTAAACAGTGTATATATTTTTATTGCCGGCTTTTTGCTTTGAAAAGTAATTTTTTACCCTTTAGGTTAATCTTTGTGGTACTTATGGCATCTAAAATACAGGTTTTTGTTTTTTAGCTCTTAGGTTTTGTTCATTCTGGTTATAACTGTCAGTTTTGTGCCTTAGTTTTAATTCTCTTCTTTCTTCTCTATATTTCCTATTTATAATTAAATAATTAAAAGTTGCATTTGAGTGGCAGTGTTTTGGTGGTCTCCCTAACAGACAAAAACAGTTCTCTGTTGGATTTGTCCCTAATTCATGGCCTTAGCTTGCTTATGTGTACTAGAGAAACTAAGACATTTTTTCTTTGATTTATTTTCTGTTTTTTGATATCCTGATGTATATTGCTCTTTATTTTGAAACATGAATGTAGTAATTGACTATGAGTGATATTGATGAATATCAATTTATGTAGGTGAAAATATGTCTAAGGGGCCTTTGTAAAGTTTAATAACAATTAAGAATTGTCTTTCCAATGTGTGACATTAATTAGACACAAATGTATTTAAAAACAAACTCAGGTGTTATTGTGGATACAATTGTTTCGGCTGCTACCTATTATTAAATCAAAAACTGCAGTCTTAATTAAATGGATGGCGCAGCAGGTAGTTTTCCCAACTCATTGGTTCAATGCCCTGGGTCACCATTTTAATAACCTATTGCTCTAATGCAGAGTTAGGCTGTTAGGGGCAAGTCCCAAGAAGTCATGCCATATCATGTCATCAGCATGATGGGACATAAACACATGTCATGCTATTCTCATTGTCCAAGTCTGATGATATTTAAAAAAAAAAAAAAAAACTAGTAATTTTGAGTAGTTTTTTCTCTAGTAAAAGAATTTCATTCCTGTTTTGTTTGCCCTTTTTGGCTCAAAGACAAATAGGTTGAATTCCTGGTTTTGACCCTTCAGCTGCTTTATGACATTATAACTTCTGGTTATGTTAGGTAGAATAACCTATCCACATCCAAACGTTTATTCACTTATAACACATTCAATTCTGGATGTTGTAATTTAGGCTGTCCCCCTAAATTAATCATCAATTTGTTAAGAAATCAATTTACACAAAGAGCATTAGGAATCTGGAGCAAGCTATTGAGGCATGTAGTTGAAGTTAAAACCTTGACAAGGTTAGCAAATACCAAACCAAACAAGCTTGACGCACTGAATTGTCTCCTTTCATTTGTCACAGATACAATATTGCATTCTTATAGCTGTATTTGAACCCTGGTTTTTCTTATTTGGGCCTCTTCAATGAGTACAGGCTCAGATGTACACTGATTATAAATGTAATACTGCAAAAGTAAAGTATATTTATGTACATCCACTCACATATTAAAAAAAGAATCAATAATACAGAGGTCAAAATCAAATTGTGTGGTAACAAGATACTGTATATTTGGTACTGAGATGGGAGAAAAGCCGTAGATGCTAGACAACAACACTGTCCTGAAGTTTAACGAAGGACTGCATTAAAGGTAGTGTAACAATGACTATGATGAGTACAATAGGGCTTTCCTAGGCTGCTGATGCAATACAACAGTTCAGTGGATATCTCAGACTACAGATTCTGCAGATATGTACTGTATACTATCTATCCCATAATTCATTTCTTCTCTTATTTGAAAAGAGAGACGACAGTACTTCTCTTAATGGTTCTGCCACTGTTATTTTTACTTTCGACTTACAATAATTTTTCTGTTCATTAAACATTAATTTTAAAAAGGAGAACATAGTATCTCATTTAACAAAGCATAACATAAGCAGGATATGGTAGATCATTTTAAACAGTGTTTAGATCTTTTAAGATGGTTTAGTCATATTTCTGATGGTAGACTCTGATGAGCTTTTAGACAGGGTCAGTAACACATTCCCTATCTAGCGACGTAATTGCCCAACATCATATAAGATCATGACACATACTGTAAATTACAAGTGAAATTTTTAAGCCCAAAAAGGCTATCCTTTTGCACCCAGACATGTTTGTCTATTAGGGGAAACACGGCGACTACAATGTACAACTCTCAGATTTTTTTGACAGTCTGACATTTAAATGTAAATTCAATTATTCTCTTTACATGACAGTGTAAAGAGTCTGTATTCATTCTTTGATAAGTGCATTGCCTTATTAAATGTTTTAACTCTTTAGCAAATATATTTTTACTCAAAATCACATTACTTTGACATGGTCATATTCAGTAAGCTGCACTTCTTTTTTTCCACCCAGCAACTTTAACAGGCATAGCTTTTCATCATCTTTTTTGTTTGGATGGGATCGTCCATCATACAATCGGTACACTTTAATTTTTTTTTTAGTTTGAGTTTGCTTTCTTAGTCTTTTTTCCCTCTTTTTTATATTGAATATTGTTGATTTTTGTGTTGTCTGCATATTCTTTCATTATTCAATGAAATTCGGAAATATTTGAAAATTAAAAAAAAAATGCATACCCTGCAACACAGAGATTGTGAACAAACAGGATAAAAAAGCTAATGCCTTCAATGAAGCTAAACTGTTTTGACAGAGTGCAGCCATAAGGTAAATTGTGATGTGTCAAAAAATTAAGTGGCATTACCTTGTCTTATTGTATTCATAGCTGTTTGGTTTGAATATATATACTGCCAATACAATAATGTTCCACACTAGAATGTTTTTAAAGTGAGTTATGTGGACAGTAAGTGTTTGATTTACTTATGAAAACACTATATATCATTAGAATAAATACAAAAACAAAAAAACAACAGACATGATACAAAATAATTTGTTAAAGTAATTCTAAAGTAGCTACATTGAGCCTGTGTTGACCCTTTATTAGATGTTTTATTCTATATGAAAAACAACTTCTGATGGGGCTTTTGAGGCACCCCGGTCATTCAATAGTTATTAAATTTGATTTGAATTAATAAGGTAATGTTTAGTTGAACCAGTTGTGCTAGTGGTACAGTTTAACAAATAAATTGGTGTATTAGATGATAGCCACAAATACAAGCTTAAAAGGTTTGGAAATGACTAAGCTCTCATACTTTGACAGGCATAAAATCATAGTTCTGTACCAACAAGGCTACAGTCTGTGAGCACTGGTACACCAAACCTTAGAGTGAATACTAGTGGCAGAATGTCTTACTGTGCATTAAGCCTAGATTTCCCTTGATTTATTATTTCCTAAAAAGATATTATTATGTCCTAGGAAGAGTTGGTGTAAAATACACTGATGCCTGCCTATAGCCTTCAGTGAAGCACAGGGACAGCTTGGTCATGGTCTGGGGTTGCATTTCAGCCAACAGTGTAAAGGATCAAGTTAATTAAGAAAATGTTGATTGCAAAGAAATATGAACTAATTTAATTAGTCGTACTGTACCTTCAAAGAAATCATCAGTAATAACTTAATCTTCCAGCACTTTAAAGAACCCAAGCACATTCTAAGTAGAACTAAGTGTTATGCTTGAAGAACTACTGGCTAAAAAGAAAGAAATAGACCAAGAGATGGGAAAGATCAAAAGTCAAAAGGAGTGCTAAGGTCAAAATGGAGATTCAGAAAGCTTTCAATAACTAATTCCAAAACAAAACTAAGTCAAAGTCAAATCTCAGGCAAAGTCATATGTTTTCAAAACAAGTCAATGTTTCAGGCAAATAAATGTCTTTTAACCACTCATAGCACCGTCACAGTCTTTCTTAGGTATCCACAATCTTCAACAACTGGGAAGTTTTGTAGTGCTGACTTTATACCATTGTGATGGTGATGTCACACTCAGCAACCACCAATTACCATTCAAAGTGATGGCACACCAAGATACGAAATATTTTGAAGTGCTTGCAAATAATTTTTAATCATAAAATTAGATAAATGAATTCCACATGTACAAAAAACTCCAAACAACAAAAAGCCAACATGGAGATTTACACCGTAAAGCCTAAGAAAATGAACAGAAAATCCATAATCATGATATTAAGATATAGTTGGAGCTTACTAATATTAGAATGACCACATCAGAACCTTTATACGTAAAAAAGAACTGAAAGGATAAATGAAGAGATACGATTCATCCTGTTTATTAAGTTTACCATCGGAATACTTGAAAAATTGTACAGATGTGTACCAAAGAGAATTGCTTCAGTTTTGAATTCTAACAGATCCCACACAAAATATTGACTTGTTTCAAAAATACATATGACTTTTTGTTGTATCAATGTTTGTGTTTATTTTAATATTATTTTAAAAAACAGCAAAACCTATTGGCAAATTAAAATCCTTATTGTCAACTTAAATCGTTTAAAGTAATTTTCTAGGTTTGTACACTAATCGTTAATAGCTTCCAATAAATGTATACATTTTACCAATATCTGTATTAAATATGAAATGGGTTAAAAATGACACGTGCACTAACCAAAGGAAGAAAAGCTGTGGGTCAGCAAGCCAGAAGCTAAAGCGCTGTCTTTCTAAATATGCAAACTATAAAAAGTAGGTCATTTGCAAATAAATATTTTTTTCTGTCTACAAGTCAGGCTCTGCTGAAAACTGCAAAATCCCAAATACATGACCTAGTTTTTTCCCCCAATAAGGTTTAAGCTAGCATTAAGAGGGATGCAAATAAGACAGGAATTCTGGGGAGAACAATGTTATTTGTATCTTTTTGCATTCATTTCATTAAGTATTTGACTATTGTCCTGAATTGTGCCTAATTTTTATTTTACTCTATTTAGTTTCTTAAAATAGTAAATTATCACAATCTCATAAAGGAAATAGCTTTACCCAATAAAAATGGATTTGATGTATTATAACTAATAAGTGATCCACAGTGTAAAATTAACTAAACAGCAATTCACAAGACAAACATTTCATTCAAAACAAGAAAATTTAAATAATGTGCAGAAGAATATTACTTTCATAAGAAAACAGGTGGGCCTTTAGCATTGATTTCTTTATTAATACCAAAATGATTTCACAAAAAGGTACCAGGAGTAAGCATCAGGCATTGGGGGCCACAGAGCTGTCGTAGCAGAGTGTGAATTCTAATGGTTTATAATGGTGAGGCAGGGTGTTTTGAATTTAGGGTTTTGTAGCTGATCAGTAGGGTGCTTAGTCTGTTTGTAAAATGGAAAAGCAGCTAATGTTATTAGGTCTTCTAGGGCTTATACTGAAAAAAGACATTCACTAAATGCTGAAATCAATCTGTTCCCATCAAAATATCACTGAAACACTCAAGGAATGTTTTGTGAACTGGGGAGCTTTGCTGCTTCCATTTAGATAGATTTGTTAAAAGTGTAGGCTTTTCAAAATGTCTTCATGTGGTATCTCATACTAATTAGCAAACTACATGATATAGGTATTCAGGGCAGAGTGTCCAGATGGGTACAGGACTGGCTAATATTAAGAAACTTCTAGACTGTGTTGTGATGATTATGTATTATTATTATTATGATTAGGTATCAAAAGTGGTAGTTTGGAAGCATTTATGTCGAGGTTACTGTTCTTTTAAATTTGTGCAAATAATTTTGGTAAAAATGCAAAAGTTTACCAGAGTAAAATCTGGAAATGGAGATGGATTAGTTTTCTCAGCAGAGTTAGCAAAATCATTAAATATAAAGATGTACACAATGTGTGCTTCTGATAACAAAGAGACTAAAACTGCACACAGCAGGCCCATTGTTGCCTCATAAGTACATTATTTATCGTATGCATAACCTGTTGTGTCATTGCACATAGCTGTATGTTACCCTTTACAATAGAGTACATTAAGATTGTGAAAAGCACATGAGAAATACGAGAAGGTACACTTTATAGCTCCATGTCTTCAAATCCCATAGACATCAAGCTTTAAGATCATCAGTGTTATTTACAGGTTTAGGATCTTTATCTCTTATCATTATATATTGTGAGATCTTAAGAAAACTGTACATATTTTTATTATGTGTTAATGCTTTATTCATTAGTTGAAATTATGTACTCTTTTATGTATTAATATGTAGATTTTCCTCTGTGCCATTAACACAGAGCTTTCATTCCTAGTAAAGGCATGTGGAGTCTGAAAGGTGCACAAAAGCTACTCTCTGGTGAGTACCAGGAGTTCAATGTCACATTTATTACATTTTTATATTTAATTCTCTACATAAAGTACACAGATGACAAAAACAAATTTAAAGAATAAACAGTATTATGAATCCCAAATATTAAACTAGTAGTACCAATACAAAGCAGAAAGGATCCTACGTTATTATTCTAGACAGATCCACAAACTACAGTTTCCACAGTAGAAGTGTGGTATGTCACCCTTTTTCACCACTGCTTCATTACCTTGCAGTGAATAGAAAACAGAGGCTATGAACTGCACATGGCATCTGGTGAACCCAGACTCAACAATTTGAGAGAGAATCAATTTAATTCTTTTGAAATAAAATTTTAGACTTTAGTGAAACAATTAGGTTGGTTGCACAAGTTTGCTATGTTTTGTTACATTTGTGAAGGAAATTATTATTTATGTGCTTTTGATATATTTTCTACATTTTAATATATATATATATATATATATATATAT
>JANRMT010027041.1:52444547-52458286 GCA_026402145.1 Polypterus bichir lapradei | reverse complement strand
TATATATATTGCGTGGTCACCCGAATGAAGAAGGGTCAATGAAACAGGAATATTTTGGGGTGCCAATACAGCACTCCCTGTTTAGTGATAAAACTAAAACAAAAATACTGTAATTCTTGATGGGTTGAAAAAAGACAACAAAAAAGAAGTGCCATATAGTCAAGTGGCGTCTAAGAGTTTTGGCTCTGACAAAGGGTCTTCTGACTTGAGGCTTCTTCATAAGGTCATCTCTGTGATCAGTGATGTCTCCTTCTGGGTCGTTCCCTTGAAGCTCGGTGACTGGAAGGGGCGGGGTCAGCTGCCCTCACTTTGCTGTTTCTCAAGACTGTGGAGGAATTAAATGACAAGACTGTTGGCAGCAGCAACCCCCCTGTCAGCTAAGGGTGGAGTCATATACCCAGGAAGAGCTTGGATAGTGTTTCTCAGATGTTCATATTTGACAACTGTCACACAGTGGTGTGTTGGGAGTTTAAAGCAGGAAGACACAATGGGGATGGGTTACGTGGAAGTGCATGTACTACCTTCTTTTCCAGCTTGAGAGAGGAGTTGGAGACCTTTGAAGAACACTGACCCTGACCCCTAAGCATTTTTACTGAATGCTCAGTGTTCTCACTAAGCCCTCCGGAAGTCCAACCCTTTCTATTGCTGGCTGTACACAAACATCATGACAACCAGAAGTGTGATGGCTGAAGTGACACTAGCCTCCAGATGAACTGTTTAAAAAAGCCTGGAATTACATCTGAGTTACACAATTTTCATTTGCTTCCTTCAGTGTTTGCTTATCATATGTTATCAGCCTTACCACTAATAAACAAGCATCTCCAAGAGACCCCAACAATTCATTGTGTCTTGTCCTGTTTCCTTCTAATAATATATATATATATAAAGGTAGTCCCCAAGTTATGGACATCCAACATACAACTTACAAACGGGGCCGCAGCTGCAATGCATGCGCCTCGGTAACTGACGCTCTGTCATCTTCGGCCTGGGGAAGCTGCAAGCAGTGGCTGGACGGAGGCTGGAGGGGGGCGATTTCGCTGCTCGCACAGTGTAGTGTTCCTCGGGTGGCTCCCAGTGGTGACCCGTGGTCCATAGTCACCAGGGGCCACAGCTACAGTATCACTCGTGTGCAGGACGAAGGCTTGATGGGGCGCTTCGGTGCCCGCCCACCACACCACCACAGCTACTGCTCCTGACTGGACACAGGCTGGATGGAGCGGAGGGGCGGCGTTTGACTGCCTGCCCCCCACACACGGCTGCCCCGCTTTTTCTCGGGTGGCGGCTGGTGATGCTGCAAGCGGTGACCCGGTTGTGGCTGAACGGAGGCCATTGAGTATGAACGGGGCGGCGGGGGGGGTAGCATTGTAGTGTGCCTTGGGTGGGCTCCCTGTTGAATGGGGGCGGTGATGGGCGATTCACTACCCGCCTTTGGCCGCACCGTGTTCGTTCTCGGTGGGTGGATGCTGCAGGCAGCATACTGTAGTGGAGGTGACTGTGTGGTGGGCAGGTGGTGAATCGCCCCTCGCTGTCCCATTCATTCTCAATAGCAAGCCTGCTTGTACTACTGTTATACACATAGCAGGAAGTTGTCTCTTGTCAGTACATCAGACTTGTTGACGACGGCTGCCTTCCTGCTGTGATAGCGTGTACAGTACTGTGCAGAAGAGCTCATCCTAACCTTTTGTCTTCACCCTTCAACAATGTCTCTGAAACACAAATCTGATGCAAGCGCTGGTGATACAGTAAAGAAGAGGAAAACCATCACCATTGAAAATAAAGTAGAAATAATAAAAAGGTCAGAGAGAGATGAAACTCCATCTTTCATTGACAGAGCACTTGGTTACAGTCAGTTAACAATACCATTTATTAAAATAATGTACCTGTTCCGACTTACATACAAATTCAAATTAAGTATAAATCTACAGTCCCTATCTCGTATGCAACCCAGGGACTGCCTGTATATACAGTATGTATTAACACACACACACACACATATATAATATACACATATGTGTGTATATAACTAATTTTATTCATATTTACACTCCTATATATTGAAATCAGGAAAAAAGGATTTCTTCCATACTCACCTAAAAGATGGCATAGTTTTGAGAACGTGATAAGTTGTTTACTTTAAGTTTGTAACTTTCCTAGTAACGTTCTACAGTCTGCAGCCATATACTTTTTACTTTTGGCTGAAATAGAATGAGAGTTCATTTGCTACTCTCCAATACATCCAAAAAATTAAAATAAATTGATAAATACCAATCATGTGACTTCAGAACATTTATGACAACTTGGCAGAATGTTAGAACGTTGTACATGATACCTCTTATGAGTGTTAAGCTCCAGTTTTATAGTTTTGTTTACAACACTAAATTGGAAGTTATACCTACGTATTGACCTGAGAAATTGCCATACTGACTTACGTTACGTTACGTGTGAATAGGGCAATTGTAGATGTGTTCCATCCTTGGCAGAATTTCTGTTTGTACTGATTGTCCTGGGTATCATGGAGTTTGAACATTGTCTCTGTGCCTGCTGTGTTTTTCCATGGGTGCTGTACTTTGGCACATCAAAAGCAGAGGCAATATACTAGCATCTGACAACAGGATTCTTTTTTTATTTTATTTTCTCTCTATTATAAAAAAATCCTGGGAGACAGACAAGACGTGATCTTCTTGGAAGACAATTTGACCTTCCTCAAGAGACACTTTAACGTCACGCGAAAACAATTTGACGTCCCGTGAGAGACACAATAACGTCACGTGAGACAAGGCAGTGAGACAACATTTAAAACAAGTTCACGGACATCTAACCAAGCAGTTGTGGGAATGCTTTTGGCAGACAGACATCATGTGCTCCCAGCTCAGACTTAAAACAACGACAAGCAGAACATGCAGCTTGCCAGGAGCAGCAGCAGGAAGCTAGCAGATGATCCGACTGCTTATCCTTAGCGTGCGTTCAACTCCCCCACTTCACAACACGAGCAGCGTTATACATCCTGCGAGAAAGATTTAATCACGCCTGGGGCCGGAAATAAAGGACAAGTATTGTTTTTACAAAAGTTCTGTATATGTATATCCGGTAAACCAAACCCGGGGTGGGCAAGCGAAGCAAGCCCCCTAGTATTTTATTAATTTTAGTTAAAATCAAATAACAATCCATACAATCAAATCAAACTTAACAAATCAAATCAAACTTAACAAAACCAAAATTCAACCCAACCCAAAAGAAAGAGAGGAGAGGCATCAAAAAAAGCCAATCTTTAAAAGCAGCAAGGAAGGAACAGTATCTTTTATCCCGATATAAAAGGTTATTCTTAAATGTTATTTATTAGATCCCGCCATATTTTAAAAAAAAGTTTTGCACAGATCCCTCGAGTAAGAATTCAATTTTTCCCAATTTCAATTGGTATAGGACATTAGTTATCCACTGACTTAAATGTGGTGGGGTGGGATTCTTCCAAATGAGCAAGATATGTCTACATGCTAGTAGTGCTAATAGTGAAGCAAAGGCAATTACGATTTGCTTGTCCTTCTCCACTTTAGGCCCATCTGGAAGTACACCACTCAGAGCTGTTAATGGATTAGGAGTGATTGTGACACCAAGGCTGTCTTATAGGCAACGAAAGATTTCTGTTCAAAATGATGTTAATTTGGTGCCCACCCAAAACCTGTGGCCCAGTGAGACGAGAACTAGATTGCAACACTCACAGGTTGAATCTCGCCCTGGAAATATTTTAGATAGTTTTAATTGAGATAAATGCGCTTGATAGAAGATTTTAAGTTAAATAACTGAGTGCTTTGCACATATGGAACTAGAGTGTATTCTGTGCATGGCTGCCTTCCACTCCTTTTCTCAAATGTTAAGTGAAAGATCTTTTCCACATTATACTCTGGGATCTTTGAAAGGAAGGGAATTTAAACTGTTTTTATAAATTATAGAGATGCTATCTCAGTCTTCAATACTGATTAATATTTCTTCTGGCACAGAAATAGGTGGAAGGTGAGGAAATTTGGATAAGCGCCATTAAGCAAAGTTTATAGCTTGAAAGTAGTGAAAAAATCATGTTGCTGAGAAGATCTGACGGAGGAGCAGGCTGGTGATTATGATACTCTAAAAAGAGAAATCTTTAAGCGCTATGGCATATCAGCAGGCGACCAAGTGGAGAGAATGGAAGTTTGATCAGAGCAGATCGATCCGTACACAAGTGTACAAAGTCTGGGGTAAAGTGGGACACTGGTTGAGGCCAGATATAAACAGTCCCCAATGTATGGCTGAAATACTGACAATAGAGACTTTCATTAACGGTCTCCCCAAAAAAGTTGCCCAGCAGGTCCGTAAACAAGAGGTCACCTCTATGGATGATCTTGTAAAAATAGTGGAGCGTCATTGGGCAGTCTGTAAATCCGAAGGGTCGGAACAGTACTCTCGCCCACCCCGACAGGTTCGTGTACCTTCTAATGAGACTGTCCAATCTATTCCTGACATCTCTACCCGGAAAAAAGAGAAACCAGTCTATCCTCCGCGCTGTTTCAAGTGTGGGGGGGTAGGACACGTGTTTACTGCCTGCCCATCTCCGGAGCCGATGGACTGTTCTTTGGAAAGAGTAGAGAGGTACTGTGCTGTGATCAATCCCTTATCTTTTCTGTATATGGGAGCAGTAACTCTTAATGGAAATAAAGTTACCACTATGTATGATTCCGGGAGTAACATTTCTATTGTTGCTCGCCGTTATGTCTTACCGCGACAGTGGCTAATGCATAAAATCAGTCTCAGGTGTATGCACGGAGACATTCGATATTATCAAGCCGCCTCTTGTGTCATCTCAGTGGATAATGTCATGCGATCCATGATAGTGACTGTAATGACTAATCCACCATACGCGGTGATACTAGGTTGTGACTGGTCAAATAAATTCGGTACGGACATTACTCTCCCATTAATAAAAGAGGGCTTGGTTATGGATAGTAAAGAAACTACTCCAACTGTTTCCACGTCGTGTAATAGCTCCCATAATCTTAATTTAGATAGTATAGATAACAGAGATGAATGCACATCAGGCACTACGGGAGGCAACCCACCTTCCGAAGGACCTGAGGTAACTGAAACTCCGCCCCTTGAGGTAGCACAGGACCACATAAAAGAATTAGTTTCTCAATTTAAATTTACCCCTTCTTCATTTAAAAGGGAGCAGTGGAATGATGATTCCTTGAAATTTGCAAGAAATGCAGTCGTTTCAGTAAACGGACAAATGTCTAATGATCCTATACCACGGATGGCTTACTTTGTAATAAAAAATAATTTATTGTATTGCGTGGCGGAACATGAAGGTGAAAAAAGAACCTTACTTTTAATTCCACGCACTTATCATCGGCAAGTGTGTGAGTTAGCTCATTCTCACTTACTCGGAGCCCATTTGGGGACCGATAAAACAATAGAACGTATTAAGTTCAGATTCTATTGGCCTGGAATAAATGAGAAGGTCAGATGTTTCTGTACTTCATGTCCGGAATGTCAGATTCGTCAGATTCCTAGAAGGGGCTGTGCTCCTCTTATTCCTCTTCCCCTCATTGATATTCCCTTTGAAAGAGTTGGTATTGATCTCGTAGGACCCATTGAACCTTCGCAACGAGGTCATAAATATATTTTGGTATTAGTAGATTATGCCACGCGATTTCCTAAAGCTGTTCCATTGCGTTCAGCAACTTCTAAAAATATCGCACGGGAACTAGTAGGGATATTCGCGCGTGTTGGGATTCCCAAAGAGGTATTAACAGACCAAGGAACTCCCCTCACTTCGAAGACGTTCAGACAGGTTCCAATGTTATTGAATATTAAACGTCTGAAAACATCAGTTTATCACCCACAAACTGATGGACTGATTGAACGTTTTAACCAGACACTTAAACAGATGTTGCGCAAGGTAGTTAGCAAGGATGGGAGAAACTGGGATCAGTTACTTCCCCTCGTACTTTTTGCCTATCAGGAAGTACCACAAACCTCTACAGGCTTTTCTCCTTTTGAACTCCTTTATGGAAGACAACCACGTGGGTTATTGGGTATGCTAAAAGAAGGTTGGAAGGAGGATGTTCTCCCTTCCTCTAATATCTTGGACTACATTGTGCAATTACGCAATCGTTTAAATAAAATTAGACCTGTTTTAAAAGAACATATGGAAAGGGCTCAAGCAGCGCAGTTGCAGTATTATAATCGTAACACCACCCTCCGGGAATTACGCCCGGGAGATCGTGTGATGGTGCTCATTCCGACTTCACATTCAAAGTTATTAGCTCACTGGCAGGGTCCATATGAAATCATAGATGAAAAGGGCTTGTTGACTATTTGGTCAGACAACCTAATCGTCGACCGAGTGAGCGTGTTTATCATATAAATCTGCTAAAACCATGGAAGGAGATGGAGGAGGAGCCTACCTCCGGTCAGCCACGATCTCTTTTCGTTGCCTATCAACCCCTTAATTTTTGTCCTAATTTGTCTTGGAAATAACGACAGGAATTAGAGGATGCTATCCTGTCCATTCCTGAAGTCGTGAGCGAGCAACCCGGTCGCACTACGCTGATTGAGCATGACATAATTACAGACCCAGGTGTTATTGTTCGAGAACAGCCATATAGACTTCCCGAGGCAAAGAAAAGTAGAGCTGGAAATTAGGTGAATGCTGGACATGGACATTATTGAAGAAAGCTATAGTCCTTGGTCTAGTCCAATCGTCTTAATTCCTAAACCAGATGGGTCGTGGAGATTTTGTAACGATTTCCAACGACTCAATCAGGTCTCTAAATTTGATGCATACCCTATGCCTCGGGTGAATGATCTCCTTGAGCGATTGGGTAATGCTCAGTTTCTAACTACTCTTGACATGACGAAAGGGTACTGGCAAATTCCCTTAACGTCCTCCGCTAAGGAAAAAAATGCTTTCAGTTCACCTAGTGGACACTAGCAGTATAAAGTCCTTCCATTTGATTTGCACGGGGCACTGGCAACTTTTCAGCGTCTGGTGGACACACTGTTACGGCCCCACAATTCCTATAGTGCTGCCTACCTGGATGACATTGTCATTTATTCCGGCACATGGAAAGATCATATACAGCATGTGTTGGCTGTTCTTTCTACACTAGCACAAGCAGGCTTGTGGATCAACCCAAAGAAATGTTTCTTTGGCTTGAACGAGGCCAAATACTTAGGCTATCTAGTCGGTGGGGGTACAGTTCAGCCACAGTGTTCTAAAATTGATGCCATTATCAAATGGCCCCTTCCGATTACAAAGAGGCAAGTACAGGCTTTCTTGGGATTAGCGAGTTACTACCATCGTTTTGTTCCTTGTTTTTCTGAGAGGGCTACGCCTCTTACCAACCTTACAAAGAAAAGTGCTCCTTTAAAAGTGGTATGGGATGACAATACTGAAGCTGCATTTTGTGACTTAAAATCAGCCCTTACATCAGCACCTGTATTGAAATCTCCTAACTTCTCTTATCCTTTTTGTTCTCCAGACTGATGCATCGGACACAGGATTAGGTGCCATGTTCAGCCAATGCATCGATGGTACTGAACACCCCGTATTGTTCCTGAGCCGGAAACTGTTGGATAGGGAGACCAGATATGCAGCGGTGGAACGAGAGGCTTTGGCAATTAAGTGGGCTGTGACTCAACTTCGTTATTATCTGTTGGGACGGGTGTTTACTCTCGTGACGGACCATGCCGCTTTACAGTGGGTGGCTCTGAATCGGGAGTCTAATCCTCGTGTCACCAGGTGGTTTCTGGAATTGCAACCTTTCAGATTTCAGGTCACTTATCGTCGTGGTTCTCTTCAGGACAACGCTGATGCTCTCTCCCGGACCTTCAACCTCTCGGTACAGGCGCCCGACCCAATGGGTCTGGGCTGAAGTGGGGGTCATGTCACACGTGCGCTTAGGAAGAAGTCAACAAGCCCTAAGGTGATCGATATAATAACAGTTGAGGGTTTGTTTCAGGGTACTAATGCCTCTCTCTCTGACCTTATAGAACCAAAGAAGAAAAATAATAACACTATTCATATAATAAACAATAATTCCGAGACTGAGACATCAAACACTTCCGGTTCCTGGAGATGACATCACTTCCGGTCCCTCTTTGATAACGTCACTTTCCGGTCCCTCCGTGATGATGTCATTTCCGGCTCCAGACGATGACATCACTTCCAGTCCCTCACTGATGACGTCACTTCCGGTTCCCCTTTGATGATGTCATTTCCCATTTGATCACTTCCTGCAGCCATTTTGTCTCATGTATAAAAGCCACCATGTCACCAACAACAATTTTAAATTACTATGACCATCGTATTGCAATCAAGCAATATACGGGGCAAATCCCCCAATTCTTTTCAGTTGTTGTGTCAACGTTTATTACCACAATGTACATGTTTCTAAATGTTTTAATCCCAGTAATTTTCCAAACATGAAATAGTGTGTATGTTTGAAAAAGGTGGAAAAAAGTGCTTGTTATGTAGAGGTGCAACTGATAAGAGCTTCTCTGTCTTAAAGTGCTTCCCATATTATGAGTTTATGAAGGGCAATTGGATTACTAGTGTATTGGCAATAGTTTGTATTTACTGGGGGACAGAGCAGGGCATATAAAGAAGTACTGTAAAATTTTAATTCTGTTGTAGACTAGGCTTGTATATGTTCATTAATTTGTGTTGATGTTCAGATCTTTATAGCCTGTATATTTGCCTCCCAATAACAAAATAGAAAATTGGGTAGTGCCATGCCCCCTTCTGCTTTAGGTTGAAGTACAGTCACCCTTTGAATGGATGGATGTTTCAAATTTCAAATAAATTAAATTATGACATAAATTAAATTATGATTATGTCTAATTTCTTAAAAAAAAGACTTGTTAATGTATATGGGAATGGTTTGAAAGAGAAAAAAAAGCTAGGGAAATATGTTCCTCTTAACAGTGCTGATTCTCCCTGCTAATGTGAGATGGAGAGTGTACCATCTTTTCACATCTTCTAATTTTGTCCTTGCACACAGCAAAATTTTGTTGAAAAATAGATTTTTATGTACTTGTCACATTTACCCCTAGATATTGAAACTAATTTGCTAAGATAAATGGGAAGGTGTCCAGTCTAATATTATGTGCTAGTGAGTTCACTGGAAAAGGCACACTTTTACTAAAATAATTTTTGATACCTTTTGAAAATCTTCTAGTGCTTATAGGACTGCTGGCGCAGAATTTTGTCGCTCAAATACATACTGTACCATATCATCTGCATATAGTTATATTTTCTGTTCATTTCCTTCTCCGAAAATCCCCTTTATCTCTGATGCATTTCTAAAGTAAACAGCCAATGGCTCAATGGCGATTGCAAAGAGCAATGGTGATAGGGGACATACTTTTCAAGTACTGTGTTCTAGTTTGAAGTAGTCTGAAATAATGTTAATATGAACTGAGACTTGTGAATAGGTAATCCCACTCAATCATATCAAATGCTTTTTCTGCTTCCAAAGACAGTAAGATCTCTAGGGTGATAGATTTAATGGGTGAATATATTATACTAAACAAATGTTGAAGATTAGAAGCTCAAGTGTAGGCCTTTAATAAATCCAGTTTAGTCTTGTGATATTACAGAAGGAAGCACTTTCTCAGTTATTCTAGCTAGAATTTAGGAGAATATCTTAACATCATTATTTAGGAGTGAGACTAGCCTGTGTGATGCACATTGTGGTAAGTCCTTATTTTTCTTAGGACAGATAGAAATTAATTCTTGACAAAAACTTTGAGGTAGAATTTTGTCTTTAGCTTCTGTAAACATTGCTAATAATAGTGGAGTTAACTTATTTAAGAAATGTTTCTGTACCATTCCATTGGTTTGCCATCAGGACCACCTGCTTTTGCATTTTTGAAGTGAGTTTATAGCGTCTATAAAGACACGAGAGTGTCAGAGGTTTATCCAGTTCCACAGCACTAGAAGTATCTAGCTGTAGTATCTGTAATGAGTCAAAAAACTCGTCAGATTGTGTCTTACCTTCTTTAGACTGAATAGAATATAACGACTTACAGTATAATACTGTCTATCTGTGTTTGTAATTGGTCTGATTGCATTGTAGACTTCCTGCTTGTGGATTTGTTGATCTAAAACCTTATTGGCCTTCTATCCATGTTTATAATAATGATGTTGTGATGTAACACTAGAATTACCAGAGCCTCAGAAAAAACTCAAAAATCTGTCCCACCTTAAATTGCTTCTCACCTCTCCGTCTCTGTCCTTTGTCCTGTAAATGTATGGATAAGCACCAAACAGCAAGCAGCCTGCTGTCACATTCCCCCACCCCTAACAGTTTTCTCAGTTCAAGTCTGTTTACCTGCGTCAGTTGCTTAGAGTTGTATAGAGTGAGAAGTCAAGCAAAATCACACCTTTTATAAATACTATATCATTATTTGGAACACATTCATTACATGTGTGTTCCGTGTCTACAACGATCTATGTACAGTAAACACATCGTTAAAAAAGAAACATTTTTCATATTTTAGTAATAATTGACAAAATGTAGACATGAAGTGTATAATGTGTGAAGCCTGTGTGAAGCCTGAAGTCCAAATATCAAAGAAACACTTTCACAAAAGGTACAAATATAACAGAACAAGTGCGCTTTTATTCAAAAATATAACTGCAGAAAAAAAAGCTGTGTTAGCATGCGACATTGACACGCATTTACTATGACTGCCTCTGTGGCGCAACGGTATCAGCTGCTGCCTGGGAATCAAAAGGTCACGAGTTCAATCCCGCATGAACACGCTATGAGAAGTGAACTGCTCTTATTCTTACTATTTTAGAATAATAACATACATTTGATTTCAGTCTATAACAGCCGGTGTAATTTATGATACTTGTAAAGGTTAGCTTTGTTTTTTTTATTCAGTTTCATTTTCTGCTGTTTTCACATAAAGACGCGCTATAGCTCTGCAGTCTACTTGTGACTGCATTGTCATACCAATGCTTGTGAACTGAAGTGTCTGTGTGCGATTTTCGTGGCATTACACGTGTATTTTTTGAGCATACTTGTGTCGGTAAATAACATTAGATCTGGCTTTTATGTAAGTAACATATAAATGTTAAAGTTTTGGGCACATGCACTCTCCTTTGTTACCTATTTTTCTTTATTTATTTACTTATTCCTACAGCGTAAAGTCACGAGTGCAGAGCTTCCCATGTACATATACAAAGTATAGCGATGGCAAAAGTGCATTCTTGATCCGATGTCATGATCGTCATGGTTTGAGTTTACCTCTGTTATAGCGCTTTTATGTGAAAACAGCAGTGTCAAATTGGGGGGCGGGGTTTTTTGGGAGTTGGGATCGTGAACGCGGCTGAGAGAATAAAAAAAAAAAAAGCTAGCCTTTACAAGTATCATAAATTACACCGGCTGTTACAGACTGGAATCAAATGTATGTTTTTATTCTAAAATATTAAGAATAAGAGCAGTTCACTTCTGAAAACGGACTCGTCCGGGATCGAACCCGTGAAGCTTTGATTACCAGTCAACAGTTGATAACGTTGCGCCACCGAAGCGCTGTAGCAAACGCGGAGGGGCAGGGTGGGGTGACACTGAATCAGTTTACTTTTCCTGGGGAAAGCGGCTGTCTGGAACAGAAGCTTGTCGATGTTGAATCCTCCTTTTCTTTTTCCATCGCCTTTTCTAGTAAGATGCGATGACGAAGTTCCTCTGCAAGCTGAGCCATGATCACTCTTCTTTTTACAGTGGCCCCCCGTGCATGCCTTGCACAGTACATGTGCGTTGATCACCGCCAGCATGTTGTAGCACACAGCAACTGGCCACCTGCATGTTCTTGCGCGCATTGAATAAGCTCCTCATCTGACTCTAAGTAACAGCGGCAGCATAAATTCACACCGATCTGACGCTGTTCATTTTCAAATAATATTGCATTAGTGCGATGATGTTTTCACATATATTGTCTCTTTCTTTCAGGTATATAATAAAAACCACAGCATAGAGAGAAGTGTGTACATTGTAACAGGTACACACGTTGTAAATGTAGGAAGGACGATTCTTACGTGTGTATGAACTGTTAACATTTGAATCTGATGATTGCATATAGCGCTGAACTTACTGCTCTGTACTATTCTTTCCTCTACATGTCCTGGAGTACAAAAGAAACAGCATACAGCAACATGTGGATATTGGCAAGATCGGGGAAAAAAAAAAACACGCAGTCACGGATTACAAACCGCAAGATGTTATGAGAATGAATATGAATAATGTTGCATCCGTGCCACAAAGTTTTCTGAAATGTACTATACCGGTCATAAAACGAATTATTCCAAATACCATATATACCTATGTCTCTGTTTTTGTTTTTCTTTGACATCATAGACCATAAGGTGCATACTAATTCAGTGTGAGCAGGAACACTCAATAAAACTGAATAAAAAAAATCAAGTGACAGTGAGATACTTGTAACTTTTACAAGTCCTATAAATATACACCGTGTGTTATAGACGCAAACCAAGTGTATGTGTGTATCCTCTTTAATAAAAGCCCTGTGTGCGTCCAGGTGTCCATGTGTGTGTCTTTTGCTGAAGTGCGCATGCGCAGGGCCGCAACGCACATCGCACCGTGCCCCGCCCATGCGCACAGCACCTTGGTCGCACACACACTCGAAGCTGGGCACACAGTGAATGGCCTATCCGTGGCAGCGCATAATAAGCAAATAAAGCACACACACTGGAAGCTGGGCACACAGTGAATGGCCTTGCCGCGGCAGCGCATGATAAGCAAATATCCTCTTTAGTAAAAGCCCTGTGTGCGTCCAGGTGTCCGTGTGTGTGTGTCTTCTGCTGAAGTGCGGCGGGGCACGGTGGGATGTGCGTTGCGCACAGCACCTTGGTCGCACACACACTCGAAGCTGGGCACACAGTGAATGGCCTATCCGCGGCAGCGCATAATAAGCAAATAAAAGACATCATGCTGATTAGGTAGTCGCGGCCGCGCACATAAAATCCGTTGCTGGGGAGACGCCACACGTACAATAATCAGCTACACACCAGCACAGATTAAAATACTTACTGGGGAGACGACACAGTCGCGATTATCAACTGCACGCCACACATTACATCTTGTTGCTGGGGACACTCTGCTGATTGACCACTGTTGTGACAGAAAATTAAAGTCATATTACGGACATCAAAGCCAGTATTACTGTCAGAGAAAATTACAGGCATTTTACGGAAATACAAACCAGTATTACTGCGAGAAAAATTTAAAGGCACACAATACACTAGCGCATATTACAGCCACATACAAGCCAGTATTACTGTAAGAGAAAATATTACGGACATATCTAATAACAACATGCCACCCAAAAAAAAAGGACACGTCAAGTAGGACAAAAGACACAGACAATCAAATCCTATATAAGCAACAACTCCTGGAAGAACGGTCACCTCAACAAGTAAACATCAACAAAAGAAAGGCTGAAAGACAAAAAAAAAAATAAAAAATACGAACAAATAGATCGATTGAAGAAAAAGAAAATGAGCGTCAGAAAAACGCTAAAAGAGAGAGACTCAGAAGAGCAAACCTTACAAAAAGTTGGCATTTACTTGCCAGAACCAGTATTCAGCCATGGTCAGTTATATGTTACACTAGCAGAATACCTGCGCTTCGCAGCGGAGAAGTAGTGTGTTAAAGAAGGTATGAAAAAAAAAAGGAAAA
>JANRMT010027041.1:52427178-52444147 GCA_026402145.1 Polypterus bichir lapradei | reverse complement strand
TACCGTTCATCTAATGAATACACTGAGTATGGCTTTACCAAAACAATCATTGATCGCGAATAAAGTATCCATTATTCATGAAGCTTCAATAGGTGAATAGGTGATCTGTCTTTCTGCATTAACCGCATGTGTTTTCATACGTCTCAAACTAAGGGGATGCGAGGTTAAAATAAATCGAGAAGCGCGCATACATACTTAGTGCATCCCCTCTCGGGAATCGAACCTCGGACGTGGGCGCTACAGGCGAATGCTTTGCTATCGCGCCACTGCGTGTGGTTTATCTATTTGAGCATAGCAGTGTAATTCGGTTTTTGTTCAGCACTCTTTGGAACTGTTACTTTTTGTCTGCGCACTGCGTCAGTTCACGTGAGCCGCTGAATATGGTTTTATATGTCAGTCGCTCGCTTCTAATTGTTTCGCTGCCTTCTTAATTATATAATGCATGTTTTCTAAAGCGCGTTTTGTAGCTCTTCCTGGCTTTCTACGTAATGCGTGATTACGTGAGACGCGTGATTATGTCATACGAAACTCCGCCCCTCCAGCTGAACTCCATTACAGTAAATGGAGAAAAACAACTTCCAGTTATGACCATTACGCGTAGAATTTCGAAATGAAACCTGCCCAACTTTTGTAAGGAAGCTGTAAGGAATGAGCCTGCCAAATTTCAGCCTTCTACCTACACGGGAAGTTGGAGAATTAGTGATGAGTCAGTCAGTGAGTGACTGAGTGAGTGAGTGAGTGAGGGCTTTGCCGTTTATTAGTATAGATTATCAAGAGTTTTCCAGATGTTGTTGTCAAGGTTGTAGATGGTCCTGAACAAGGCAAACTCTTGCCAAACTCAGACAGAATATTTACAAGAAATGTTGTCTATAATGAAATTTTATAGAAAAATTTCATGAAATAAAAAATAGAAAATTTTTCCTAAATATCTTCTTCAGATTTTGTGTATTACAGATTGTTACAAAGGTTTACACTAAGGCAATATTAATTATACTTACTGTATTGTCATACGTTTCTATTTTATTTTTATTATTTTACTTTAGGCTTCTTGCAAAAATATTTTTGACAAAAAAAAAAAATTAAGACAAGAAATAGAATGAGGTCAGGGTCCCTTGCCATTTAATATAGACTGTTCCTACTAATGTTTATGCACTACTGTTCTAGCGCCCGTTATTGTAACGGGCTTAATGTCTAGTTGTATAATAATTAACAATAAGAGCAGCTTACTACTGAAAATAGCAAATATAGGAGTGAGTCGGGATCAAACCGGGGACTCTTGATTACAAGTCAGCAAATCTTACCACTACGCCACGGAAGCTGTTGTCTTTTCCTTGAACGTGTTTATTTGATCTTTGGACTTCAGGCTTCATACATTATATAGTTTATGCCTACATTTTGTCATTTACTACTAAAATATGAAAAACGTTTCTGATTTAAAAATGTGTTTACACAGATTAATGTAGAAATGGAACACACATGAAACGCGTGTGTTCCAAATAATGACCTATTATTTCTACTCTAAAACTCCACTTCACTCCCAGATAATCAATCAAGGCATGAGCTGGGAGAAGTTTGTGCACATTCTAAGTCAGTGGGGGGATGGAATAGCCAGCTGCTTGCAGCTTGTCTTTATCGGCACATTTAAAGGACAAAAGACGCTGGCGGAGAGGTGCGAACGGATTTAAGGTGGGCCGGATCTACAAGTTTTTTCATAGGCTCTTGTAATTCTAGCGTTAAAGATGAGCTGTTCCACTTCTTTAGTAGTCACGTGGTTAAATTCTGATTGCAAAACCTGTCTTTTTCGATAAAGTGCTTTAATTGGAGACCTGGCAAATTCTAGATGTATTCTGGTAATTTCGCTGATTAACTCAGATGTCTTCTTGGTTTCCAATTTATTTTTGTGAAAAAGATATTAAATAATCTGTCCTCTTAAAAATACCTTCAGAGTTTCTAAGAGTATTCCTGCCGAGACCTCTGGGGATGCATTTGTCACCAGAAAATAATCATTTGGCTTGAATATGAATTCTGTACAGATCTCATCAGCTAATGACATGGGGTTGAGACACCAGCTTTGAGATGAGTGTGTAGGACATATTGATTTAATCTCCATGATCATGATCAGAGGGGTGTGGTGGGAGATAACAATAGCTTTGTACTTATAATACAATGTAATATAACAATGATGAACTTGTGAGAAGGAGTATGCTCTTAGGTTAGGATTTAAAAACCTCCATGGTTCTGATAAGTTCTGATCTATTACAAACTGTGTAATTATTTTTGCAGTATTAGGTGTTATCACCGCTGTAGATAAACACATATCCAGGCCTGGATTTAAAACACAATTAAAGTCACCAGCTATTATAATTTTATGAGTGTTCGCATTAGGAATAGATATGAATACATTTTGGGTGAAATCTATCATCCACATTAGGTGCATAAATACTTATCAGAATCACTTTAGTATTAAATAAATTGCCCTTCACCATGACGTATCGCCCTTCAAGATCACATTATGTCTGACAGTGCAAATGAGATAGCTCTGTGTATTCCCACACCCCTAGTTTTCTTTGTACCACAGTATTCTTATAAATTGCCTTAGACAATGGGTGGAATTTTCTAGCAGTGTCTTAAATTGTTTTCAGACTTAGTTAACAGGTAGAAAACTATTTGTTGCTTGTGGTGCTTGTACTTTGGACATCCATGATATTGTATATGGTGTACTACAAGGATCTATTCTAGGTCTGCTGCTTCCATTAGGCAAGAATATCTCAAAACACAGGGTGAGCTACCAAAGCTATACAGATGGCACACAGCTGTATTTTATGAATAGCACATGACGACCTTGATGCTCTCTGATCCAAAGTCTTAGCAGTATTTCCAAATGGTTGAATAGTAACTTTCTCAAACTAAATAAGGAAAAAACAGAATAACTGGCAAATATGGAAATAGAAAGGGTATAAGAAATAAATTTGATCCCTTAGGTTTAAAAGTGTAGGCAGAGGTACAGAAATTATTGACTCTGACCTAAACGTTAAATCACACATTAACCAGAGTACTAGGACTGTATGTTTTCACTTAAGGAATAGAGCAAACGTTAGACCTCTTATAGCACTACAAAATTCTGAAATATTAGATCACACTTTTGTCATTAGCCGACTAGATTATTGTAATACACTTCTAACAGGACTACCTAAGACATTAACTAGTTGCAATTAGTGCAGCATCCAGAATTTTAACTATTAAAAGAAAATTTGATAAATTTTTAGCGCCATAACATTGGTTACCTGTGTCATTTAAAACAAACTTTAAAATACTACTAAAAGTGTATAAAGCATTAAATATCTTGTTCATTCCTATATTTTGGAATGATTGTCCCCTGAAACTCCAAGTAGTAACCTTAGATCTTCTAATGGAGGTCTGCTTATAATTACAACAGCCACACTTAAAAGAAGTGATGAGGTGGTCTTTTGTTGTCATGCACCCAAAATGTGGAATATTTTACAAATAGAAATTTGCCAGGTTAAAATTGTGGAATGTTTTAAAAAACTACCAAACACCCAGTATTTTAATATAACTTTTTCATTGCTACATTTTAGTTGAACTCCTAATATACAATATGGGTATAGAATTATTGTATTCTTCAGGGCTTTACAATCATTATTAATCCTTCTATATAAAAACGGTCGGGATTGTCCTTCCATCCTGTGAGTGCTACGCAGGCGCGGAGCTTTACGCACACCCAGTCCATTGTGCAATGAACGATGGGATTTGTAGTTTCATTTGTCCAGGTAAAAGATGATTTTCTACTCCAGACTGTGCAAGTAGCACGGAGTTTCACACACGCCCCGTCCATTTTGCAATACACGATGGGATTTGTAGTATCGTTTTTCCAGGTAAAAGATGATTTTCTACTCCAGACTGTGCGATATCTTCTTATTCTTTCTTACTATATAAAAGCGGTCGGGATTGTCCTTCCGTCCCGTGAGTGGAAAGCGTAGCGGTATTCCGCTTATCACAGACTTTCTACTTGCAGCTTGCGGTACGAAGCGACATGATGTGAACAGAGTTCTGGTGCTCCCATCGTTCCCTTGCTTTTGTGCGTGATGCGCTGGAAAAATAGACAAAATTATGTCTCTGGAAATAATTAATGTTGATGGAGTACAAATGCCTCACCGCATAGTAAATATCAGGGGGGTTCAAAAGGGCGACCTCAATATAGAAAAAAAGTTTAAATTTCATCACAAAAATAACAGAAACTACGAGTATTAAAGTAATACCGCTCAAATGCAATATAACCAAATTAATGAGTTTGTATAAAACATCAAATTGATCTACATATTGAATTGTTTTAAGAAGTGGTAAACTTAAAAAGTCGGTCGCCTTAAAAGGCGGGTCAGCCTAGTCTCTAATATTCTCTGTCGCCTTTACTGGTTCTTCTGTGGTGGCAATTTACGGCACCATACAGCCACCTATGATGATAGAATGGAGGTGGGTGTCTGAGCTGTCCACAAAACAAACTTTATTGAATCCACTCATTTGAAGCTTGGAAACAAAGAGGAATGAATTATGTTAGGTAGAATGCCCAGAGTTTGCTGGGTGGACTTTTGTCCTTGGGACCCTTGCAGATTTTTTTCAGCTTAGTTTTTTTTTTTCCTGTCCTTCTGACCAGAGACTTAGAGGCTTACATCATGATATTGTAAATACTCTTCTACTTGATATTTATACTTTTGTTTAAGATTGTTTAGATTTTTTTGTTTGTTACTTAATATTTAACATTCTTGTCTAATTTTACTTGTTTTTCTTTTCTTGCAACTTTCTCTTTGACATATTGTAAAGCACTTTGAGCTACATTGTTTGTATAAAAATGGACTATATAAATAAATGTTGTTGTATATTAGGGCAAATAATAATTGTAAATTGGTCCCGAGGGTGTAAATGAGTGAGCCCTTTGATAGACTAGCAGATTTTCCCAGGTTTGTTCCACCATTCCTTCCGGTATAGATACCTGTGATTCTGAATTTGATTTAAAGTTCATTCTTTGACTGTCAGTGTTGAAAATATGTGTCTGTCTTGCTGTTAAACCAAGTAATATTTTAAGATTTTATTTTACTGATAATGCAGAATTTCTATTATGTTCAGTGGGTAAAATGTTACATTGGCATTGTTTACACTTGTGAATTGGTCATATTACTAATTTAGTTTAACTTCTTGCTTGATGTTAAATAGGTCGTTATTGAATTAATGGATTACCCACACAGTATATATGAATGACTTTCACTAGAGAGAAAAAAAGCCTTGTTGTTTTCTACAGTTGTTCTGCAATCTGTGAGTTTTATTGATAAAGACTAACATCAAAACACAGCCCACAATTAATATGTATCTCTTACACTGTAAACTGCTGTCAAATCCTTATTACTTTTTTTACTGTGTAACTGCAAATGTTTTCTTTTCTGTTTGAGGTTGACAATTATTTAATATACACACTAAGTCTTACCTAAACCGTACAGTGAAAAAAGATCTTATATTTAAGGTCCCCATGGATGAATATTAAAATGCATATTCTGAGACGAAATTGTCATGAAGCAGACTGTAAACAGAGAAAAGTAAAAACAGCAGGCTCATTTCATTTCAACAGCCTGATAGTAAATAAGGTTGCAGTTTTTTTCATTTTCAAAATTGATCAGGGAATAGCAAAAGGTTTTGTCATTCATTGAGTTTGCAAAATAGTTAATAGAAAATGACAGCAGAGCAGACCTCCATGGTAGAAAGTTTGAGTTCACTGGTCAAATCTGTTTCAGTTTATGGAGCGCTCTGCCTTGATATATTCACAATTAATTACAGAGGTGGGTAGTAACGAGTTACATTTACTCTGTTACATTTACTTAAGTAACTTTAAAAAAAAATTCTACTTCTAAGAGTAGTTTTACTGCACCATACTTTTTACTTTTACTTGAGTACATTTTGAAGAAGAAACAATACTCTTACTCCACTACATTGGGCAACAGTCGACTCATTACTTTTCTCCATTTACACATTACACTACATTTTTGCCAGAGAGAAGTAGCCAGTGGATCTACTGCATGACTGTTTCACCAATGAGACGTAGCAACAATAATTACATGACTATATTTCAGCAAACAGACTTCGCAACAATAATCACATGATTCCATTTCACCAGTCAGACGTGGCCATGCAGTCACATGACCACACACAAACTTCCTGCATTTTGCAGCCTGTGAGAGACTTTTTAGTCATGCAGGACTCCTGTTCACTGCTAAATGGTCACAGCTTCACTGCAAGAATCTTGAGAGCCATCTCTTGCTGAAGCTTAACCATCACTTCACTGAGTGAAGAACAAGCATGTTTTAACCAAACATGCACAGACAGTCATGGTAAAGTGAGACTTCTTGTATGTACACAAGCTGCCTTATTCTAATGTTATTTTCTATCAGCTGTGCTATTTGGAGGGAAAGTGTGTGATGATGCCGGTCTCCTACAGACTCCCTCTTCCCACATGGGAGTCTGCTGAACCCAAACCAAGGTCGGCTCTCCTACCTTCTTCCTTCACGCTCACATTGTCGCACCTCGGAAGCCTAGGGAGGGCACCTGCCTTGCTCGCCACACTCCACCCGAATGTTCAGTGGAGCGAAGTAGCCCTAGAGCGCCACAGCTAACGCTCTTTCATGGGGCCCTAGCTCGCACTGCTTCCTCCCTCCAGGTGGCCAGATCGCTGTCCCCAGGCCTACCTTTTATGTCTTTTAACCTCTTTTATTTGATTGCTCCTAGAACGCCGCAGGAAGCCAATGAAGCAATTGGGAACAATTGCACCCGCACGTGCAGGTGCGACTCGCTCCAACTACCTCATTAACTCCCCGCAGTCGTGCAATTGCGCTCACAGAGAGTGACACGGCTTTATGGATTCGAAACTGGCCTTTTTTTTGAAGCCGCAGACCCGCTACACCACAAAGTGAATATGCAGTATTATACTGTCAGTGTACAGTATATCTTGTCACTGTAAGTAGTTTGCACTGTTCAAACATACATGTTACCTACTGTAGGTATTGGCTTCAAAAGCTTTGTTGTAAAAAACTGAGATTTGGAACTTTGTGTTATTTGTGCATCTTTATTTTGTAAAGATGTTATTTATTTTTACTCATTTTTTTATTTTATTATATGGAAATGGCAGAATTTTCACATTATTTTATATTTTTGTCTGTCTTATTACAACATTTCTAAAAGATACATCATTTATTATGTTCAAACAGTTACTCAGTACTTGAGTTGTCTTTTCACCAAATACTTTTTTACTCTTGAGTAATTTTTTGGATGATTACTTTTTACTTCTACTTGAGAAATATTATTTTTAAGTAACGCTACTCTTACCTGAGTACAATTTTTGGCTACTCTACCCACCTCTGATTAATTACAAGTAGACAACTTAAAGCCTATTTTTACCAGATGACTACAGTAATTTTATTATTTTCTGTATTATAATTTGTGTCCTAATACATTTAATTTTATTTTTTTATTAAACCTAAATTCCATTCTTTTATTTTTGTATAATAAAACAATTTAACACCCACTGCTATAAGGAGAAAAAAATGACCTAACCATAAATACAATTGATGTGATATACAGTGTATTGGAGAAAAAAAGATATATATCGAACACAATCAAAATTTTAAACATCTCCCTTACTGAGTGTGGAGAGCCAATTGTTACGAAAAAACCCATTATATTATAGCTTCTCATATTAAAATACCAGACGTTAAACAAAAATGTACACTGAAGTCAACCAGACATATTTTAAAATAACATTATAAATTTTTGCCAAATACTGAAAAAACTGCACTGGTCTAAGTGGTGATTTTTTTCTATTTTTAGATAATATAACATTGTTTTATTAATATGGCGATTTGGAAGGTGCATTAAGAACCTTCACATTAAGCAAAAACAGTCACATTGAGGGTAGTATAGATCACCATAGCTTTATTCATATTCATGTATTAAGTATCCTCTAATGTTTCTCAGGACACTGACATAAAAAGATTGGAAATTTTTGTAGCTCCTTCACTATCTGTGAGACAAACATCCTCCCCGAAAACAATCTTTAATTTAGGACAGTCCTGGAACGTATAACCTTGCGAGGTGGAAACTACATTGCACCATTCATAATTAGGGCCAGTCCGTAACATATTTTTTATTTTATTCTAGAAAAATGTGTAAGATGTATAATTTTCAAATAAGTTGCACTTTAGTTTGCAGCAATTGATGAAAAATGTGTTTTGCATAACCTTTTCTAGCGTTGCCTAAGATAGTGTAGTGATGCAACTATGACATTAACTAATACATTTTAGACATACTACCATATTATCTTTTATCTGTATTTTGTTACTAGCCAAAATACAATATATTCAGTATATTAAATGAAGGATCAGCAAGGTTAGGGAGGTTCATTTTATTAAAGTTTCTAACTTGTAAATAGATAAAAATTATGTTAAGGGAACTGCATATTTAAGGTAGAGTTGATAACAGTGAAATGACATTGTAAAGATCTCTAAAGCACATTGTAAAGCTCTGTAAAATTTAAGAGACCTAATGACTTATCTGAGTTAAATACTTTATAATTTAGAGAGGAATAGAATATGAAATTATTCTGTAATGGTAGTGCAGAGAACTGCATCTCTGCAGTAAAACAATTCCACATTTGGAGAAAGGGAAGTAAAATCAATTTTTATTAAATTACTAATAAAAAAACTGGAGCACGTAGCAAGATATACAAAGCAGGATTTGAGCCTCTGCTTTTAATATGTGGCCTTTCTGTTCAATAAGATTTAATATTTAGGCAGACTTTTTGAAAATTATTATTTAATATATATGGGAATACCCTGTTAAAGAAGAGTAGAGTGTTGTACCGTATCAGCCATAGATTGATACAGGAGAAAGTAGGGTGAAATGACACCTTTTATTGGCTAACTAAATAGATTAGCTGCCTCGAAAGCTTGCATTTGTAATCTATTTAGTTAGCCAATAAAAGGTTTTATTTCACCCTACTTTCTCCTGTGTTAAAGAAATAAGAATATTAATTTTAACAATATGAATTTTTCCTGCTAGAAAAAGATAACAAGTTGGCTATTAAAACTTTAATACTTTTTTCAGAAATTGAGCTTAAAAAAATCTTTAATTTTTCTTGTTACTATAAATCATTAAATTGTGTTGAAACAGTCAGTGGAAACTGCTCTAATATTGTAAAGATCTTACAGGAACCAGAAAGCTGAAATAGAGATACAACAAGAATAAGAGAGAAACTATTTGAAAGGAACAAACAGAGATGATGTCAGAGACAGGAAAAAAAATTCAGAGCACTAGTAGGCACAGAAGAGCAAAGTAAACAAAATCAAACTCACAAAGCAAACATACAGCCAAAGAAAATATGGGCAAGAGGGTGCAAATATTCAATTTTCGTGGAAGCACCTTTAGCTTCCTTTAAGATGGAGAAATTTCCAAAAAGGCCAGTTTGAGCAAAAGCATAGGTTGCCAGGTGAAGGCAAAAGTTCAAAATACCAGACTGGAGTTGAAGAATCCATAGACCAAAGCCAAAATGCAAAAAAGCAAAGCAAAAGTCCAAATGCTACCTTGTCTTGTTTACCCCAACTATATTTGCAAAGAGGACTTGTTTTTAGAAAGAGACTATAAAAAATAGGGAGTCACTTTTTATGGGAACAGAGCAATGACGCCAGACGTCAGTTATGTTATGATTCCTGCCACAACAAATCTCAAAAATACATGCAGACCCCTGGGCTTGGCCTCAACACAGGCAGCCTAACCCTCTGTATCTGTGTATCAATCTTATGTTATTTGTTCATGGTTTTCGTGTAGTATTTGAAATTCTGACTTTTATTCTGGTTTGTTGTCTCTTAATCTAGTTCAAAGTTTTGTGTATAATTGTATGTACTTTTAATTAGTGTTTTATTTGGATATTGTTTGTGTCTAATGTTGTATATGCCCTGTTCATTCTGAATTTCTGTAAAAGCAGGTGTTGTATAAATAAAATCTGTCTATTGCAATTGTTTTATACAAAAAATGTGAAGACACACAAGTTCTTGGTGCCATCACCAACAGCAAGAAGTTATTACTACAATTAATTAAAAAGCAAAATAGAAGAGCACTATGAAGCAACCTCAAATGTGCATGATCAGTTCTAACAGAGGTTGTTGCTGGATACAGTTGACCAAACTAATATTCCACTCCTCTATTTATGTGCCATACCAAATAGTAACACAGATATTATCAATATATAGGTCACTGGCCCCAAAACTACACTTCACTTCACATTGTAAAGCTGGTTAATGAGACAAAAACAAAGAGTACATATAAGATGGGAATGCTGTAGGTGAGATGAGGTCACCAGCATAGCCCCTTGGGATCTGTCCATGGATCTTTATTTCTTTCAAATTACTTTACCAAAACAGGGAACACTTTGACATTTCTTTATTATGTAAAATATGGTGAAATTGCAGATATCAAGGAGGCAGTAATTTTTATATGGTGCATATATGGTGCTTTATAGATCCATTACTGTAATCTCAAAGATATAGCTAGGACTAAAACTTAACCCACGTATTTAAGAACGTTAAGTTTGTGGAATACTATATTGTATGCTGTTGGGATCTAAAGATATGTACACTTGTTTTGGTGCTGCTTTTGTCTTTTGTTGCAAGCAATTGAGTAACATAATCAAGAAATTCTGAAGGGGGTACTGTTTCTACCCACTGCTTTATGACAAGTGATCCAGCAGCTATACCACGTGCACTACAGAGCAGGTCCTTCACCTGAAACTAAGCGTGTTTGGGCCCGGCTAGTACTTAAATGGGAGAACATCTTGAAAAAGCTTGGGTTGATGCTAGAAGAGATATAGTGAGGCCAGCAGGGTGCACGAACGCTGTGCATCCCAATGACCCTGTGCAGTGACAGGAACACTGTGCTGTAAAAATAGCAATGTCATCTGTGGTCATTAAAGATCCCTGGACATCATTTGTAAAGAGAAGGGTGTATCCCAATGTCCTGACTAAATTGCCACCATAGGCTAGTCATTCTGGCTTTCTAATCATGCCCTGACTCTGATTGGCTAACTGTCTCTCACCCCTTCATCACCTAACAGCAAATGTGTGGTGAGTGTACTGGCGCAAAATGACTGCCATCGCATCATCCAGGAGGATACAGCACATTAGGTATGATTGAAGTAGCTCCCCAATCACTATGTAAAGCTCAATGAGTAGTGAGAAAAGCACCATATATATATATAAAGAATTATTATTATTGTTATTATTAATAAAAATGAAGAATTTAGGAAATATATGAGAAAAACTTTGCTGCTTGGGAAATAGAAAGCAGGAAAACAAAGAGAAAGGTACTGTAGAAAAGTTAAGAGCTGTGAGGAGACCAGAAGCAAAATTTTGAAGACTCTTAAAGGAAAAGATGAGTTTTATCTGCCCAACCAGACTGCTAGGCCTTTCAATTAAGTGATTTTTAATGAAAAATATACCATTTAGCATAAATATATTGTGAAAGAGTCTTCGTGAATAAAAAATATCACACAGTTAATCATAAAGTTTTGGGGACCATCCCCGTATATTGTGGGAACAATAAAGAAATAAATCGATTCAATGTAGTTGAATTACAGTGAACAATTTTACTGAATGAAAATGGCGTTTATATACACAAAGGATTATTGGGACAGGAAATGGTTGGCAGGAAATGACTGGAGTGAGGTGATCTGGGAAACCGGAAGTGACATCATTGGGTCCACCGGAAGTGGCATCATTGCGGGCACTTTGGAAGCCTGAAGTTGAGGTTTTATTTGTCTTCCATTTTTCTGTTGATAAAAGAGATTTGGGTAAGTACCACTTGATGACCCTCTGTCTCGAGATATTTCACTCACCTCTGGGCTCTTTGACTGCCTCCTATTCGCACATGTGTGACATTACCCCCTCCCTCAGCCCAGACCTATTAGGTCAGGCGACTTGCACTGAGAGGTTGTGAACACGGGAGAGAGCATCTGCGTTGGCCTGCAAGGAACCTTTACGATAAATGACACTAAAACGATAAGGCTGAAGATCTAAAAACCACCTAGTGATGCAAGGATTAGACTCCCGATGAAAGGACATCCCCTGTAAAGCGGCATGATCCGTCACCAGAGTAAATTCATGCCCCAATAGGTAGTACCTAAATGACGTGATAGCCCACTTTATCGCTAATGCTTCTCGCTCCACCGCAGCATACTTGGTCTCCTGGTCCAGCAGTTTCTGGCTAAGGTACATAATGGGGTGTTCAGCACCATCAACGTATTGGCTCAGCATGGCACCCAATCCTGTGGCTGATGCGTCGGTCTGGAGGACAAAAGGAATAGAAAAATCAGGAGATTTTAAAACGTGCTGACGTAAGGGTCAATTTCAAGTCACTGAATGCTTTATCAACCGCACTTATCCCATACCACTTTTAAAGGTGCCTGTTTCCTTGTCAAATTAGATAAGGGCGTAGCAATTTCGGAGAAATGGGGTACAAAATGGCGATAGTAACCAGCCAATCCCAAAAATGCTTGTACCTGCTGCTTATTCATCGGACGGGGCCAATTCATGATGGCATCAATTTTAGTACACTGTGGTTTAACAACACCCCCGCACACTAGGTAGCCTAAATATTTGGCTTCTCTTAATCCGAAAAAACATTTCTTCAGATTAATATGAAGCCCTGCTGACACTAGTTGTGGACAGTACTGTTTTAACCTGCCATACATGATCCTTCCATGTGCCGGAATAAATGACAATGTCATCCAGGTAGGCAGCACTGTATGAATTATGGGGCCGTAGCAGTGTGTCTATCAGATGTTGTAAGTTAGCTGGTGCCCCGTGCAAGCCAAAAGGAAGGACCCCGTATTGCCAGTGTCCATTAGGGGTACTAAAAGCGGTCTTTTCTTTAGCAGAGTCCGTTAAGGGAATTTGCCAATACCCTTTTGTCATGTCGAGAGTAGTTAGGAATTGAGCATTCCGCAACCGATCGAGTAAATCATCCACTTGCGGCATGGAATACACATCAAATTTAGAGACCTGATTAAGTCGACGGAAGTCATTACAAAACCACCATGACCCATCTGGTTTAGAAACTAAGACAATTGGACTGGACCAAGGGTTATGGTTTTCTTCACTAACCCCTAACTCTAGCATTCGTCTAATTTCCAACTCTGCTTCCGCTTTCTTTGCCTCTGGGAGCCTATATGGTCTCACTCTGACAATCACTCCAGGGTTAGTAATGATGTCATGAACAATCAACACAGTTCGTCCAGGTATTTCATCCACAACTTTGGGTACAGACAAGATAGTCAACTCGATATCTTGTCGTTGTTCAGGGGTCAAATCGGAACCAAAATTAAGGTGAGCACATGACATAAAAAGGGAACGAGGCTGGCCGGAGGAGGGATCAAGTTCCCTTTCCTTCCACGGTTTCAGAAAATTAATGTGATACATTCACTAGGTCGACGATTAGGTTGTTTAACCAAATATTTAACGAGTCCTTTCCTTAACTTCATATGGGCCTTGCCAATGTGCTAACAACTTTGAATGGGATGTTGGGACGAGTACCATTACACGATCACCCAGGACAAATTCCCAAATGGGGGTGTTCCTGTCATAATAACGGGACTGCGCTGCTTGTGCTTTTTCCAAATTCTCTTTTAGAATAGGTCTAATTTTCTCCAATCTATCACGTAATTGCGCGATATATTCAAGAATATTTGAAGTAGGGAGGACCTCCTCTTCCCATTCTTCTTTTAGCATATCCAAAAGGCCTCTGGGTTGTCTTCCATATAATAATTCAAAAGGAGAGAAACCAGCAGAGGTCTGTAGGACTTCTCGATAAGCAAACAAAACGAGAGGAAGCAACTGATCCCAGTTTCTTCCATCCTCATTAACTACTTTATGTAACATCTGTTTCAAAGTTTGATTAAAACGTTCTACCAACCCATCAGTTTGGGGATGATAGACAGACATTTTCAGATGTTTTATTCAGAGTAATTTAGCTACTTCCCTGAACGTCTCCGAAGTGAAAGGAGTCCCTTGGTCTGTTAAAACCTCTTTGGGGATCTCAACATGAGCGACTATCCCTACTAATTCCCGTGCAATGTTTTTGTATTAGCTGAGTGCAACAGAACAGCTTCGGGGAAGCGAGTGGCATAATCAACCAGGACTAAAATATATTTAAAGCCTTTTAACAAGGGTTCGAGGGGTCCAATGAGATCAATACCAACTCGTTCAAAAGGGATATCAATAAGGGGAAGGGGAACGAGAGAAGCTCGGGTCCATCTTGGAATCTGGCGAAGCTGACACTCTGGATAAGACATGCAAAATCACCGGACCTCCTCATTAACTCCTGGCCAATAAAATCGGAGTTTTATTCTCTCCAATGTTTTTTCGGAGTCTAAATGGGCTCCTAGAAGGTGAGCATGCATCAACTCACACACCTGTCGCCGAAAGGTGCGTGGAATTAACAGCAATGCTTGCACTTCACCCCCGTGTTCTGCCACTCTATAATAATTCGTGTTTAATTACAAAGAATGGCATCGGTGGCATGGGATTCAGGGTTGTATAACCCTCGGTAGATACTACTGCATTCCTTGCAAATTTTAAGGAATCATCGTTCCATTGTTCTCTTTTAAAAGATGAAGGTGTTAACAGGAATTGAGTAGATAAGTCTTGTATAGGGTCATGTTTGACCTCAATGGGAGGAGTTTCAGCCCCCACATCCTCTACGTTAACTGTACTACCTCCCGCAGAGGATGATGGGACATCAATTTCTTCGCGTTGGGTGCCCGTATGGGTCCGTGGTACTGAGGGACACGGCGTAGAAGCAGTCGGAGCAGTATTTTCCATTACCAAGCCTAAATATTTCTTAGGTACAGTTACGTTATTACCGCTGGTAATTTTATTCCAATCTCTTCCTAATGTGATTGGAAAAGGGGGATCCGGCAATACAGCCATGACCATACACGTTATGATTAATAGATACCACACATCTAGCGGTTTTATAAAACCGGATATTCCCATGAATACATTTTAGACTAGTTTTGATTTTAGTCCATTGTTGCGGTAAAAAGTATCGGGCAGCAACAATAGAAATATTACTCCCAGAATCAAACATTGCCCTTACCTTCCTGCCATTTATTATAACTGCACCTGTGTATGGAAGAGACAAAGGGTTAGTCACCGTGGCACAATACCTTTCTCCCCTTACCAACAAGCAATCCATGGGCTCGAATGTATAGTTGGGGGACAGATGTCCAATCTCCCCACACTTGAAACAGCGGGGAAGACTGACTGGTCTGTCCCTCTTTCAGACGGCAGGCTCGGGAGCTTGTCAGGTTGGCTCAGGTGCTGCCCCACATACCTATTGGGTACTTCGAGAGAACTGTTTGGACCGCCCTGATTTACAAGCCGCCCAGTGACGCTCAGCTATTTGGATAAGGGTATCCATTTTGTCGAAATTATGCTTCCGGACTTGCTGGGCGATATGGTCAGGGAGGGCATGAACGAATGTCTCACACGCTAATAGCTCAGCCATCTTGTGAGAGGTATTAATATCTGACCATAGCCAGCGACAAACTTTTCCCCAAGCTTCAAAGTCTTGGGTTCTTAACACTAGAATTACCAGAGCCTACGAAAAAACTCGTAGCTCCGTCCCACCTTAAATCGCTTCTTAAAACCGCTCTCACCTCTCCGCCAGCCTCCTTTGTCCTGTAAATGTGCCGATAAAAACAAACTGCAAGCAGCCGGCTATTCCATCCCCCCACCGACTCAGAACGTGCACGAACTTCTCCGAGCTCATGCCTCGATTATCTGGGAGTGAAGTGGAGTTTTAGAGTGGAAATAATAGATTGTTATTTGGAACACACGCATTTCATGTGTGTTCCGTTTCTACAGTAATCTGTATAAACACAATGTTAAAACAGAAACTTTTTCATATTTTAGTAATAAATGTCACAAAATGTAGACATAAACTATAAAATGTGTGAAGCCTGACAGCCAAAGAGCAAATACACTTTCATAAAAGGTTCAGGACTTTTAGAACAGCTTCCGTGGCGTACTGGTAAGATTTCGTCACTTAGAGCACAGCAGACTTGCTGTACCTGAAGAGATCCGAGTTCGAATCTCCACTAGTGAGAAAATTTACTTATTTTTACCTTCGCCGTTCTGCCTGCCTGAACTCCCTGTCTATCTATATAGTAATAACAGTCATTTTATTATTATATAGGAGCTTCCCTGTCTGCCTATCATATAGTGCCTTTCCTTCCTACCTATCTATATATCTATCCCCTTAGCTGCTTTTTATATAACTATTATACAATGCCTTCCCTGTTTATTTATATATCTAGTGCCTTCTCTGCCTGTCTGTCTGTCTAATTGCATATAGCGCTGAACTTACTGCTCTGTACTATTCTGTCTTCTGCATGTCCTGGAGTACAAAAGAAACACCACCATACAGCAACATGTGCGAACTGGCAAGATCGGGGAAAAAACACGCGGTCACTTATTACAAACCACAAGATGAATGAAAGAGACAATATATGTAAAAACATCATCGCACTAATGCAATATTATTTGAAAACAAACAGCGTCAGATCGGGTTTGAATATGCGCCGATCTGACGCTGTTCGTTTTCAAATAATATTGCATGTACTGTGCGTTGAAACTGCTGCACTGAATAAGCAGACTCCTTCTGTAACAGCGTCAGCGTGTATTCAAACCCGATCTGACGCTCTTCTTTTTCAAATAATATTGCATGTATTGAACTATTTTAGAATAAAAACTTACATTTGATTTCAGTCAGTCTGTAAGAGCCAGTGTAAATGCATGATAATTATAAAGGTTAGCTTTTTTTTTTTAATTCAGTTCCATTCTCTCAGTCGCGTCCACGATGG
>JANRMT010027041.1:52361073-52427078 GCA_026402145.1 Polypterus bichir lapradei | reverse complement strand
CCCATCTGACACTGCTTTTTTTCACATAAAGACGCGCTATAACTCAAATGTGATTTATTTGGAGACGCGATATAGCTCGAATGTGATTTATTTGGAGACGCGCTATACTCGAATGTTATTTGTATAGGGAAGAAAGTACAATGTCAGGTGCTCATTCAGTGTAATAGGAACCATAGCACAGAGAGATGTGTACACTGCAACAAGTACACATGTCGTGAATGTAGGAAGGGTGTGTGGGAATTGTTAATATTTGAATGTGATGATTTTATATAGCACAGATCGGAAATCAGCAATTCTTAGCATTGCACCACGCAAGCTGTCGTATCAACCGCCTACTGTAACTTGCTTTATTTTTTCTTCACGTATAGTCTAGAATAAAAGTGCACTTTTTTTGTTATTCTTGTACACCAATATATGTTCCTGTGTTTGAGCGACACGGGCATGCTCAAAAAAATAGACGTGTAATGCCACGAAAAGTGCACGCAGGCTCTTCAGTTCGCAAGCATTGGTACGAGAATGCAGTCACAAATACGCTGCAGAGCTATAGCGCATCTTTATGTGAAAACAGCATTCTCAATTGGGGGGGGGGGGGGGGGTGTAGGGAAGGATCCTGAACACGACTGAGAGAATGAAAAGTGAATAAAAAAAAAACAACCTTTACAAGTATCATAAATTACACCGGCTGTTATACACTGAAATCAAATGTATGTTTTTATTATAAAATAGTAAGAATAACAACAGTTTACGTCTCAAAACTGAATCGCACGGGATCGAACTCATGACCTTTTGAATACTAGTCAACGGTTGATACCATTAGGCTACCGTGGCAGTTGTAGTAAGTATGTGCCAATGTGGCATACTAAGGTGGCTTTTTTCTGCAGTTATATTTTTGAATAAAAGCATACTTGTTCTGTTATATTTGTACCTTTTGTAAATGTGTTTGATATTTGGACTTAAGGCTTCATACATTATATAGTTTATGCTTACATTTTGTCATTTACTACTACAATATGAAAAACGTTTCTGTTTTAAAAATGTGTTTACACGGATTACTGTAGAAACAGAACACACGTGAAATGTGTGTATTCCAAATAATGATCTATTATTTCCACTCTAAAACTCCACTTCACTCCCAGATAATCAATCAAGGCATGAGCTGGGAGAAGTTTGTGCACGTTCTAAGTCGTTGGGGGGATGGAATAGCCGGCTACTTGCAGCTTTTCTTTTATCAGCACATTTAGATTAACAAAAGACGCTGGCGGAGAGGTGAGAACGGTTTTAAGAAGCGATTTAAGGTGGGACGGATCTACGAGTTTTTTCGTATGCTCTGGTAATTCTAGTGTTAATAGCCTTTCAGGATCAAATTGCCACTCCCTTAATTCTCTCGCCTGCTGTTCCGGAGATACACCATAGCGCTTGAACACCTCCCGTTTCAGAGCATCATAATCAGCGGCCTGCTCCTCAGTTAAGTCGTAATAAGCCCTCTGCGCCGTCCCCTTCAGATAGGGAGCCAGTTCGTACGCCCATTCCGACCTTGGCCATGCGTTCCGCTTAGCGGTGCGCTCAAAAATCAAAAAATATGTTTCAATCTCATCTGTCTCTGTGAGTGTTGTCAATTGAATAGGTTGTGACCGAGCGGCCTCCGTCCGAACTCCGGCGGCAGCACAAGCCTCGGCTTCTGCTAGTTGGGTCCTCGTTTCGCCCATCTGTGTCTTTAATGTGCGTAGATCGCCCATGATGGTACCAAGCACTGTACTGAGGTCCTGTTCTTCCGACATCTTGAAAAACCATCCTGCCGGCTACGCCAATTGTGAAAGAGTCTTCGTGAATAAAAAATATCACACAGTCAATCATAAAGTTTTAGGGACCATCCCGTATATTGTCGTGCAGACAATAAAGAAATAAATTGAGTATGTAGTTAAATTACAGTGAACAATTTTACTGAATGAAAATGGCGCTTATATACACAAAGGATTATGGGGACAGGAAATGGTTGGAAGGAAATGACTGAGGTGATCTGGGAATATGGAAGTGACATCATCGGGTCCACCGGAAGTGACATTGTTGGGGCCATTTTGGAAGCCGGAAGTTGAGGTTTTATTTGTCTTCCATTTTTCTGTTGATAAAAGAGATTTGGGTAAGTACCACGTGATGATCATCTGTCAGAATGTTAATTCTGAAAGGATTAAATACAGTAAGTGATTTTTTAATTGATTAGTGTCCTTGTAGCAAATATGATTATGCTTTATACTCACATTCAGTTATTCGGCATTACATTAGGTGGGAGCCTGTGAATATATCCAATGGTACTAATGGAGATAATTGATCATTTCAAGGCAGACAGCATTTTCTTTTTAAATTACAAACAATATGGATATTAGAAAATGATCAAAACTGAAATTGGCCAAAAGTGAGTGAAAAGGTCTCTGCCTCTCACTCTAATATTGCACTTCTTCAGTCTAATGAGGGTCACTATAACTAGTCAGTGCCATCTCTAGTGCGTGACTGATTAGTGACCAGCATTTTGACATTTATTTGATTTCAATTCTTTTGAGATCAATAATTTATTAAGATGGTTCTCAAAACCAAGACCGGGATTAATTTGATTTTTTTATTGGAAATTTCTTTTGACTAGTTCTTGCCCACAGATGTTCAAATGGGTTGGGTGAAGGGTCTGGTTTTGACATTTGCCTATCTCGGAACTAAGTGTTATTTTTCAGCTATATTAGTGCTAAATAATAGGATATTGTTGGATCTCAATGTAATGTGTGTTAATAACCTGGAAATAAATACATTATAGCATAGGTTTTTTTGAGGAAAAGGTAACTTCCAAGAGCAGAAATGTTTTTGTCGTTCTACACAACTGATATTCACTGCAGTGTACATGAATAAAAATATATTAAGCTGAGCATATTCTTATAACATATAGAACATGAAGTAATTATTTTCCTTTTATGGAGCTGTATAATTTATAGAAATGGATTTCAAATGCAGAAACAGATTAGCAATATGTGTGAATCATCAAATATACAGTAATTCTAAATAGCATACCTTTGTGCATTTGGAGCACTTGTACATTTGTCAGCTAAATGAGGCAGCCACCCACATTATAATCTATGGAAACAATATAAACCAGAAGAATGCAGACATTATGCACTTGAGCAAGCTTGTTGCCTGAGGATGAGAAAACAAATGTACTGTACTCTAAATGTTGACTAATTTTTCCCTTAACCTACCTAAATGCTTTACAAAGTAAGAAGCAAAATGTCATTGAAGGAAATGACATGGGTGGGAAAAAGTAATTTCAGAATCTTTAAAAACTTTTTATAAAGGATTATATTTATAGTGTTAATATTCCCTTATAAATAAAACAACTTTGTTATTAGCTATCTTATCCACCTAAGGAGCCTGATAGTTTGTTTTCATGAATGATAAGGAACCTCTAGTATTCTAATAACAAAAAGTTTCCATGCAGAGAAACAATGAACAAAAACTCGTGACCTTCCTATTCCTTTAGATTTCCTGATTGAATGTTTTATAGCTTTTAGATTATATTCATTGTTCAACTTTTGAGGCATATATTGCTGACAGTCAACTCAGTAAAACAAATCCAGGCACTTTGAATGCTTAGGAAATATTTTTTCTGTAAAAAAATCAGTACTCTGTGTGGATGTCCACGTATGGAGCTACTTCTGTTGGAAGGAAATTGAATGCAATATGTGAACACAGCTTTAGTTTAGTGCCACCCTGTATTGGATTAAGCAGGCAGGAGAATGTTATGTTATACTATGACATTTTAGGGGATGAACTGTGCATGTGATTTAATTACAGTCTGCTGTTGAAAGCAGTTGTAAAATATTGCCAGGTATCCTAAATCATTGTAACCAATAAATGTGACAAACTAATTTTGTATGTCTATGTAATTTTTTTGTAGTTTTGAGAGGCTTATTAAAGCACATTACACTAAATACAAGAACATAATTATTACAAGGTCGAAAGGTGGCAGGATGGTTAGCACTGTTGGCTCACAGCTCTTGGGGATGGTATGGACTTCCAGGCCCTGTCACTGTCTGTGTGGAATTTTCTGCACATTTTCATGTTGTCCATTGCACTTACATGTATGATCCATGACTTACTGACTTACCTCATAATGTTTACAGTCTCCACTCATGAGGATGCTCTCGGGAACTTTCCATCCTGGATACCATTTGTACTAACACTTATAACTTAGAATCTGCAGAAGCTGGCCACTGATATATATATGGAGCTGGGATGTCAAATACCATTTTTCTGAGGGCCAAAAAACACTTTATACACCCACCAATGTTAGAATATATCATGAAACAGTCACATTTTCTTTACAAACAGCATGGAAAAAACTTTCCTCCATCTTCAAAGAAGGCAGTCACAGAACCCAGACGATAAAGCAGAACAATTCTTTATTTGTCCAGTCTCTGCCAGTGTCTCTGTCCTTGGAGTGAGCAATCTTTTAAACAGTTCATCTGCTTTTATACTTTCACCTTATCTAATACATCATATCATCTGACTTTTAATACTCAGAACATAATTACCTCTTCCAGTCAGCTAGTGCCACTAGTAACTTCTGACTCATATCAATTGTTCCATTACTCTGAATACCTCTTCATTAAGAGGGGTGTTTTGTGGATTGTCCTATTGATCTTAGCACCGCTACATAGGAGGGTGTTTGGGCTTTCCCATCAGTTTATCCCCACTTTCTGGAGGGGAGTTTGTTACTCATTTACCTTATTCTAACCTGGGAAAATTACATTAGTAGCTTCTCTAGGACTGGAAGACACAAGGCAGAGATCTTTTGCACTTACAGCTTTAAGTTACATTTAGTTAACCCTTGAGTTACATTCATTCATTTTCTTGTGTTTAAAAACCTTGTGTAAACACACTGCTGATTGATCATACAAACCACATTTGGAGTTGGTCAATTCACATTTTGCATATGTGGAAGTAATGTGTTTTCTATCCACATGCAAGTCAGTGAAAAAACAAGAGTCATGTAGGGCAGTTTTAGCAGTCAGGTAAACTGCAAAAGGGTGGGCAACCCTGAGACCTGTGCAATTCTAAAAAGTAAGCAAAAGTGGCATGGTAGCAGCAACATGTGTGAAGTCCCTCTACCATCTCCTTCATGAGACCATAATAAGTCACTGTAAAGTTTTATGGCATGTCACCCTCTTTTCATTTTTTCTATTTGGGTCATTGCAAGTGGCCAGATTCACAATTGCTGCTGGTCAGTAGCTATCGTGATCCATGTCACCCAGATAATTGTGAGCAGACACTGGGGACACAGTTTAATGTCAGGTGTAAATGTAATTTATACTGCTCTCCATCAAGGACTAAAGCAGCCAAAAATGTTACCTTGAGTTTTCAACTGAGATTTTAACCCTCTGTCTTGTACATCTTTAAAAAATGTTGCGATTAAAAAGCTTGAACTACAATTAGTTACAAACTCTGTACAAACAAAATCTAACAACAGGACGTCAATCAATGGGATTTTTGCATCATTTGAAGTGCAGTCTGCTCTCAGTGAATATTATTGAGCCATCACAAGCCTATTTGGGCAATGTAATGTATTTAATAACATGATATTTTAGTACTGGTAAAAGAAAAAAAAAGGGGATTAATGAAATCTGCAAATGCAAGCAACTGCATTTTATTATCTCTGTTGTTTTTGATTATCACTCAGTTTTACACAAATATTTAACAAACAAAAATGTGCTAACTCTTTGATGAAGTATCTAAAAATTAAAAAATGCTCCAAACTTTTAAATCAGTTAACTAAGTCCTTAAATGCAACTGAATGTTTTGCCCTGAAATTGTTTTAATATGTAAACACCGCAGAACACTTGAAATGTAAAAATATAGCCTGAAGATCTAACATACAGTGGTTTCAGCAGTGCTAAAGCTGCTGCATTAAATTTCTTTGCATACCAAATTTTTTATTTCCTTATTAAAAAGCCAAATAAGAATAAGATTGTGAACCTGCAATAAGTCCATCTAGAAATACCTGCTGAACAATTACTCATTACTCAGCCCAGATTAAAAAGATGTATGTTTAAAACACAAATGCCTAATTTAAGAGAATAGTTCAAATTTGATCATTTAAGAAATATACTTTATGAAATACTCACAGTTATATACAAATCATTTTAGATTACACAATCATCCATGCTTTTTTTTTCCTTTTGGCTCACGATCTGCCTCCCACACTTATTCTCATTAGGTGATAACTGAAGAGCTCTTACTTTGTTTAGCAATCAAAATCAGGAGTTTCAGAAAGAAAAAGGAGATAACAGAAAGCAATGACTTAAAATATTTGCCTAAAAATAAAATGTAAATTAGTATCATACAAGTTTGTAATTCTGCAAACAATGCTGTTAATTACTCATCTGTTCTGAGTAAAGACAGGTGCAAGCACAGCAGCATGTAGCATTGTACAAAGAAAAGACTAGAACTACTGTGAAATATGAAAATGTAGTGTACCTAATAGCATTCCAAAATAAGAATATTTTTTAAGAACAGGTCATTAGTTCAACCTTCTTGACTCATCTATTGTTTCCCCAAGTGAAGAACTCCATGTTATTTGTATTGGCTCATGAATCCAGAGTACTGAGTTAAAATTCTGGCCCAGGTACTGTCTGTGAAGAGACAGAGATTTCCCATGTCTGTATGAGATTTCTAGAGACATATTTGTTAGGTTATTTGTAGAGTTTAAATTTGCCTCATAAGACTGAGTGTGCCTATGAGTGTGTCTGTAATGGACAGGCACCCTGTCCAGGGCTGCTTCTTACCTTACTGCTGGCATCTTCATCAGCTGCTCAGAACTCTATACCTTATCAAATTCAAAATGTACTCTTAAACATCATCACCCACTTTTTGTACTTGAAGAATGGATTTTAAACAAACAAACAAACTTTATTTAAATACCAAGCTTTTACAGTGGAACACCATCCTACAGTGCACCATCCTCTTACCTGTCTCACTGTCCATGCTTCACCTCTCCTGTTTTACACTGCACTACGGCAGGTTGCTTACGAACTGCGTTTGCTTTCAAATCTTTACCTCAACCCAGTTTACCCCAAAAGGGGGCTGTCCCCCTTGTGCCAAAAGGGACTGGAGTTAGACTAGGAGTGAACAGTCTAACTTCCTGGCCTGCAAGTAGCAGTCAGACAGCAACACTGGTTTTAAGCTTTCATTCATAAACAATATTTATTTGCATCAACAACAACAAAAACAGCAACTACAAAGTGATGCATAGAATCGTGCATTCTGGGTGGGGTAAATCTTCATGCATTCCCAACAGCAAATGTGAGAAACTGGTGAACATCCAGGTGGTTTAATCCCTTTTTACAGATTCTCCTGTACAATAATCGTAAGCATTTTTATCAAGTCAGCCTCTCGAATATGTTAAGATGATAAAATTCATTTCTTCAGTGTTTCTTCATAGTTCATAACCATTTGGGCTATGCCTAGTACACATTTATATGATGCATATAACAACATGCCCAAATCATCTCAGCTGGCTCCTCTGGAGTGCATTACTGAGCTTTTCAGCCTGTTGTGGAGTGTGAGCTGACCAATCCTGAGCAAAAAGTTTATTTCCTCTTTTTGTATGGATGATTTAATTCTTTTTCCACTACTCAGACTTTATAATTATAGGAGTGGATGTGACTGTAGAGTAGATCAATCTGATACATAGCTCCTGCTTCACCACCACATTCTGGTACAACATTTACAGCACTGGTAATATGTTAGTCACACAATCTGGGATTGCTGCATTTGTGAACAAGAAATAGTGGTATTTAAACACTTCCACTTCCAGCATATGTTTGCTTCTTACCTGTAAGAAAACTCTGAATCCTTGCCTTTCATAATTTAATGACTAACTTCTCATTAGGTACCTTTTCATGAGTAGAAACAAGTGAGTTTGAGGGTGATTAAGCTCCCTGAGCAATCTTGTCAATGTCTCCGGTACCCAAGGCCAGACTGGGAAGCTTATTCAGGCTGGGAATCCCAAGTCTAACCCAGGCCACACAATATACATCAGTTTTCTTGTACAGGCACAGACACAAAAAACCAACAAACACCATTTGTCTTGGAATTTTATATGAATGAGGAGACAGTAGATTCAGCTTTTACACATACTGTGCATTTCACTCTTAAATATTAGTCTCAAGACAACCACTGGTAAAGTGTGGAACAACACTTCATGAATAAATAAACTATGTAGTTCTATAATATTTAATTTTCCCCTTGGGATTAATAAAGTATCTATCTATCAAAACAAATGTGCAAAAAGAACTGAACCACAAAAACTACTTGTCAGTGGAATCCACAGTGCATAGATTATGTTTGCAATTTCAGCTTGTAGTCTGGAATCTACACAGCCACTGTCAAGGTCTGGATGGTAATGCTGAATACTCTTCCGCAAAATTTGAAGTATTGGTCAAAAAAGACCACTTTGAATTTCTTCAATAGACAAAAGGCTCAAAAACTATGAAACATTTTGTGTAGTTTATTCAGTCTCTCTTATCATAGCACTAAGGTTTAACTATCAGAGCATGAGAGACACACTTTAAAAATGTTAAAGTTAAAATAAGACACGTTCATTAACAAATTTATCATGAAATAAAGAACAACAGCTACATTTAAAAACACAAATTATTCCACGTTTCATTAATAAAAAAAATAAAATAAAACATTTGTGTAGCCTATTCTATAAAATATGACCATACGCTACACTTTATTAAAATTTGAAACAATAATAAATCAAAATAAATACACAATAACAAATGCCAAAACCCATACAACATCCAAATATAGTTCAACGTATATTATAAACTTTTAAACAATCTTCGTGTATAACTTTAATCACAAAAGCATCAGACGTACGCACCTCTCATCATAGCGCCCCTGTTTAACTGTCAGAGCGCAAGATGCACGTGAAATCAAAACTTGACTTGAACAAAAACAAGAAACTATCCAACTAGAAAAGAAACCCTCCAACGTTAAATTGAAAGGATTTGTGCCCACTACAGAGATCATTTTCCAGTATAATAACATTATATAATTTCACCATTTGTTTATTTCACTGGTTGCTCTGAATGCCAGGCCAGGCAGCAGGCCACCAGGAAAGCTCCCACTGATTGTAAACGTCAGTCCGGCTCTGTTGGTACCACCCACAACAAAATACTCCTGTGACATCTATAGTTATTATTTTTCAGTTTCTTTTAGATAGTTTCCAACAATGGCAGACACCATCATTTCAGTTTTGTTAAATCCCTACATTTTAATCAAAAAAAGACTTGTTGACAAGTAAATGCATTTTCAATGCTGGATTCTGTTTCATTATTTTTTTTGAGCTAGTTATTGTAAATACTTCAGTGAGATAGCATGATTGTTATATTTTGTAGGAAACACCGTGGTCCCATGTAAGAAACAGTCTTGAGTTTAACCCGAAAGAGTAAAATTATATACAGTAAAATAAAGAGTTTTAAGGCTAGAAGAAACAGAATAAGGGATGCCTAAGAGTAGTGAATAAAGAAATTAGTCATTGACAGTAACTGTCCAAACCACTCCAACAGTTTAAAATTGCAAGGAGAGGAGGGGCTTTTACAACCAATATGGATGAATTATCTTAAAGAGGACCTAGATCACGGATTCAAAACATACAGTCCATGGGCAATATGCAGTCTACCTGATGGTTTGATCCAGCCCACAGTGTGATATTTTATCCAGTAGATGGCTTTCTGGCTTTCTTTGGTGTCTTTTCTTAGTAGCCCATAGGAATAGCATTAGGCAGACTCCAATACCAATTTGATTGAAACATGCTAGAAGAAAATGTCGTTTTCAAAGAAATGTAAAGTCGATTCTGAAATACAGGTGTTCCATGAGAAATGGACAACAGCATATTATTTTGTCTGGGAGATAAACCACAAAACCATTTTCTTAATTTGTTCACAGCAAGTGTCTGTTCCCGAAGAATTTAATATCTGAAGGCACTATCAAACCAGTCATGGTAAAAAATACAACAAATGTATAGGACACCGTAAAGACAGAAAAGGTTAACGAGTAAATTGTGGCTCTTAAAAAGCAGCAGTCTGTTTTCACTTATAGTTCCAAGACGAATGATGCCACTGAGAAGACAAACTGTATTATTGCCATGAATTTGCATCAGCATCGAAGTGTATTGTAGACAGGACTTAAACATGCATGTTGGGGGCAGCTGATCTGGTGTGCCCTAACACGTGGCAGGCTTTCGCTAATATTGTTTCTTGAGACAAGTGGTAGCAGACAGCATCATAGACTCACTCAAGACTTGAACAACGTTTATTTATATAGCACATTTTCATACAAACATTGTAGCTCAAAGTGCTTTACAAGATGTCAAAGTTACAAGAAAAGCAAAAAATGAGATTAGGAAATAATAATAAAGATAAGTAATAAAGAAAAAAAAACAAATACATCTTAACCATCGCAAAAAACATAGATATCAAGTAGAAGAATAGCATCCTTATATACAGTGTCATGAAGTAAGTCTCTAAAGATGAGTCCGGTGATAAGGTCAAATGGCTGGGAAGACAGAAAAAACGAAAACAAAAATACTCCAGTTAAGATAGAGAAAAAAACCAAAATCTGCCGTGGTTCCCAAAAGACCGCCCAGCCCCCACTAACCATTCTACATAATATAAATGTTCTTAATTCATTTCTCTTTGTTTCCAGGGTTCATATGAGAGGATTCAGTGAAGTCGGTCTCCTGGACAGCTGGGGTACTCACCTTCATTCAAGCCTCACAGGTGGCTGCATGGCACCTCGACCAGGTGGTGGTGGTGCAAATCACCACCACAGAAGAATGGAAAAGACAGCAGATAAAAGCAGAGATTAGTAAAGGTTGCCAGTCTCTGAAGAATATGATAATTCTATGCCTATATATTCTATTAGGAACTAAAATGTAGCCACAAAAAAAGCCAAATTAAAATAATGTGTTTTTAAGCAGTTTCTTAACATGTTCCATTAGACATTAGACATGTTCCATTAGGCATTAGACTGGCAAATTTCTATTGGTAAAGTATTCCACATGTTAGATGTATAACAGCAAAAGGCCACCTCACCACTTCTTTTAAGCTTGACCCTTGAAATTCTAAGCCAACCACCATTAGAAGATTTAAGGTTACGATTTGGAGTGTAGGGAGACAAGTATTCCAAAATATTGGAAGGGGCAAGTATATTTAAGGCTTTATACACCGTTAGTAGTATTCTAAAGCCAGTTCTAAATGACACAGGTAACCAATGTAACTGTGGTCAAACTGGTGAGATGTGCTCAAATGTTCATTTCCAAGTTGAAATTCTGGATGCTGCATTCCGCACTAATTGCAACTGATTAATGTCTTTCTTAGTTAGTCCTGTTAGGAGTGCATTATAGTAATCTAGTCAGCTAAAAACAAAAGCGTAAACTAATTTTTCAGCCTGGTGTAATGTTTTAAGAGGTCTACCTTTTGCTATATTCCTTAAGTGGAAAAAATGCAGTTCTAGTAATCCAGTTAATATGTGATTTAAAGTTTAGGTCAGAGTCAATGATTACCTCTAAATTCTTTACCTCTGCCTTGACTTTTAAACCTAAGGGGTCAAATTTATTTCTAATACCCTTGCTATTTCCATATTTTCCAATCACTAAGATTTCTGTTTTTTTCCTTATTTAGTTTGAGAAGGTTATTACTCATCCATTCAGAATTACTGCTAAGACTTTGGATCAGAGAGCAACATGGTCATCAGGTGCTATTAATAAATAAAACTGTGGGGCATCTTCATAGCTGTGGTAGCTGACCTTGTGTTTTGAGATTATCTGGCCTAAAAGAAGCATATAGGTTGAAAAAGGCAGTGGTGCCAGAAATGATCCTTGTGGTACACCATATAGAATATCGTGGATCTCCGAAGTACAATTAACACAACTAAGAAAGATTTTTCTATCTGTTAAATAAGACTGTAACTAATTTAAGACCCTGCTGGAGAAGACCACCCATACTGTGGTCTGTGGTGTCAAATGTTGCACTCAAGTCTAAGAGAATGGGAACAGGCAATTCAAAGAAAACATACAGGAGTTTACCTGTTTTTCCATTGCAGTGTATGCTAAAGAAAAAGCTGAGTGGAGGAAAGGAAGCTTACAAAGCTACAATATAAAACAAACTCACTCAGAACAAGACTAGGATGTCTGGAATGGACTGGGTATAATTATGGGACTCAAGCAATCTAGGGCTTAGGTGGAAGAAGGTTTTCCCTCCCACTGCCACCTTCTTCTACTACATCAATGATTCCTACCACGTCAGCTGGAATGGTCAATGACAAGTCCACCTCTGACCATCAGTGTGGACTATCCATAACTGAAGACCAAGTAAGGAGACAACTGAGGAAGCTACACACAGGAAAACCTGCAGGACCAGATGGAGTCAGTTCTCGAGTTCTTAAGGCCTGTGCTGACCATCTTTGTGGTGTCCTCTGTCACCTGTTCAGTCTGTCCTTAAGGCTTCAGAAAGTGCCACTGCTGTGGGAAACATCCTGCATTGTTCCTGTTCCAAAGGGGGCAGTGGCAGTGACGTCTCACGTCATGAAGATGTTTGGCGAGAATGTTTCTGGACTACCTCTTGTGGTAGACTACCTGGACTTACTGCAGATTGCCTATCGGACAAAGATTGGAGTGGAGGATGCAATTATCTATCTGCTCCACATGGCTTATTCTCACCTAGACAAAGCTGGCAGCACTGTGAAGATTACATTTTTTGATTTCCCCAGCACCCTCAATTCCATCCAGCCACACCTGTTAAGGGGTAAACTTAGAGATATAAAGGTGGATGAGCCTATGGTGTCCTGGATAATGGACTATCTGTCAGGCAGACTGCAGTTTGTGAGACTCAAGGACTGTGTTTCTGATATGGATGTGAGCGACACTGCAGCACCACAACTAACAGTCCTGTCTCCTTTTCTCTACACTCCGTACAACTCCGACTGTAAATACAACACCAGAACATGTCACTTGCAGAAATTCTCAGATGATTCTGCACTTATGTGGTGTATTGATAAAGGGGATGAGACAGTGTATAGGAGTCAGGTGGAAAAGTTTGTTTCTTGGTTCAAAAAAATATCAGCATATTAAAATCAGCAAAACCAAGGAAATGGTTATTAACTTTCACCACACCAAAGAGCCTCTATGTCCAGTCACTATTCAAAGTGTGGATGTAGAGGTGGTCCATTCCAACATGTACTTGGGGGGACCACATTAATGACAGGTTAGACTGGTCTTGGAACACAGAGAAACTGTATAAGAAAGGGGAGAGCAGGCTCTTTTGTCTTCTATTACTCTATGATGGCCAGTGTGATTTTGTATGCTGTAGTGTGCTGGGGCTGGTAACATCACTTCAAGAGAGGCCTGGCAAATCAACAAGCTAATTAACAGGGCAGGCTTAGTTATATGATGCACTCTGGAACCCCTGGAGGTAGTATTATTTTGTAGCTCTGTTTCAGTGTCTTCTTCAGAGGACAGGTAGGCTCCTTGTGAGTTTCCTAACAGCAATGAAACTGAGCTCTTTAAAAAAGTTTTAGAAAAGCATCAACAGAAGTGAGAGAAAGCTACATGTATGCAACAAGCTGCAAATGAGAAAAAAGACTAATAAAAGGCATCTGCTCTCCTCTTTCTTCTGTCACACACATCAAACACCTGGCTGACTTGTTTTCATCTCAGTTAGATAAGAGCTTACAATTTATTCAAAACATAAAAAATATTAGTAAATCATTATCATAAACTCGAGGTTATTTTCCAATGGATATCAAAAGCTACACTTTCTAATTAAGTAAAATACTCTGAATCGTGTTTCCCAAAATACACTATACTCCTGTTTAATATAGTAAGACTTTAGGCGTCAGGCCTATCACTCAAGAAATGTCAGCTTAATATGTTAAAGTATCTCCCATAAAATGCACTTTTATGACTATGTCTTCTCCTTGTGTTTTTATTTTAATTTTCAGCTGTAGTTAGTTTTTCAGTTTGATCATGTCTTGTTATTTGGCTGTCAGTTGTAAGCTTGCGCCAGTACTTGTTCTAAAATGGATTTATTGTCACTGCATGTATGAAAAATTAGAATGGACTGAGCTTGCAATAACACTGTCAACATCCAACACTAGAGTTTTTATGTCATTCATAAAAGTATCTTTGTCCACACTGAAATGGCTAAAAACACATAAGATGAAGACATTTGCCTACAATGAGTATAAGCTCACCTGTGTAAAACTCCTTGAAGGGAATGTGTAGTGAAAAATATAGAGCTCCATGAAAATCAGATTCCTTTGTGCTTTATGCACTTTTAAAAGTATCAGCACATGCAGAACTTGCTGATGTTCACAACTTGGAAGAAGAAAGAAATTCCTTGAGAAGCTGCAGCTAATTACACCCCTGTCATATTAATTAAGATTTTCTTCAATTAGTGAATGCAATATTGTATAACTGGTGAGCTTTAGAAATTTCTTCATCAAGCATTTGTAAACTTTCTGCATTTTAGTACAGTACCATATTTTCTATTTTCTCTGTGTTATGATAATGTAGTTATGAGCAAACTCTGTTAAATTGGCCTCACCTCGAATTTGGCGAAAGCATGGAAATGTCTGTGAAATTTGGTGAACTGAAACAAATTAAAGTCAATGGGGAAGGAGAAGCTAAACAAGCTTTGAGTGAATTATAATGGTCAAATGGCTTTTAAGTTTGAAGGCTAGGCTAGGGAAGATTTGCCAAATATGTCGGACCAATTATACCTAAGCTGTGAGGCAGCACTGTACTACTGTGTCTCCCGGAGATAAAATTATGATCCAAGTCCTCAAAACTCTTAGTCCTTTATCTATCCTTCTCTGCATCTCCCAAACTCCTAATTTACATAAACAGAATATGTGATGTAAGCGGTCCATGTCACTACCCGATCTGGATTACATAGTGAACAGCAAGCTTAAGCCAGAATTGAAGACACAAACTACTACGAATCTATGGAGGACCATAAAATATTTTCATAATATTATCATTATGGTCAGCTAATGTACCCCCAAATGAATATACTGTGAGTTTTTATAATACATGTGGGGTGCATTAGTAAGTACCGATCGGTTAGTGATGTCACATGTGTGCATATGCCAAGAATTATTCACTCGCCATGAAGTGTGAGGTGGAGTACACTAATAGTTCACATACATGAAAATTCTGTGCATGCGTGACAAGAAATTAGGCAGGTAGTGCAGATCAGGGAGTGACATCCCTATCTCATATGACTGTTGCAGCTGTGTGATGTTATGCTGGCCTCACAAAGCATCATGAGGCACTGGGAGGAAAAGTTTGTCTAAGCTGTCCACAAAGCAAATTTTGAGGGAAATTGTTTTCACAGATTAATGCTATTATAATGGCTTCAAGGTGACACTGTTAAAGAGCATTTTCAGTATCACCAGTGCTTAGTGCTCATTTAGCTACCGTAGCCCAACATGAAGTTAACATGCAGTCTGTGTCTTAGGTGGCTGCTGGCTTGACACAGAAAACCAAAAAAAAAAACAAATATTCATATTACCTGATTTACATTTTTGTAGCAACCTTAAAGGGTGACATAACAGAAACTGACTTTAGTTTATTCCCATTTACTATTCACTGCAAGCTGTTTCCAGCAACACTCAGCTGACATCCCACTGGATGTGTTTTTGTTTCATTTTTAATTGCATGTAACATGTTGGAGTAATCGTGAGCCATTTTTTCTTTGGCCCATTCTGATTTCTCTTTGATAATGTGTCTGTGTCTGCACAGAAAGTTCTATGTATGTAAACTGTTGCATTCGTTTGAAGGCTGTAGTTTTCACCTACTTTTTTAAGCAACTGTGCATAAAACATCAGCAAGCAAAAAAGTAAAAGTAATAAGAAATATAATAAAGCACATAAGGTGCAAACATGTGCAGCACTCATAATATTTAAGCTATGTCCTAATATTTTCACATTAATACATTTTTAAGTACGAGTATTAAATCTTATGTTTTGGCTGATTTGATTTCTCTACTGCAGCTTTGTTTTAAATTGGTAGTTTTCAATTAAAATGGAAAATTGAACACTAATTAGAGAATTACCTTTGCAACAAACCCCAAGCTGTATTACTCCAAGGCGTCACAATATTCAGTTTGGAAAGCTCTGCTCTAGTGGATATATCACATATTAGCATTTAAAGACATCTTATTTACTTATTACATTCATACAGCATATTGTATGATATAAGTAATATATTTTTTCACATTTTTAGGAGTGCCCGTGGTACCCACAAAAGTAGGCGTGTGATCTGCAGAGTCACTTGATGCCAGTACCTGAGGAGGAAAAGCCGATCTGGGTGACTGCAGTGCAGCACGCTGCCCTGTTAAATCAAACTGACAATGCAAATCCTGTTAGGGGTGCACACCATAATTAGTACACACTAGAGAAGCCTTGCAAAAACCAGTTCTGGGATGAGGATCTGGGCTGGTATCTGGAAGGTTACCTGTTCAAATTCTGTTGCTGCCAGAAGGGATCCTACTCCATTGGGCTTTTGAGCAGGGCCGTACACCTGAAAGTTACTCTAGGGGTGCTGTATAATGGCCGACCCTCTGCACTGACCAAAGGTCATGCGAAAAGACAGTTTCCCCTCACGGATTAATACAGTGCATTAAATACCAAAAAAAAAACGTGCATAGGCCGAATTTGATTAGCTTGTACATAGCAAAGCCAAAAAGAATAAACATACTAGCAAAACTAAAGTTCAAAATATCTAAGAAGGTCAAAAAAGTCCTTGAACACCTCAACACTTTGCAAAGACACAGGACACACAGTTCTCCAAAGAAGCCACACTCTGAGGTCACCCTTTTTATCTCCCCTAACTCCCCCATCATTTGACAGTTGTATCAATAGATTTGTATAAGAACCATACAAATTGGTTGTGGGGCAAAGAGAAGTCAAATGAAAAGGGCTTGAGGCAGGAGACCAGCTAAAATTTGATAAATATCCCAAGGAGGCTGGCACAACTTGTTATGGAATGTTTAAACAGCAGTATCCATACATTTGTTCTTTTAAGACTTCATCCACACAATTTAGCAATTAGTAAGCCGCTTCTTTTTTAAATACTTAATCCACCCCACTCCCACTTGCCCCTTTTATTGGGTCATTTAGCAGGTTTAAACTATACATTGTTAATGACCTTTAAAAATGCAATTCCATTTGCTGCAATTATCATTGTTTCAACATAAATGTTAAACATAACCTAAGGCTTTCAGGCTTTTAAAACAACCAGAAGTACACTATCATTGCAAGTGACAAAAAATGATCATTATTAAACATACTTTTTAAATTTATGTCAAGAAAATACTGCTGATGTGAAGTATTGCCAATTTCTGTATTAATGCACATTGACAAATTTACTGTAGATATTCTCTTTAGGCAGAAGTGTGTCCACCTATTGTTTTATTTTTTATATTTTTAAATATCTTTGTGGACTAACATAAACTATTTCTCTACTGAAATTTAACTTAAGACAAGGGTTCTTATAGCATTTAAATAAGCGCATGACAGAAAACAACATCCACGTTACTTCCAAGGCTAGGTAATAAACAGATTTTGGCTGGAAGCCGTTAAAGGATCTGTCTGAATTTTTTTTCTTGTTAAATTATATCAAACAAGCGTGTAACAGGTCTGTGTGCTTGTGATATGAACAAAAATACCACAACTGATCATTTACTGTAGGTTTGATTGTACTGCAGCAAAGATTGACCTGTCTGACTGAAAAATTGGCAAGCTGCACAGTTATTTGTATCCAGATTTGAATGCTGTATTTCACCATTGTTATTTTAATAGTGTGTAATAATTTATATAAATTGAAGGCATATTATATTTCATTACTGATATTTTCAGTCTTCTTCTTGTGATTGTTCATATTTATTAATGAATTGTTAAACGTCTTGATATCTCAAGAGATGAACTCACTTTCCCACTGTATCCATACCAGATTTTTTCTGAGGAGATGGAGGAGCTGAGACGTTGAGCAGATATCTTGACTGCACACTTGACAGGCAAATGGCATGTACTTTACCTGAATACACAAAATTTATTTTGGGAATCCATCAAACTAGATATCAGTTTTTTGAACCCTGAATAAAAATACTTATACACGAAAAGCATAAGTTGGAAAGAATAAAAAACTCAAAATGCCATAAAGCAGAGGTGTTAATTCTCAAACATGTTTTTAATCAAGAAAATAAAAATAATATGAATCTACAGAGGGTAGAAAAAGAATACATTTCCATAACACATGCACTTCAGAAGAGGTCATCCACATGAACCAAAGCACGGTCGGGTCTGGCCAGTACTTGAATGGGAGACCATCTAGAAAAAGTTTGGTTTGCTGCTGGAAAAGGTGCTGGTGAGGCCAGTAGTGGACACTTACCCTGTGGTCTGAATGTTGATCCCATTGCCCCAGTGCAGCGATGGGACACTGTTCTGTAAAAATGGTGCCATCCTTCGGATGAGACGTAAAATCGAGGTCCTGACTCTCTGTGGTCATTAAAGAGCACTGGGCATCCTTCCTAAAGAGTATATGCTGATGTCCAGGCTAAACTGTCCACCATAGCCTAGTCATTCTGACCCCCTAATCATCCCCTACCTCTAACTGGCTAACTGTTTCTCACCACCTAACAGCTAATGTGTGGTGAGCATACCATCGCAAAAATAGCTACCATCGCATCATGCAGGTATATGTAACACGTTAGTGGTGGTAGAAATGGCTCCCTACTCACTATGTAAAGCATTTTGAGTAATGAGAAAAGCGTTTTATAACATGTAAAGAATTTAAAAAATTCACATTTTGTAAATGTGTTTTATAAAATTATAAATTATAAAATTTAAATGCAAATTTTGAAAAAGTGTCTTACATTAATTAAACATAAACAATTGCAATATCTATTTTTGAAAAGTATGCACCCACTTTAAAAGAGCATCACTTAAAGTATCACAGAAATAACCAACTGCCTTCATGAATGCATATTTACTTAACTGTACAACACCTGTGTGGAATTATTGCAGTTAACATTAATATCTTAAATAAAAGCAGCTGTGGTGGTTCAGATTGTGCATTCACACATGAAATAAGCAGCATGCATTCCAAAGGCCTTCCAAAACAAGTCAGTGACAACAACGTTGTGGAAAGGTACATGGTACCTCTCACAATCTGCCAGAACCAGGCCGTCCATCAAAGCTAAGTGACCAATAAAGAAGACAGTTGGTCAGAAAGTCCACTGGAAATCCAATGGCAATTATGAGTGACCTACAGAGTTCACCGGCTAACAAAAACAAGATATGCATCATACAACAATATCAAAGATATTGTGCACAGCTTCTCAAAAAGGTTCATTTCAAATCCCATCTGAAGTTTGCCAAGAAAAAAACCTAGAAGGATTCTGCAACAAACTTTCAAAATGTTTTGTGGTCAGATAAGACAAAAATAGAACTTTTATGGCATGAATAACAGATGTTATATCTGGAAAAACCCTAACAAAGGCCATCACCAAAACAACAACATTAAAAGCTGTGAAGCATGGTGGAGGCAGCATAATGCCATTAGGATGTTTCTCATCAGCAGGGGCAGGGGAGTTTGTCAGGACTGAAGGGAAGATGGATGAAGCCAGGTACACGCTGATTCTGGAGAACAATCTGATGATATCTGCAAAAATGACTAAAAAAGGGACAGAAATTCATATTTCAATAGGACAACAATCCTAAGAACCAGGCCAGAGCTACTATGGTGTGGCTTGCAAAGACAAGGGTGAATGTTGTGGAGTTTTCCTATTTATTTTTTGAACGTTGAGGTTATGCCCCCTGTTTGCTCTGCTCTACAGCCCCCAGGGGGCGGCCACCATCTTGTGGCTCAGCTGCTCCGTTAGAGAAAGCAATTGTGTTTAAAGACTTGGTATATTGAAGAGTATGCAGGGCACGGGAGGAAGACGGTTTGGTCCTTAGTTATTATACATAGAAAATCAGTTACTTGAGTATTTCACTATAACTGTCTATTTTAAATAAGAATAAATAATAAAAAGTAGTAAAAAGTAAAATGTAATAAAAAGTAAAATAAAATTAAATTACATTAACGCCTCATCAAAAACAATATTATGAATTACTTTATCCTCTAACTTATATTCTATAAATGTTGCTTTTTTTAATTTCTGTTTGCATGTTGTTCGGGATATTTTTCTCTTTCTCGTTTATTAAATGATTCTCTATTTTTGATTTTTGTTATATGCAGTGCTTTTTTGTTCATTTTCTTTTTTTCGACATTCATTATCAACTGCTTTTCTATTGTGATCTAAAATTCAACGTTCTTAAATAGATAATTTGCTTTTCTAGCTTGCCATTATAACCAACTGCGTTGAAGGGCGAGTTAGCAGTACTGCGAGTGTCACAGGTTAGTACGGAGAGAGGATGTGCACAGTAGGAGTAATGATTGGCAAGCGGTGTGGAAGTGGTCAAGGCCGAATAACACGGACACGATGGAAAATGTTTTTAATATAATAAGAGAGATAAGATGCTTTCACTGCATTCATATGCATTGCTGTGTGCTGTTGTGAGCCATTTAAATCAATGAAAATTACAGATTGTAAGACAAGAAAATGCAAAAACTTTAAAGGTTTTATATTCTAATACTATCTACTGCAATTTCACAAAATTTTCTATATATTAAGAATATGGTGTAAGAATTTTTTAGAGAGGAAAGAGTACTTGGGTGGCACAGGAGGAGGGTTGAGGCTTCATAATAGCCTAAGAGAGGACACATAAACAGTGTTAATGTAGCACATCTATATAGGTGATTGTGGGCAGAGAGGTGCCACTAATGGGTGCCCTACTATTTCAGGATGTACTGCAGAAATGATGAGATCTGTAGGACTCCTCTAGGATGCTACAGAGCAGACTTTAACTACAATTATAAACTTGGAGCAATTGGCAGGAACACCCCTAGCCAAAATGTGAATGTAAAACCAGGCCGGCTGCAGTGTTTTACAATTGCCTCCTTTGTTACTCTGAGCTCTTCTTTGATTTATTAAAATAAAAAATATATCATTGAACAAACCACCATTCCAGGTTGGGGAGACGCCTAGGGATTGCTAACTCATTTATAGTAACTTAAGCATTTCAAGGCTTAAAGTTCTAAAGAAGATTTAAATTGAATAAAAATAAGAGTATAAAGAAAAATGTAAATTCTCTCACTAGTAATCCAGATATAAATTTAAACTTGCACATTTCATTGTGATTTTATTAGATTGTTAGGTATTATGCTCATCACATTCAACGATAGAGGACAAAATTTCTCAGAAGTCAAAATATATCAAAATGTATGTAAGTGATTAGAAGGGCTCAAAAATAATGTGAAGCAAAAAAGATTTTATTTCCAATTACTGATTTAAATTATTCTAAATGACAGTATTTTGGAACCCCCAGAATAGGTACAAACAGACCCATATTATCAGGGCTACAGCAATTCAGTAGACTAATATGGGAATTTCTGGAGATGCTGGACAGTGGCAGACCTTATGAGGCATAGCACCCCAGAAGCACAATTGGCAAAGCCACTCATGCAAGAAACAGAGAACGATGCCCTGGTTTGAAATATCTGTTTTTCTCCAAGAAAGAGGGTAAGTGTCCCAACAGATGTCTGGGGTGCTAGACTCTCCATAGTGAGAAACAGGAGTCCACAATACCTCCTGGATGACAGGTGGCACCACATTTTTTCCAGCTGTGATGCTGAGTTCAGGCTGGCCGTTTAAAAGTAAGGTATGAAAGGACAGGCATGAGGCCAGTACTGTTTTCCCCAGAGACAGCACATGGTTGTCCTTTTAAGTGAATAAACAGCTAGCAAGTTGCAAAGAAATTGGTACTTGCAAAGCTGATAGGGAGGCCTAGCCATTGACTCCAGGTCTCAACAAAAAGTGCTAAATAATTTTCATCAAACATGGCATAATGACCACACCACTTGGTCCCATCTGTCCAGAGCAAATTGTTCCAGAAGTCGTGTATTTCTTTCAGATGTTGCTATTTAAACTTAATTCATTTTGCTGTGTTCTTTTGCAAAGAAGGGCATTTATCTTGAAAGACATACTTTTTTAGACTTTTTCATAGACTAGACAGTTTACTTGTTGTAAGAGGTACATTCCTGGATGTAGCTGTTGTGCCTTGTTCCAATCCATTTCATAATTAGTGAGTTACTATACTTCTAATTAATGTATCTGTTAATGAGCTGGTCTTTTTTTGGATTTTTTTACTTTAAAAAATTCAACAGTGTCAGATTTACATTTATAAGGTATTTAGAAATATTTGTGTTTTCCCCATTCCTTCAAATATTTAACTTTCATGTGTTGTTTTCCTATTAATTTACCTTTTTGCTGTCTTAATTGCATCCTAATATAATGACAATTAACAAGGACTGGTGTAGACACAGAGGTAGACATCACTAAATGTTAAAAGCTGCCACTATTTCTGTGTCAGACACACTAGTGAGGTCAGCAATAAATAAGGGCCTAAAAAACCTGAATGCATGGAAAGGGGGAAAGAAAATCATGATGATAATGATGAAAAAGCTTTAAGATAACAGCACTAAATTATCCATTTGTAACATATTAATGCATGCTAAATGCACTGTTATGATCCATGCTGGTAAGTGGGATCTGAATCTAAAGACAAAACTCTCAGTTTGCCAGTCAATATATCCACACTTGTGGTCATGTGTGGGTTATTACCAAACGTATGAGATTGCAAGTACAAGTGACAGTAATGAGGCTTCTTTGCAAGGTGCCTAGGCTGACACTTCAAGATAGGATGAGAAGCCCAATAATTTGAGAGAGCCTTAGAGTGGAGTTGTCACTCCTCTGGATCTAAAGAAGCCAACTGAGGTGGTTTGGGTATGTCGTGAGTAAGCCCCTCAGGTAGATCTCCCTTGAGCAGTTTTGGACACTTCCCACTGGCTGGAGACCCGGCAGCAGACCCAGTGAAGGGACTATATTTCTCAGACAGTTTGTTAAAGCCTGGAAATTCCCCAGCAAAAGCTGACATCTATAGCTGGGGACAGGGAAGTCTGGGCTGACTTACTTGGCCTGCTGCCACTGTAACCCTCACCAGGAAAAGTGATTTTAGAAAATAATAGGAGGTGAGTTAATCTGAAAGCAGAATTGGTTGAAACAAAACCCTGCAACAAAATGGGGCTCTGATGACAGAACTTGAGAATCATCTTTGGTTGAATTAGTTGAGATACTTGCTGCTGGGAAGACTGACAGTCATCTTGAAAATTCTCTGGATGGGAATAATTCTTCTCACTGCAGATTGATGGTTTAGAAATGGTCTTATAACCTCCCTCACAGAGTGATGAGCTGCAACAATTACTTTTCTGAGATCAATGTATACTTTGTCTATTGTCTTTGGCATGATGTTATCACAAAGCTGAATACCCCATGCTAAACTGTCAAACGTTTTCCTTTTATATAAATCATAGCACTTTTTGATTATCAATTAATCAGGTGTATTAAATTAGCAGTATGTGGCTCTAACTTGCTTTTTAATTGATACAGAAGCACTAGTGGCATACTTTTACTTTTCATAAATACCTTCTGCACTATTGTGAAAGAAAATGTAACTGCTTGCAAGCTACTAAGGGTTAAAAGCTGTTTTGTTATAATGGCAAGTTATTCATACAGGCGTCTTTAAGGCAGTAAGCTGACCAAGGAAAATGTCTTTATTTAGCATGCGTCCGTTAGACACAGGAAAGATGACTTTTCCTTCTTTGGGGCCCCTCTTGATACGTACACAAAAAAGAAACAGTTGGCCTATTTGCGTAATATAAGATGAAATGCTTAGATACTGTTTCATAAGTAAGTGGGAGAGAGGAAAATGAATATTAAAAGCCGAATGAAACAGGGAAATTTTGCTCTTCTGCCTTGCAACGTGGAATCCATGTACTCATCTGTGACTGTATAAAGACCGATTGATTGAACTATTCCTGTCTTCCTCTGGGGTTACTTCCACACTATGGCTTATTGTGTAAAATTGTTTCTTAAACATTACTGTAATTTTTATTTTTACAGTAATGGTTTTAGTAAATGTCTCCAAATGCAAGATGCACAGAATACCATTAAGTCATTAAGAGCACTAATACAGCTTCAATTGGTCTTCCATCCCTTACCTCAGCTGAGGTCAGTGTTCATGATTATGCCATCAGAAAATTAAAAAAAAAATTAAATTCATAGCATAGCAGAGTAGCAGGCAGAATACACTGCTGTGTGGATGGTCCCTGAGAGGACTGTAGCAGTGTTCTATTAAAAAGATAGGTCAAATGTTTTGGCTAACATGGTCTTTGTCTAAACAAAAGAAATCACCACCTTCCACAGTAAGAACTTCATACAGACAGTCAATATGGTGGTAGCAGATCAGGATGACATCCTGTCATCGAAGGAACTGAGAATTGTACTGTGTGTCAGAGGAGTCAACTGAAGAATGTCAGCGCATCCATCTGTAAGCTTAAGCTGTAGGGCAATTGGATCTTTCAGCAAGACAATGATTAGAAATACACAAGAAAGTGGTCTGGTTAGTGTCCGGATGGAAATCCCTCTGAGATGTCATGTCAGAAAAACAGTAATTGTATGCTTGGAATCCCACAAATGTCAGTGGACTGAAGCAGTTCTACAAATAATGCACCAGAATTCCTAGACTGCTGAGACAAACAGGGGAATCGAGTGCATACATTTTTATGAGCAGCTCCATACAAAGAAGATCAAGTGCCTCATCTTTTATGGCACGTTTAAAAACTGTGCTGGGAATCTTCCAGTGATAACGTCTAACTTCTGTTTCAAATGGCTTCAGTCAGGTTACATGAGTATGGAGGATGTGGTATAATAATATTGTCATTTTAGCAAAAGATTCTTATTACAAAAATAATGCTGAGTTCAGGGGCTTTGTCATGGTACAGAAAGCATCTTCCAAACATCTAGGGACAGTTCTTGTAACTCTTTTCCTTAATGCAAATAGAACCCATTTTAAAGTACCTGCATGAATGTCTGATCACTTTATAAAAATTCATGATACAGGAGACACTAAATGTCAAAAAACACAACTTTATTATTTACACAAGTTAAGTGAGATTCCAAATGGTGAGATTAAAGGTTTTGTTTTAGGAAGGGAAGTGAAGTTTGGCTAACATACACGCATCTGCTAAGTGCACTGTTCACAAGATATCACTAGTAATATCTAAACATTTTGATCACGTCTATACATTTTAGTAGTTTAAATGTTTGCTTGGATAAAGAAATCTGTTGGTTTAGATATTTTTATGTTTTATTTCTACAATTTGTCATAGTATTCTAGTATAAATGTATACTTAAATAACAAACTAATTCTGTTAATACGAATTACCTTTTATGAACAACTCTGAAATTATATTTTTCTCTCTGGCATTTCCCAAATCACCAGTACTAAAAAACCCCCCTCATATAATGTACCATTCGACTCAACTTGATGTCTAGTTATGCAAGATGTTGTGCTTTTTTGGGTTCCCTTTATTATTGATCCTCTAGACTGGAATTAAAAAATAATTATTTTTTAGGCCATTTTGGGACTATATTTTATGCCGGAAAGTACACTCTCATGATAAAGAGTAAACCAATAGGTGTCTTCAGCAAAAAAGGATCAGAAGGACTTGAGGTTGTGCCTGCCACATCAGCCAACACCAGGGGTTCACCCCATAATGGGATACAAGGGGCCCAAAGTTGCTCCTTTTCACAAAACTTTGAAAAATTGGTGAATGGTAATATAGGCATGCGGAATGTCATTTTATGCAATTTTCAGGAGGCTGATCATGAATATCACAATATTTTTGGCATTTCATTCTTTACTGGTGGTCCCACCCCTCAAAGATCCACTCACAGAAGGTGATAAATGTCAAATTTCAAACATAAGCATGCAGGGCATGGTTGTAGTCTATTTTAAGGTTAGTGATTACAAATATGAAGTTATTTTTGATCCTTCACTAGGGAAATGGCTCTGTAATGAACTTTATCAGAAAGTGAAAAATTACAAATTTCTATAGCAAATGAGAATATTTAGATTTTAAACATTTAAATTGAACCAGACTATATTTCAGATATTTCATCCAGTTATTCTTGTTTATTATGTACTTCTATCTCATGAAGTAAATCATTACATTTCGTATGAAAACCTTGAATCAAGGCAGCTTATGCTAATTCTGACTCTTTTCCATTCAAAGTACAGTTTACTTAAAAGTCAAAACAGTGCTCCAAATCCACGCTGAAAACAGTGCTTTTGCAATTATCCTTCCTGTTGGTTGTCTCTTTTCATCAAATATACCTGACTGGTTTTATAATCTCTTTTTTGGAAATTCTTAAGTTTTGTCCTATTTCACTGCATAGTAATGCACATGATAACTTTATAAATAGATTTAAAATTGGAGCAGAAGTGATATGGAATAAGTGTGCAAATGTGGATTGACAATTGAGGGCTTACTGGTAAAGCACCACTAATGGTGGTTTAAGCAAGACTTTTGGGTTTAGTCTGATGGGTTTTAGCTTTTAGTGTGCCAGCAGATCCAGCTTATGGGCTTGAGAAGCTTTAATCCTAAAAGATCATTATACTAGTGATCCAAGATATGAAGCACAGAAAGGCCTTTGCATTATAAGGACAATTTGCAAGTGAAAATGGCAGGTGACTAAAGGATAAGTCCAAATGTGGATGTAGATTCTGTTTACTCGTATTGCAGCAGGAAGAGAGGAATGAATTTTAAACAGATGTCATATCTTTGCTTTTTAAATTAGCTGCAATGTAATAAGAGAGAGAGAGAGAGAGAGACAGAGTGAGAATGAATGGCTTCCCAAGGTGAAGGTCAGCCATTGTTGGTAAAAAAATGTTTTAGTACACTTAGGGAGACACAGTCTTTGCAGACACATAAAAATATCCGTCAAAATATGTCTGAGATGCAAATACAGAGAGTCAGGGAGATTTTTTTTCTAGATGAACATTTCTTTTCAGCACTAATTGAAGTGCAGCTCCTGTGTAACTTTAAAATGGGTTCTGTATTTGCAGCATCTCTGTCTCTCTCTCTCTCTCATTCTGCTTTATGCTCCCATCCCCCTTACCCTGCTCTGATTGGTGGAATTAACTCTGCAGCATCCTGCTGTGAATAATTACTTTTGATCCAATGCGGATTCTGCTGTCTTTCTGCCGGTCTCTTTCTCTTGCAGCCCAATAGAAGCGTCCCCTCACCCTCCGATTTTGTAATGTAGTCTATTAAAATGCAGAGGTTGTTGCTTGCAGCTGCCTCATCAGCACGGAGGTGGGTTGTTTGGGAATTGGCACAGCTGAACGTGCCACACTGTTACCGCATTGACTTGATTGCTATAGACATGACATATGTAAACCTGTGATTATCATTCATTTCATGAATTTCACAGAGGTAGCTCTTAGTTTCTCTTCATTTAGCTGCTGTGTGGGGGAGAAGTGTGGGGAGCATGTCATTTTTGCGGGGGTGCAGCTGGGTCAAGGAGTTAAAAATGTTGCACTGCCTTGAAAAACAGCAATCAGCTGTGAGAGTGATGCCTCCAAATGTATTAAATAGAAACACTAGGGCACTACTGCTTTGCCAGAATTCTTACATCTGTGACCTATTTAGCTCTCCAATAATGCTAAATAAACCGTTTTTTTTTTTCTTTTTAGCTTGGGCATGTAGGGCAATGCATGTTGACTTAAAGCAATCATGCAGGGATCTTACAGTGCAGATTGGGCATTCAATTTATGAGGATAGCATTTTTAACAAGACTGAAAAGCATGTTCTGTCCTCTTCAGCATGACTAACTTGTCAAAAGCATTCATGTCAGGGCTGTAGCATGCAGCAACCTTCATTTTGAAATACAAAATGTGTTTCTGAGCTTTCCATCTGATGAAAACAAACCTTCTTGATCATTTATTTTTTGCTTTCTCCTATTTTACTTTAATTGCCACCTAACATTTCATTAGAGTTTTTTTTTTATTTCTTTGGGCTTTATGCTTTTTTTTAAACACTGTCATATTTTGAATGTCTTGTCTCCTACTGTTACCTAAAATATATATTCTTGATAGAAAACCTATAAATGCTTATTTAACACATTTTAAACGTGAATTCAGCATCCTGTTTAGAATGATCTTAAATTAAATATTTACATTTCATTTCATTCTCTAAACAGGGATTCTGTTTTTGACACCTTCACCAAATGTCCCTTAATGTGTCACTTTTTTTTTTTTTATCCATTTCCAGATCTGCTTGATCCAATTGTAGGGTCCTGAGGGGTTTGACTCCTCTCACTGCAGTATTGGATACAAAGAAGAAGCCAACCCTTATGGAGCTAAAGGGTGCAGTCATGTGCACATCTATACTCTCTCAGACGTGCCCAATTTAAGCACACCTATTGTACTGGTGAGTTTAGATGAACTAATTAATTCAATTTTGAGTTTAAATCGCCTTGTAATTTAAAGTCAGTTTCTTCAGATGGGAGAGAAACCCAGAGAAGACCCACATAGACATGGAGAGAACATGTAAACTCCACATAGACAGGGGAACTGTGAGTCATCAATATTCAGAATTTACTAAACATATTTGTACAAACAAAGGGAAAAAATGGCTGGTGTCTTGTATACAGGTATTTGTTTTTTGATTGAACTGAGCTAGTATAAATGAGTGAATTGAAAATAAAAAGTGATATCAGCTAGAAATTAACTTAGTACTGGCAACCGAGAAAGAAACTTGGTTTATTGCAAAGACAGTTCCAAAACAAACTGCAAGTGTTAATGCTTGATGGCACAAACTGCAGGAAATAATTGCAAATCATTCTCCCCAGATGCCTCAAGAAATATGCGACCATTAAAGCTCCTCTAAAAACAGTTAAACAGTTTAGACATCTGCATTGTACACCGATAACAGCTTTGTATTAATAATTTAAATATCTAAAATATGCCTCATAAAAAACTTTGGTAACTGCTTTACACTTTTTAATAGTTCCAACATTTGAAGAGCTACATATAATAAAGGCTGTTTGTTTGCTTTACAGATTTGTTATTTTTACAAACTAAGAGCTACCCAACAGTTAAATGGAACTGCTTGGATCTTCTGTATGAAGTGTAGCAAATGTGTGGTTTGTTACTAAATACATATACTGTATGTGAATTTCAATATTACAACTATGTATTTATTTTCAAACCATTTGCCTGGTGAGTGGCATGGATTATACTCACAGAAAACGGGAGACTACTCCAGTACCACATTGCACCTTCAGCATGAGCATTCCTATGTCTTCACTAATCAGCATGCCTAACGTCTGCCATAGAGTTCTCGCAGGTTTTTCAGCTTCTCACTGTGTCACAAAGACTCCTTTCAGCTACTTATAGCTGTGGTCTTATTTTTTAACTCACTGGCCCAACTTCATGAGGGTAGGCAAGGATGAGATCATAGACCAACTAAAAATCCCCAGTTAACCACCAGTGTCTGGTCTAGTAACTGAAACACTGTATCTTCTTTGCCAGGCCTTTGCTGAACCTTATGGTCTTTCTGGCTGTGTGAGAAATACAGCATTTCACCCTACTTCAATTTTTCTCTCTTTCTCAAAAGAACCTTGACCTAAGATTTGGCCAGCATATGAGATTAGCTACGTGGACACAGTGACGAGTGAGAGTGAGCATGGGGATCAGTGTTGTTATTAGGTGGCAAAACTGATAATATTCTAATTATTGTCTACTAAAGTACCCCTCAAATGAAAATACTGCATGGTTTGTTTTTTTTTTAACACATGTGGGGTGCAAATCCGACTGGAGTACAGATCAAGTAGTGACATCACTCATGTGCAAAGCAGGTTGGGTAGCAATGTAAAATGTGAGGTGGAATATGCATGTGTGAAAATTGGTAGCATGACTGCTACAGCTCTGTGATGTCATACTAGCCATGCAAAGCATCATGGGGCGCTGGAAAAAAAATGTTTGTCTAAGGTGGCTGCCATGGTGAATTTTCATGAAAAAACAAGGTCACCACAGAGCATTCTCTGTGAAAAAAAGCTCTGGCAAATTTCAACAATCAGTGTTAGTTTATAGGCTCAGTACTGTCATGTGTACAGAGTACTGTGAAATTCTTACTTACATGTAGTAATTAACATGCAATATGTCATATGTTACCTGCAGTGTAAATCATTTATATTCATATTTATGGTTGCTTTATTTTATTAAAAAAGGCTTGCAAAAATATGTGTTGAAACTTCTGCATTTGTACACTGATTTGAATTTATTTTCCATTGCACAGTACATTTCCTTTATGAAAATTTCGTATTGTGGGAATAATATGTATCATGAAGCTTAAATTCCAATGTGAATTGTATCATGGGGTAAGTTGTTAGTTTCATGCCTAGTTGAAAATGAATTCCACGGCGTCCATTTTACAGCCTGCTAGTTCTTTAAATTGGGAATGGGGGGTTGTCTCTCAACTACAGAGTTAGCGGGTCCCACCTCATTGTGCTCATCATATACAAGACTAGGAATTTAAGATACGTGTTTGTACTTAACACAATACTAACATAATATTTCATACAATACTATAAAATGATTAACAAAATAATATTCACAAAACAGAATACAAAAATACAGTATACAAAATAATTTCTTACTCTTCACATAGTCTATAAGGGATACCTTACTGGAGCACGCAGAATCCCGACAATGTGACTCTTTAAGTTTTACTCTGATTCACAAGCTTTTCCAGCATGAGATTGCAATCCTCAAAAAGCAGAAACCAAAAACTAAAATGTTCTTAAAATATTTCATTAAAAAAAAAATCTAATATTTTCTCATTGTGGCAGAAAATATGAAAATTAAAGGTATCATTTTTGATGATCTGATTATTTTTATTTAAAATGTAATGATCTAAATATTTTTTAATTTACTCACAACATTTGCATAGCTAGTTTTGTTCGTGTCATCTTGTATGTTGTCACAGCTTGACTTGTGCCAGCTTCTTTCCACCCACATAAAGTGTTGGAAAAAAGGGCTGATTTTTGTAATGTTCAGTATATTTTGTCGAAGCTTACATTAATAAAATAATATTATATGGCATGCCCTTTTCATAATCAGAGGTTTGTTTATGACAACAAAACAAAGCTGGAAATAATTAGTTTTATCACAGATTCTTGGCACTATCTTTCCTAAGGGATGGACACCTGTTCTTTTCTTCTGTTCATAGCGACTGCCGTGAGTGGAGTTTTCATGTGAACAGCAGCCCGCCATGCAAGATATGCTATGGAGTCAATTGGAAGTGAAATGAGTCAAATACCATGGATTATTATTACTATAAAATTCAAATATATTTACCTGTTTTGCACAATATTCCCTTTTAGCTAAAATGTTTCAGAAATGTGAGTATCCAATGTGCTGATTAAAAAAAAATGCATTGGCTGTAGCCTCCATTGATTCTCTTTCAGTAATAATAGTACTTTGTAGGCTGTGGTTTGTAGTGACTTCTTTTGATTTAAACACCCCAACTGGGGACTTTTGGAAAACTATGAGTTTGAGATTCTAATGTTTCAAGGGCAGCTAACTTACTTGCAGCATAAGAAGAAAAGTTGCTCCTGATCACTTTTAGCTAAAGTCTATTTCAGTACAAAGCCTTCTCCAAGTGAGTCATTCCTCTGCAGTAGAAGCTGAAGATAGGGTGAGAAATACAGTTGTACAGTCAGATAATTAGCAATGTCGTTTCTACTGTAGCAAACTAATTTTAGACAAGTGTCTGGCTTGTAGCTGCTGTGACCAGATATGAAATTGGTAGGAGATAATAGAAAATGCAGTAACTGTCATTAGTAGTAGACCTTGTGTTAGATCCTGCCTTTTATATTGAAAAAGATGTGCCTTATCTATAAAGTTTTCACCAGTTATTCTAACTTGCACATATTTTGGATGAGAGAGACAAACCAAGAACCTGAAAAAACACAAACAAGTGAGGAGGATGAAATCTCTACACCGTCAACTGGAGATGTGAGACATCCGTGCTAAGCAATGTGCTGCTTTAGCTAAGAATATCAATAAATACTCTAAATTAAAAGTCACTCTAATGAAAGCTGTCAGTTTAGTCATCTTGCCTTTGATTGCTTCTTCCAGTTTAATTTCATAAATTAGTAACATGTCTCTAGAACATCATGATTGATAATGGTGGTTTCATGTGAGCTTATCAAAGTGAGCTCATCAGTGGATGGGTCTAAGTCTTCAAGTTGCTCTAGAAATACGTAGGCTCAACTCTATGAATGTCCTTGATAGGCCCAGCCAGAGGCTGGACTTGAACCTATTCAAACATCTGTAGAGAGGCCTGAAAACAGCTGTTCATCAATAGTGTCCACCCAACCTCATAGAGCTTGAGATAATCAACAGAGAAGAATGGTAGAAAATCCCCAAGATTGTCGTGTCAAACCCAAGACCCCAGGCTGTAATTGCTGGAGCTTCAATGAAATACTTAGTAAAAGGTCTAAATACTTTTGAAAATAATGATACTTCAGTATTTTATTTAGTATAAATTTGCAGAAACTCTGAAATTTTGTTTTTGTTTTGTTGCTTGAGATCAGAAAAAGAATAATTAAAAAAATTTAGCCAACAACATGAGAAAAAAATGAATGGGTCTGCATACTTTCCAAATGTGCTGCACATGTATATATATCATTTTTAATTGTGAGTTTTGTAAATGGGAGACTTTTAGCACACACTTAAAGTGTTTACATGGGCAATTGACACTTGTATTATCAATTTTAACCTTTAATCCATCATTCCATTTTGCGAATCCACTTTATACCTTGGTCACCAGGAGCCTGTTCTTGCAGCGCATGGAAGGAACACTGGTTTGTTACAATGGCACCCTCCCTTCACCTCTACACTAACTCATACAGGGCCAATTCAGGGTCTCCAGTCATTCTACTGTTGACAGCTTACAGTGGATCCATTCCATATAGTACTTTTGCCTACCCATTCAGAATTTGGTTGAGCAATTTGGAGAATAAATAATGTAAGTTAACATGTGTTCAGTTTACTGAGCAGTTTTCAGTTTATAGAGTATCATAGGGTTATAGTGCAGGATGTGCTTGAAAGAGGTGAATGGAAATCCAGTATTTTATTTTACAAAAACTTTTAAAATAGCATATAATATGTGTCTGCATCTTAGAGTATTACTCCTATCCCACAAAATATGAAGTAATAATGAACAGTATGTCATAATCCTTGGCATACAACATGAGTGTGAGACCTAGTAAAGCAAAGCAGCATTCCAGCTGCCAAAAAAGCATCTGTTGTACTGAATGCATCCTCTTATAGCTCTTCAGTGAAGTAGTTGGCTAGCATCTTCTTTTATGTAAGATGCCTTATTCCAGTAGAAGGACCCTAATGCATTTGCTCAGCACTGCATTTCCCAGTTCTGAAGCGCTGTAATGTGTTCATTTTATTGTTGCATAGTGATTGTGTAGGAGCACTTAAAACTGTATAAAAAATGTTTTTTTGCTTTTTCTTCATGTTATTATCCTGTTTACTATATGTCGGTTTCTATCTGACAAAAGCAATGTATTCAATCAGCTTTAGAAATAAATAATATAATGTTTAAGGGCTCATTGTATCACTTTGTGCATGTACAGCTGCAGCAGGGGGAAAAAACACATAGTCTCAGCTCAAAGCAGTGATGGATACATCAAAACCAAAGACGCCCTTAACTTGTGCAAAGAATGCTTCATTTAGAAAGGCAAAATCCTACATCATTTTAAAAAAACCTTTTTGAAAAAAGAACTGCATACTACTCTGTGACCCCTGTAAATATAATAAGAGAGCTGTTCAACTTCACAGTCATATACCTGTTAAAAACACTTAATAATGTACAAAATATAAGCTTTGCTGGCCCATACACTGTACCTGAGCAGCTCTAGCATCAGACATTGTCACATCACAGTAAAGACAGACACTACTGTGCACCACCCTATATTGAAAAATATCAAAGGGGTTTCTAGGTCAGGCAGGCTTAGGTCTGATGGCTGCAGACCCTTGAGGTCTGCTTTTTATAGATCATATATAATTGCATATTACAATTTACTTACAGCATATTACTACTATGAAGATCATTATGAAGCAAATCAAAAATAATACATATATTAAAAATAATAACATATTTAAAAATGTATGCAGAGCTTTAAGGTTTTTAATAAGAATAAGCTGAACTTAACTGAAATTGAATGCATTGGCACAGAGTTAGCATTGCTGGCTCACAGCTCTGTAGTCCTGGGCACAATCTAGTGGCATTTTCAACATTCTCTGTATTTTTGCCAGGATTTTTCCTGAGTACTCCTGCTGATTTCCACATCTAAAGACGTGCTGGTTAGGATGATTCATTACTCTTTAGGTGCCCTGCAGGCAAACCTCCCAGACTAGCTAACATTTAGCTCAGAAGGCTGGATCCAAGTTGTCAATGTTATATGCATTCCCTGGTTCCCTTTATTCCCTGGTAGGTTTTGTAATTTTTTAATTTTTATTTTTTCAGTTTTTAAGTTTTTATTGGATTTGTTTATTATTTGTATTCTGTCTTTTTAAATATTTGTCCATTCCTTGTGTTCTGTGGGTGGAACCCGAAAAGGTGGGACCATTCTTACCTTACCACTGCTGAGACCTCTCGTCTGCTATTTATTTAGCCAGGGCAGAGAATCTCAGGAGTGGTACATTGAAGTACAGGAGTCATTTGTGAGTATTCTTTTTCGTATGGATTTACCTGTTTCACTGATATTTTCTGCTCTATTTTCAGATTTTTGATTATGCAATGTATATTTAGACTTAGTTTATTTGGATTGCCCTTTAGGCAACTCCTTTTACTCTTCTGAACATTGTTGTTATATTTTTCTACCTTTTAAATAAACATCTTCATTTATGAAGATTTTTTGTTTTGGATTTTCATGATTTTTTTTTTCATTGATAGGCATGTTAAGATATTTTAAGACATTAAAAGCCAGTTTCCCCATTTTAATTCTGCTTAGGCCGATGCCAGCATGTAGCAGTGGGGGGAATAGCTGGGTTGGGGTGAATCTCTTCTGGTTTGGCCAGCTTTAGGGTGTTTGGGGGCCTCACACATCCTTTTCACAAAGTTAGGTATGACCTATGTGCATTTTCCTTTGGGTTCCTGCCTGATGATGTTTCTGTCTTCTTCTTCCTCCTTCCTTTGGGGCTTGTTAGAAATGCCAGAGAAAGAGCTCTGTCTGTTTTCTTGTCTGCGAGGACCAGGAAAAAGAATCCTGTGGCACATCCTGGTAATCTGTTGACATGGAGGGTAGACAAATGCTCCTTGAGAATGACTGAGAGACAGACAGCAAGAGGAAAAAAGAGATCTTAATGAATTCTGATCATGCCTTGGTGGCTGCAGACAGTGAACTATTATGATATTGTTGTTTTCCATCATAACCAAATAATAAATAAATGTGGGGCACAAGCTGGATGTCAATGTTTTTATTTATTTCCAGTAGGTTATTTACGATTCATAATGCTAATAATTAGAGAGCTCAACCAAAAGGAGCATCCCTTGTGTGTAAAGCACTTCACAATCCAATAAGTCACAACCTCTCCTCAAACACTTAGGTGTGTAAAGTGAACATGGAAAGGGTATTAAATACAATGTGTCTGCATCTGGATTACAGGAAATATCACTCCAAGGAATGTATTTTCTAAATGTAGGATGGGGTCCCCTCAGTTTGGACATAAGTGATTTACATGTTGGACTTGATTTAATGTAGGAGGATATGGTGATTTCAGACTATTTAACCTTAGCTATTCTAGGATTTTAATTTATTTGATTCTCTTCTTGTAATGATAACACTTTATCAGTATTTTGTTTTTCTGAAAACATTCAATTCCATGTAAGCAACTACATGCCAACCCTCCTCCCACATGATGAAGCCCATCTTTGAATAAAACTGCTCAGAGCTACATACTTCACTTCAACATACTACCTCTTTGGTTCAGGGACCAGGTCTCGCCCCAGAATCCAGCAGCCACCTTTACTTTTAATTTCTGGTAGGATCTAACAGCCAGTAGGCAACAAAATACATAAAAACAGAAGTGTCAATTGCCCACACACCATATGTACAATATGTAGTTGGTGGCAAAAATTCCCAAGAGCCCTCAATAACTTGATTATACAATTAAACAATTTCTTTCATTTTACATATTTTTTAAATGAGTGTTATTCTTTGTGAGGAATGATGTTATGATTATACCAGAATTGGAATCAAAGCAACGTACATAATGTTCACATGTCTGATGTTCTAACATTTTGTCTGTGTGGCTGTGCGCCCTCACTATGAGTAAATTATGATTTTGAAAAAAAACTTGGATTATTTCTGCTTCATTATTGCGTACTTAAGTTTTTTTTACAGATTCCAACATATTGTATTTTATCAGTTTTAATTGTTGACAGATTTATACAACATGGATACCACACTATATTAATGGAGCTCATATTGGAGTTTAAACCAATGGTTCATTCCCTTATTTTTGTAAGTCAATGGATTTTATTCAGTTAAAATTTAATAAAAATTATATTACAAATTTTAAACATGCACCGACACTGTCTGTGAGTTAAACAGCTACAGATAAGAATACAGGGTAAATTGGTGCCTCTTCTATTCCTGCAATTATGTCTTAAAAGCCAGTTCATAGCTGTCAAACTTATTTTTGGTTGTTTTGTTTAATATAAGGGAAATAAACCACTGCTGGCCAGTGGTTCTTTGGGAAAGATGAAGTGCAAACTCAAAAAAGGATTTAGAGGTTTATGCTGACACAACATTTTCCTTACCTAAGCAATGTGTAGATGCTATGTGGAGGACTGCTGGCTTCGTGTTCTGGTCCTCACTCCCAGGCCGCCAGGAGGAGCTCTCCCGACAGCATGATCGTGCCCCGAGGTCCAGCAAGGCCTCATGGACTATGTAGTGTTTATACACAGCCCTGCTGGATACCTTGGGGGCCACAGGGAGTTGCTGTAGGGGGGCTTGTGGGCTCTTATGTGCCCTATGACCCGGGAGTGCGTCACGGTCACGTGACAGGAAGAAACGACGTGCTCCCGGGTTGAAGAAAAGAACTGTTTACCCTGACCCGGAAGGAATAAAGAACTGTGGACTGATTGGGCTATAAAAGGACTATGGGCCAGTCCAGACACTGAGCTGAGCTAGGAGGTAGAGGGGCGAAGTGTCTGGGCGAGGAGGAGAGATTATTATTGTGATTGTGTAATTTATGAGTAGAGTGGAAGGTGCTTGGTGCACTGTGCTAAAGAAAAATAAAGAGTCTGGGACTTTTACCTGGTGTCTGGCGTGGTACCTGAGGGTTCAAGGGAGCACTTGCACCCCATACTGCCACAGCTATTAAAAGTGAAATAAACAGTTAGGTTAAATAGTAAAAACTGTTGAACATATATACAAATATATTATAATGCAGAGATGCTCCTTTTGGTTGATCTCTCTTTATATTTCCTTATATAATGCATTAGAGTATTGCATGCAATTCTGGTGACCACAAGGCAAGTAAAACATAGCAGCACTTGAAGATGTGCATAGAAGAGTAACCAAGTTCATTCCAGGATTTAAGGACATGTTGTAATCTGACAGACTCAGAAGACAGGTCTAGTCTTGTGCATTTACAAAGTAGTTCCAGCAAAATTCCTTCAACTAAAAAGGTGAATCTCACACTTGAGGACAACAGTGGAAATTAATAGGAATTGCATTTAAGATTAAAGCCAGGAAGCACTACTTTATGCAAAGATTTGTGGGAATCTGGAGCAAACTACTGAGTCATGTAATATAAGCAGAGAACTTGACAACCTTTAAGAAGTATCTGGACCAGATATTAGATCTTCTTTGCTATTAATGTAACAGCTTTTAATGTTCAGCCTAATTGACTGAATGATCTCCTCTCATTTATCAAATTTCTTATGTTCTAATGGCTTATGTTATATGTGTAAGCCTAGTTGACCAAAGCTGAGAGGTTGCTCAGGACTTCACTGGACTTTCTAAAATGTGCTTGTCAATGATTGAGATGCTTTCACATTATAGTTGAATAGTGGGTTCACTCACACTCATTGTTTATTATGTAAAGTAGCTTGGTTAAGGCAGTAAAGGCACTAAGCACCATTGAGGCATATTAAAGTAATTATTAATTTAATAATGTTGCACAGACCAATGGAAGTTCCCTCATTTTTGCGCTCAGCTTACTTCAGAATGTGAGAACTCTAAATATTATATTAGTTTTAGACTGTATGTCTTTGGGCTTATAAGAAAGTCTGTTTTTGGTATGCGCACTGGAGTGGAGGCATTAGTACAATACGTATATTCTGTCAAACATGCGAGCTTACCACTCAATTTAAAGACTTAAATGGGGCACCACTATTTACCCATTTTCCATTCTCTTTCTACGAGCAGAGAGAAGAAATCTGGGATGAATACATATACTGTTATTTCAATCTCTACCTCTGATTCACCTCTTTTGGCCCCATAGAAATAAAGACCAGCCTGCTCTACAAGATGGAGCCAGTCATTATGCAGTATGGCTGGAGTGGAACATGTATTGGAATATCTGAGAGACTTTTTCTCCCTGTTTTTCTTTATTCACTTTTCCTACAGCAATAAATGTGGATTAGTTTTGGTATCTTCACATTTGTATCCAATCTGCCCTTATGTCATAGTTCTGTAACATAAAGGAGGTTGAAACCATTGAAAGTTTTACAGGTTAGAATAAAGGATTTAGCTTTAAACTAAAATGGATGTGTGACAATGTGGGTTCGACTCCATGCTCCCATTGCTGTTCGGGAGCCCTTGAACCCAACACCGTCGATAATGTCACCGAGATGAGCTAGACAGTGGAGGCAACAACATAGCAAGGGGATGGTTCAAAAAGTGCAAAGTGCTTTTATTAAAATAGACAACAAAAACAGCGTTCAATAAAGTGCAGTGATTCAAAGTTCAATAAATAATCCAACAAAAGAAAAACGTGGAGGTTAAAAATAGAAAAACCAATCCTTTAAAACGAGGTTAAAATGTTCAACAGAAAGCAGTCTTTTAAAACCAACAACAAGCCCGGTGCCTTCTTTTAACTGGTGACTCCCCTGCTTCTCCCTGTCCAGGCTTCGCAACAGGGAAGCCACTCTACCTGCAGCTGACCTTCTTTCCACTACTGTTCTGGTGGCGTCCCGATCCCTTGCTTTGGTTCCGCTCCCTCCAGACCGAGACTTGGCTTCCCTGACGACCAGGACGCTCACGCCAGGGAGTTTACCGCCCAAGCCTCCCGACTCCTGCAGCCTTCTCAGCCTTATGTGACCAGCCATCCTTTTTCCCTTCACTTCCGCTCTTCAAAATATGCTCAGCGGGAGCAACCACTAACTACAGCCCGCGGGTGTGGGCCAAACACCCCGCTAGGGCTCACTGTCCAGCTGCCTGCGAGTCTAACTCTCGCTCGCTCCCCTGCACCGACTTGTGCACAAGCTTCCTGCAACCTCCGTCCTTTCTCACTTTCCATTTTGTTCTTTCTGATCTCTCCCAACCGACTCACGCTTCTTTTTATATTGCGAGGGGCCATAGCAGCTGCAGCACATTAGCCACGGGAACAATCACGGATGTGGGCAGTTCCTCACCTGTGCACTAGGCGAGAAACGCCCACACCGCAGATCGCCCCGTGGCTTGCTATGGCCACCACGCTCCCTCCCTAAGCCGCCGCGAGTGCAGTGATTATTTAAAAAAAAACGGCCTTTGCTGAGCGGGCTGTGGACCTGCTATACCACAGGATGCTAATATAAACTTATGAAATGGACTAATATACTTCCCCTTTCTAGTTGTAGCATTGTTATTGATGTGGCAATATTTTCAGTTAACTATATTATGAAACTATAAATTCAACCACTTTAGAATAATTCTGCATGAAACAATTCACTCTTCTGTATCCTAAAGAATTGTAGGAACACCCCAATTAGTATATAATTGGGCCTTTCATGTGAAAAAAGTCTACATGTTCTGGACGTATTAACTTGATATTATCTAATCCCAGGAGGCATTCAGTTTGCGCATTAACTATTAGCACAATTTTATAATTCCTGCTTTATTTGCTTTTTTAACATTAGTAGCCCATCACATATTATCAAAATATAAGTTATTCCTAAAAGGATAAATCACCATTATCAGAAATTTCATAATCCAGAAACTTTCTTTAGATAATTTATATTCAGATCTTTTATTTGTCTGGGTATATATATTTGTTTACTATGTGCCTGATAAGATCTTAGATACCTGAGCAAATTGGTAAAACTTGTGGGACTTTTTCCCCTGAGCATCTTCTGCAATATGCATGGATGGATTCCAGATGCTTGTCACTTTTCCTCTTCCCTTTCATCAATAACTGAACCCTCCCTCATTAATACACATTTTTATTTCTGAAAGCCTTAGGCTCAACATCAGTTTTTCCAAGTTAAAAATAAAACCAGAATAAAAAAGTTTAAATCGTTACTTTCTAAGTACCATGTTTCAAATAACTTTTTTTAGTTCAGGTATAATGAGAACAGAATGTACTGTATAGGCCTTTGCATACAGATCTGACATGTGCAAAATTCATCCAATATTCCTGATTTTATAGACTAAAGAAACATTCTATTTGATATTTACTCATTTATTGATATATCATTTACAAACAGCATAAAAAACTAAATTGTGGACTCAGCAGTTTTAAACTATTAAAATAACTGCAAACGAATGCTACTGTCCACCCACACATCCAGTCATCCATTCATTTCATTTTCTAACATCTTTACCCATTAGGGTTGTGGGGAGCTGGTGCCAATCGTAGCAACATGAGGTGCAATCAGGAGCCAAATCAGGCAATCACGGGACATTTTATTACCCAAGACCAGATACAATTTTTTCCAATATATTATATTTTGTTGTAGTAGCATATTGAACAAAAGCAAATAATGCAGTGACAATATTCAAATATGAGTAGCTATCAAGTATACAGTAAGGTAATACAATAAATAAATTGTCAAACCCACCCATTTACACAAGGATTATGCAGAATTAGGAAATTAAGCATGTATAATGAAGTATAAGAAAATAAAGTTTTGAAAGCCATAGGAAGTTTTGGGTTTTCCTTTGCATTGTGACACTGAAGGATTCTTAAAAAAACAAGCCACTGCGTTTTACTGATCGAGCTTTGCATAGATGAATGAATTTTTATTGATTGGGGAGCATTCAATAAGTAATAAGTTAGCTCTGGAAGATTTTAGCTGGAGTTTACATTGTGACGACAAGAGGCCATTGAGCCCAACGAGCTTGTCCATCCTATTTATCTAAATTGTCCAAAATATCATCAAGTTAAGATATGAAGGTCCCCATAGTTCTGCTTTCCACTACACTACTTGGTCATTTATTTCATGTGTCTATAATTATTTGTGTGAAGAAAAAGTTTCTAATACTTGTTTGAAATCTGTCCTTAACAAGTTTCTGATGATGTCTCTATATTCTTTTTGCAGAACCTATTTTAAAGTTACAGCTAGGATCCATTGTACAAATTCCTTTTGTAACTGTAAACTATAAAGATGTCACATCTTAATCTCCATTTACTTAAACTGAAAAGGTTCAGCTCCTTCAATCTCTCCTTGTAGCTCAGAATCAGCCTAGTCACTTTCCTTTGGACTTTTTCTAGTGCTGCTATGTCTTTTTGTAATATGGACAACAAAACTGAACACAATACTTTAGATGAGGCCTCACCAATGCATTATGTAACTTAAGGATAACCTCCATTGACTGATACTACACACAACATTCTTTACAACCTAGCATCCTATTTGCCTCCTTTGTACACTTTCTGGATACAGATAGTGATGAATCCACTATGACTCCCAATCCTTCTCATAACCTGTACTTTCAAGTTTCAGAGCCCCTATTGTGTATTCAAGTTTAACATTTCTGTTTCCTATGTATAATACCTTACATTTACTTAGAAAAAATTTCATCTGTCACAATTCTGCTTAAGCTTCCATGCTGTCCAGTTCCCTCTGTACTATTTAGCTAAGAGTACATTATTTGATCTTCTACCTAGTTTAATATCATCTGAAACTTCACCAGTTTACTGATTAAAGTATATTCTGGGCCAGATTCATTAAGTATATTAAAAAAAGCAGTGACCTTGGCACTGATTCCTGAAATACATCACCTACAGTAGTTCTGTAAACGTTCCCCTCACCCTAACCTTCTGCTTCCAGAGTTTTTCCAATTCTGTCCCCTCCTACACACTGTGCCTTGAATTCCCACCTCGTTAATATTTGACCTTTTATGTAGTAGGAGAAATAATATCATTATAGGCCAATTTAAGTGCATTTATAAAATGAATTATGAATTAACATAAACAAAAGTACAATCATAAAGTGGTAAACCACTTTAGGCGATACATTAGGTCAATCTGAGAACAGACCAAAAATCTGAAAACAAATATGGAGTACATATACTGTATTTCCATCTCCTATCCTTTGCCAGATTTGACTCAGGTATACAGAATTGTCAAGAAGTACAGTAATGTCTGTGTGCTATAACGTTTCCTTCATTCAGTTGCTAAACCAGCTTATTTCAATAAGGGAGGATACAAAGTTGTCCTGGCTGAATCGACTATAAGGCAGAAACCTATCAGGCAATGTCACACTGACTCTTACAGGGCACATTTAGTGTCACCCACCAGACTAGACTGTGCAGACACAACTTTGGGTTTAGGATGTTATCTGTATTATCCGCTAGGCAACCATGATTCACATAAGTTAATAAGTTTTTCTTCTAATTGCACAATTAAAATAACTGCATATATTTCAGTCATAAACTAACAGTTCAGGAAAACATTAGTGACAGAACTGCTGAAGATCTTTAAGTGAAATGTTAAAGGGCAGATTTACCTTTTCTCCCAAACTCCACCTTTTGTAAAATGACATTCTTGTAAAATGTGCAGTTTGAAAAGAAGTAAACTTTACAGCATGAACTTATGACCCTGAATCTGATTCTTGAATACAAATACCACATGGAGTTTGCAATAAAGTAGTACATTAAAAGATGAAGTCAGAACAAAAACATTTTGGGTCAGATCTCACAAAAAAGAAACATTCATATCTAAATGTATATCATACAGTACATCTTTCATAAATTCAGTCTAATTTATATTTCCGTTAGCACCATCTTGTGTGAAGCATATTGGTGGTGCCAGCTTCCACAATAACTGGGACTGTAAGCTTGAGAGGAAAACAGATGGAGTAAATCGCAAGTAAAGTTTGTTTCCATCTGCTTAAAATCTACAGGAACTAACATTCATCCATCTACAGAACAAGGATCCAAAAAAACAATGACTATGCCTATCCAATGAGCTTCACAGTTTCATGTAAATAATTATAATATCTATTTATATATTATTCACACAGTTTAATCCAGTTGGCCCTGTATGATTGTGGGAATAGTCCTGCCTGTCCAGAGTTGGCTCCTGCCTTTTGTTAGAGATTGTGGGGATACACACAGAATCCTGCAACCCTGAACCAGATTAAGTATGTTTGATAAAGGATGAATAATGGATGAATAGCTTGAAAGCACCTTAACTGGGTTAAATGTCATTCAAATGTATTATTAAGTTTGTTTAATTAATCAAGCTTTCTGCTGTCCTGGATCAAACACTAAACACAAATATGAATGAAAGGTAAATTAGTAGTACAGAAAGTAATAAATCATTTGCTTTAATTCTTTAAGATCTCATAACCGAAACATGCCAGCAAAATGAAAAAAAAACAATCCCACAAATTGTTCACATTACGTCAAACTCCACCCAAAAGTTTCATATCAACCACTGCAGCTAAAATTTTGCTATCACATCATTCAATTGGAAAATAGTAACATTTGGCTGGGGCTAAGTTTCCTGAAAACATTGTACTGCTTAGAACATTGTAACCTAATATATTAAGAACAATCCTTAATTTATGGGAGTTTCCCAAAATTTATTGCAACTAAAATTACCCTTTAAATGCTTCATGATATTTGTGTTCCCTGACCCACACATTAATTAATAACTGGTTCTTAAACAGGCTAAATATGTGCCAACCTCACTGACAGACAGTGGTTGCCAGAACACATTAAAATCATATAATGACAATTAATAATAATAATAATAGTTTTATTCTATTCTAGGTACTATATCCAAGCAATATATTGGTGACAATGGTCATCCATAATTCTCTGCACAAATAATCTTCAGACTGGTCTTCTCATCCAATCCAATTTTCTTTGACTTTTCCTGAACCTACCAGATTTTCCTTATCTTTATTCTCATCGTGTGGCCAAAAAATTCCATCTTTCTCTTTTTGATTGTCAGCAGCCACCTTTTTCTATAGCCAGATCTTAGCAGAACCTCCTCACTGGTAGTGTGGTTTGTCCAGGTGACTTTCTTATTGTGCCTTACGAACCACAACTCCACTAACGTAATTTTCTTTTTCATAGTTGTTGAACACTGTCCAAAACTCTGATCCATATGGGATTCCCTATATATACGAGAAGTAGACAAACCATGCACATCTCAAAGCAGTGAAAGAATTTTTAATACATTGTGTAATTTTCTTGTTTTTATTTAAGGATTGTGTTCACTATTTCATCCCAGTCATGTTTTCTTTCACTGTTGGAAAAGCTGCCATGTCCCTTTGTAATCAACACCACCCTGTTGCTATCGAAAAGAAAAAAAAAAACATTCTTTAGATAAGCGTGCTTTTGTTTTATTATTGTGTCTGTCTTAGAAGCAATATGTGACTATTTTTGGACTTATTTAAATGTGTTGGCTTAATTGGTTATTAAAGAATAATGTCAAGTTTACTTCATATTACTTTATGCCAACCTATTTAATCCCACTGGAGTATCAAAGAACATCACCAAATAATGAAACTATTGTCATTCAATTATGTTTCTACCAACTTCTGATGCTTTATTGTTACCAACTTCTGATGTTTTATTGTTACCGACTTCTGAGGTGGGGTTATCATAGTAGTACTTTATGCTTAGTTGTAATGTGAGTGATTAAGATGGCTTTTAAGAAACAAAGGAAAAATGAGCTCATACATTATGTATGTACATTGTAAAGCTCTCTAAGATTCATCATATTCTTTTCTCCGCAACCTTAAAAACCACAGTATGGTATGACATTGTAATGTATTTCCTAAGGAACAAATTATTACGTTAAATATGCTGTTTCCTTTCCTTTCTCTACCCCTCACCATTCCTTTTTGAGTTGTATTTTCTGTAATCACGATGATTTTTATTAATATTACTGCATGTGGCTTGTAGTGATGGCGAAAATAAAAATTTAATGTAATGTTTTTGTACAGAATAGAGATTCTGATATAGTAGATGTCTGTGGTGTCCAGTGCTGGACAAAAGCAAATAATAACAAAAGTGTCTATGAACAAAATCTCATATCACTCATGTTGCACAATCTGCATGTCAAGCCATCCAGATGTATGCTCACAATGTCACAAACACATGTATTTAACTAAAATATTGTTGAATAAACCACCACCGGAAAAGGCTCTCATGAGCAAATGAGCATTTCAACTGGCGACCTGCCTCCCATTTTTACATTCATATGCACAGTATTGAGCCTCAACTGGAGTACTTCGAGATTATTTAGCTGCATTCTGTAAAGCTGCACAAGTGAGCAGTTTGAGTTTCAGCTTGTTGAACCATCCCAACATCTCACACGTTTGAGGCATATTCTCTTCCAGATAATGTTTCCACTCACTTTTCTTTAACTTTTATATTTTACATGTCTGTCATTGCATACTTTTTGATCCCAGGTGAAGTGCAATGTTAGCCAATGACTATGCTGGACTCTTAACCAATGAATTAGGCAAGGTGACGGGTATGCATTTCAAATGTTTGGGCATGTCTAAGTGCTTTGCATTTTTGTTCTAATATATGACAAAGTAAAATTTCATTTTTTTATTGATTTTGTGTGTTGTTGTCTAGTGTTGGTCACCATGAGCCCTTTTACATCAGAAATGTTATCTCTGTTCTGTGTGAAAATATGAGATTACAAAGTTTTTTTGGCCATTACTACAAACTACATGTATGTAACTTACAAAAAAAATTTTCTGGTGGAGTATACCTTTAAGCTTATAGGAGGGTTTGGTGAGTTTTCATACTAATGATAGCTCCCTAAAATGGATATGCCTTGATTAGTTAACCTTTGCAAATCTTTGCTACTTCTGCTGGAGTTTTCAGTGTCACAGAACATGGCAGAGACCAAAATAAGTGAGACACCAGTCCTTGGCCAATAGTGCTTTACAGTCAATTTAAATGTATTTTGTCAGTATTTACTTGTTAGTTATGAACTAGAGACTTAGTTTATGTTTAACCCACTGTTTACATTATAAGGTCATACACAGTTTTCAAGCTTGTCCTACCACAATTAAGGCAGAGACTCCCAATGAACAAGATGCCAATGCTGTGATACTGTAATTCCAGGGATTATTGTGGGAAGACAAAAAGAGCAAGAGATGTAAATGTAAACCATAAATCATATTCAGTGCCAGGCTAAGTTGAAAAAAAAATAGATAACACAGGAACCGAAACCACAGGGGAAACCAGGAAATGGAGTCCAAGGCAATGTGGCAACTTGGTGTATGGATGAAATGGGAACGGGGCTATGTGACCACAAGATCTCCTGGTCTGAGCTGTGGCAGGCTGAGCTCTTCCGGATCAGGTTTCTGATCCAAGCTGTCTATGACATCCTACCAAGTCCATCCAACCTTTTCTGCTGGGGCAAGGTTGACACTCCAACATGCCCCTAGTGCCAGAGAGAAGGGGTACTTGAGCGTATCCTTAGCAGCTGGCCAAAAGCACTGGGTCATGGTCGCTATCACTGGTGGCATGATCAAGCATTGAAGGTGATTACAGGAGCTATCTCAAGTGCCAGAGACCAGATCAAGTACACTGGACCACAGAGGCAGAGGATTGCTTTTGTCAAAGTGAGAGAAAAGCCCAGACCTCAGCCAGGGGCAGTTCTGGGGCTCTTGGGAACTGCACCAGACAGGCAGGTTACGGTAGATCAGGGGAAGCATCTTCAATTTCCAGATAACATCATAGAGACTACCTTAAGTCCAGAAATCATCTTGTTTTCGAAAATATCCAAGCAGGTGGTTATACTGGAACTTACAGTTCCTTAGGAGGAGAGGATGGAGGAAGCCCACTAGCATAAGAAGCAAAAAGTATGCTGAGCTGGAGGAAGAATGCTGTGGTGTTTGTCCTAGATTTCACCGCCCAGTCTTTGGGTATCACAGGTGTATGGAAGCTAAAAGCCATCAAAGTTACAACCAAGGCAGCAGAAAAAGCCTCTAGATGACTATGGATGAAGAGGAGTGAACCATTGTCACTTGCTACTTGGGCACAACCTGCAAACTGATCACTCCTGGTTGGGTCGTCTGGGTGAGGGTGTCTAATGTTGAAAGACCTGAAACACCCAATGACCCCAGGTTACATCACTGATGAAGTGACCGAGTGCTTCAATAGATATATTTTGTAACTACTGTATATGTGAGCAGGAAATTAAGTTAAATTAAGGAAGTTTATACTTGAAGTGTTTTTTCTACATCTAGTGAAATGGCTACAGGTATTACTGTAAAAAATTAACATACACCTTTCACACCGTATATTTTGACAGTATGTGTTAGTTCTCATGAAAATTTGCAATGGGTATTTTACAGTTTGTTTCTTAATAGCTTGAGGTTGTGCATGGCCCTCTGTAAATGTTATGCTAACTTTCCAACATCAAGTAAATTCTACTAAATAAGACTGAAAAAGCCTAGGAAAACTATTTGCAGCTGAAAATACTTTTCTTGCTCTTTATGCCAATACATGTTATTACTGTTTATGGTTACTGTAACAAAGGAGTAGCAAACAAATGAAAGGATTAACAAAACAAACAACACACTTGATATATTGTATGAAAATGATGAGCATCATTTAATGTTTTTAACACAGACATTTATATTGATCATCTAATAGTACATTTCGATTATAGATCTATGGATTATTATCAATTAAGGTAACCATATCTAGCAATTAAATTTTGACTTTCATGAAATTGTAAAAAGAACTTCAGATCCAGGACCATGGACAGAAGATCTAATATTCTGTAGCACTACCTTTTAGAACCATGGACAGCAAACTATGGCCTGTTATGAGAGTGCTCTGCAGACTTCAATGAACAGTTTCAATAAAAGGAGCAACAGAGACTAATTACAGAAATGACGCTTTATAAAACAAACACTGTAATCCTTTTATTCGTTTTGTAAGGAAGATGTTATTAAGTCATTAAAACTGTGTTAAGAAAAAAATGATTTCTGAAAAGGTTAAATCCAAATCTTTAATTTTAGGAAAACTGATGGCAATTAGCACCCTAAGGAGGCAACATACATAGATACATTCTGAAACACTAAACCTAAATTCAAATTCTATGACATTGAATTATTATTATTTTTTTTTTATAAATCTATAAAATGAAATGATTGACTAGTGAGAGAGTCATTTCTCTAATGGTAGAAAATGCAGTTGATTTACTGGAAGTCACTACCTGAGACAAACATATTATTGTACATTATTATTAATCAATTTCCCCCAAATGCATAGTGAATGTTATGTTTGAAACATTCAGCTGTCTAATCTGCAAAATACAGTAAATTACACAAAAAATACAGTAAATTAGACATGACATTTTAGCTAAAAACATCTCATCTAGAGTCTTCAGTTCAGGCATAAGGGAATGAATTAATGTATTATAATACTGTAATAATTTTCGAGGTTGTTAAGGTAACTCTCTACATCGGAACTGTTTTAGTTGTTATGCGCTAATGGTTTAGCAGACATTCTGTTTTTCTAGTTTGTACAGTCTGAATAATTACAGAAAAAGGCTGCAATCAATCTTAACAAAGCTTTGCATTAATTAACATTTTGTCTAGACCATATAAAAATAAAATTAGCTAGCCAGACACTGCAATCTTTACATCTAAAAAGTTGGAAATACATCTGTACATTTAAAATAAAGGAAAGAAATCTTAATTTGCACTAAATTATAATGCTCAGAGCTAGGTAATATAAGAACAAAACCTTTTTAGATAAATAAAAAATAAATCAGCTTTTATATAGATGGATTAATGGGGGTAACTTGTAATGTAGGTGTGCATTGTAACTAACTACATTTATATAAAACGTATGTTTTCCCTTAAAGGTATACATGGGAGTACAGATATCAGAGTACAGGAAAAAGGACAACTTTAACTTCACAACATACTGTGAAGAGTGAAGATGCATTTAATTAAAGGTATAAGATAAACTATCACAAGTTGTCCCCTAAAGTTTTATTGTACTGTTTTCTGATACAGAAACACCAGAGTAGACATTTATTTACCGTTAATCTTATTTAGGCTTAAAAGTACATTTTCTTTACATAATTTTTTAAGCATTAGTGATGGAGACCAGAACCAGATGTGTATTGACCATGAAGAAGCTTGAATTTTTTAATGAAGAACAAAAATAGGATTTTCCCAGAGTGTGGCAGTTTTTTGCTCATTCAAATCATAGTACAGGATAAACAAAATTTGATGTGCATTGCCTAGCAGTAAAATTAGGTTGCTTGTTAAAAACCGGTGTTGCTAAAAAGAAGCTGAGTGGAGAGGACCAATTGAAGCACAGTTGAAAATTTGACAAAAATGTCCACATATCTTATTTAAAGTATGACATGGCAAACTTCTACTACCGTTTTTATGTTATGGAATGTTTGGTATAGTACTGATAATAGAAATGTAATTGTTCTGGAGGTACCCTTATCTAAAAAGTGCACATTTTTGCAACAGCCCTGACTGTGTATCAGTGTGGTAATGTGACAAACGTTTTTATGTCTGTGAACAGGATTATTATAAATTTAGCCAGCTGGGTACACTCTGATAGCTAAGTTAGGCCAAGGATCCTGTTTATTGAATCTACTGGGGAGACCCTGGGCCAAAAAGCTTTAATTTTCAGATTTTTCATTAGTTGCAAGGAACTCACCTCTAGCTCTATAATCTTTCTTTGCAGTTTCTCTAGCTTGTTCAATTTACTATCTACGAAATGGCTATGGTAGCCTGAGGTGAATCAAGAGAGTAGACAATGTGATGTCAGTGAAGATAGTGAGTGGAAAATTTGGCAACATAAGATAAAATAACTGGTAAAGAGGCAGGCAGGACCGGTAGTCTCAGGAGGTCTCAAGTAGGCATGAAAGTCTGCAATGTCTGATGTTCCTCAATCCAGTTAAGGCTTGTGATTATACTTGCCTTTTGGAAATGTCCTTTCTGTAATATCTAGAGAGTTAACCCACAGCAATTAATCTGCTGGATATTTCTAAAAATCATTTGAGAGATTCAATCACATATATCAGCATCATGCATCCAACCCGCTATATCCTAACTACAGGGTCACGGGGGTTTGCTGGAGCCAATCCCAGCCAACACAGGGCGCAGGAAACAAACTCCGCCAGCCCACCGTAGGACACACACACACACACACACACCCATACACCAAGCACACACTAGGGACAATTTAGAATCGCCAATGCACCCAATCTGCATGTCTTTGGACTGTGGGAGGAAACCGGAGCAACCACACAGACACGGGGACAACGTGCAAACTCCACGCAGGGAGGACCTGGGAAGCGAACCCAGGTCTCCTAACTGCGCGGCAGCAGCACTACCCACTGCACCACCATGCCACCCTATCAGCATTATCTAGCATTCAAATGGATGTTACCTGACGCTGTCTTCTCCTTTTTTTTCAAAGAATAACTGCATTTAGTAGATGTTACAATTTTCTCATTTTTGATAAAGGATTTACTCTCAAAGAACCTTCAATAAATTCATTTTTTAACATGGATAAAGCTCCCCAAGTTCTCCCACAGAAGTCATAATTAATATAATCATTATGTTCTGATCATGTCCCTCAACCAAACATGATGTAGTGTCATGTTGATTCAACTAAATCCCTGAAGTGTGATTTGTTAATACAACCTAAATTTTGAATAAAACCAGTATAGTTTATACATATTGATCATATACTCATAATCAAATGAATACCAATGTATTAAGAATCATATTCTTACACACCAAAATGCATAATGCATGGAAACATAATAATATTGAATATCCATTAGCCTTTTATGAAATGATGCAGTTTGTCTCGTCTTGAATCTGTATCACTACATGCATATTTTCAAAATCTGTTACTTTTCTGCCACCTTTCACCTACATGTTGCTCTTCAGATGGTGTAGCTCATTAAGCTCAATTTAAGTTTAGTTTATTCTTATTAAGCGTACTTGAATGAATAGGCCATGTGGGATATACAATACTTACAAATATAATATGAAAAATGAAATGCAACACAAAAGCATAAAGATGAAACAGTTTGTGAGTGAGTGTGTGTGTGTGCATATGTGTGTGTGGGTGTGTGTGTGTGCAGTTTCCCAAGACACTACAGAATGCCAAGTGTCCCCGGCACTCTCTTGTTTTGACTCCAAGAGAACACTGGGGTGGACACCCTGTCTGGCATTGACCAGTATATTTCTGTGGAACTGGGAAACTGCAGGAGCACCAGGATGTGTAGTCACATGGCCAATAAGTTTTGATTGGTTTCAATTAATTCCATTGTGCCACATGGATATAATTAAAGGCAGAGGCATAAAAGACCCTTCCAGTAATATTTTCAACAAGATTATAGTTGGATGCTGAGACTTTCTAAAATCAACCAAGGCTAGGTTTATTGCACAGAAGGGGAGGAGAACCCATCAAAAAACCCTGAGCAGAAAGACTCCAGGAATTAAAGTAACTTTATAAAACAAATTAAGACAATTAAAAACAAAAAAGACTGAAAATAAAATTTCTAAATTTAAAGTACAAAAAATTCATAATTCAAAATACAAAATAAAAAACTCAAAATTGAAAAACATAAAAACCTAAGAAAAAAAAAGGAATAAAGAATATGAAGAATTTAGAAATTGCTAGATTTAAAACGTAATATTCACCTAGAACAACACACATAAGGTTACAAAATCTAAAATGAAATTGTCAAAAGAGCACAATACCATAACAGTGATACACCAAACAAAACAAATGTAGAATGAGTTTCAATGACATGGTCATAGTTGGGTGCATCCGCAGAAGGCAGGAGAATGAATAGAGGGCATAGGTGAAGGACTTTGGTGAATCTTGCATACTGAACCACGTGCAGCTCAACATGAGTAAAAGAAAAGGGGATAATCATAGACTTCAGGAAGGTCAAGCAAACCCTGATTCTGGTTCTCATTGATGGCGAAGGTGTGGAGGTGGGGAGGACACAATTCCTTGGAATGCATCTAAACAATAGGCTTGAGTGGAGTACCAACACAGAGGACCTATACAGGAAGGGTTAAACTTGTCTCTATTTCCTAAGGAGGTTGAAGTTGCTTTTCAGTGTGTAGGCCACTCTAACATGTTTTCTACCAGTCTGTAGTGGCAAGAGTATTTTTATATGCAGTAGTAGGCTAGGGAGATGGCATTAGTGCAGGTAAAGCCAAAAGAACTAAACAAAGTTTAGGACAGAGGCAGTGGTGCTGTAAGAATTATGTTTTTGGACTTCTCTAGCGCCTTCAACACCATCCAACCTCTGCTCCTTAGAGACAAGCTGACTGAGATGGGAGTAGACTCACACCTGGTGGCATGGATTGTGGACTATCTTACAGACAGACCTCAATATGTACGTCTTGGGAACTGCAGGTCTGACATTGTGTTCAGCAACACAGGGGCGCCACAGGGGACTGTACTTTCTCCAGACTCAGAGTTCAATCTATATACATCAGACTTCCAATAAGACTCAGAGTCCTGTCACGTGCAAAAGTTCGCTGATGACACTGCTATTGTGGGCCGCATCAGGAGTGGGCAGGAGGAGGAGTACAGGAAGCTAATCAAAGACTTTGTTAAATGGTGCGACTCAAACCACTTACATCTTAACACCAGCAAAACCAAGGAGCTGGTGATGGATTTTAGGAGGCCCAGGCCCCTCATGGACCCTGTGATCATCAGAGGTGACTGTGTGCAGAGAGTGCAGACCTATAAATATCTGGGAGTGCACCTGGATGACAAATTGGACTGGACTGCCAATACTGATGCTCTATGTAAGAAAGGTCAGAGCCGACTATACTTTCTGAGAAGGTTGGCATCCTTCAACATCTGCAATAAGATGCTGCAGATGTTCTACCAGACGGTTGTGAAGAGTGCCCTCTTCTACGCGGTGGTGTGCTGGGGAGGCAGCATAAAGATGAAAGACGCCTCACGCCTGGACAAACTTGTTAAGAAGGCAGGCTCTATTGTAGGAGTAAAGTTGGACAGTTTAACATCTGTGGCAGAGCGACGGGCATTAAGCAAACTCCTGTCAATCATGAAGAATCCACTGCATCCACTGAACAGTGTCATTTCCAGGCAGAGGAGTAGCTTCAGTGACAGACTTTTGTCACTGTCTTGCTCCACTGACAGACTGAGGAGATCGTTCCTCCCCCACACTATGCGACTCTTCAATTCCACCCGGGGGAGTAAATGCTAACATTACTCAAAGTTATTGTCTGCTTTTTTTTATTTTAATTTTTTTCATTTTTATTACTATTTAATTTAATATTGTTTTTTTTTTGTATCAGTATACTGCTGCTGGATTATGTGAATTTCCCCTTGGGATTAATAAAGTATCTATCTATCTATCTATCTATCTATCTATCTATCTATCTATCTATCTATCAAACTTATTCAAATGGCTGAGTCAATGTTGGGAGCCAGGTTGGACTCACTGTAGGAAGTGGTAGAAACAGGTCACTTAGGGAGCTGCTTACTGTCCTGGAGAATGATTCGTATGTCCTGTATGAGGTCTTGGCTTAACACAGGAGCACATCAGTAACAGAGTAAGACAAATATGTTGCCCCAAGGAGACTCTTAGGTCATTTTTATATCTTTAGACAAGCATTATAATGAGTCACCATATGGCAGAGGTGGTGTTGTGCCCAGTGTGCACCAAGCTGGTCTGGCATACAGTATATCTTAACTATTATTATTATTATTATTAACAAACTGTAATGCTCTGTGCAATATATTGTGCCAAAATGCTGTGCCAATGACTGACATCCTGAACTGTGAAACTGCAACTGATAAGTATGTGGAATTCTAATCACCTTACACTTTAGTAAATACCTACACTTTGGTAATTTAGTTATAGGTAATTTTTGTATTTTTATGGGGGTTGTTTTGTCTGCTGCTGTAACCCTGCAATTTCCTTCATTATTAATAAAGTTTCTATTTATACAGCCATTCATGTATTATTTGCAGCTTATCTGCAGGAGCAGCACTCCCAGAAAAGATGCCCAGATATCCCTTTTCCCTCCCACCTCTTCCAAATCCTCCATAGAGTTGTCCCCAGGCCATCTGGGCGATATAATCTCTCCAGTGTGTTCTGGGTGCACCCTGAGGCCTCCTCCCAGTTAGTCATGCCAGAAACACCTACCTAGGGAGGCATCTAAGAGGAATCCTAATCAGATGCCTTAGCCACCTTAACTAACTCCTTTCAAAGAGGAGAAGCAGCAGCTATACTTTGAGATCCTTCTAAAGGTCTCTAAGACTGAGCCCAGACACCTTGTGAAAGGAAGCTAATTTCTGTTGCTTGTATCCATAATCTAATTCTTTCAGTCACTACCCAAAGCTTGTCATGATATCCAAGAACATTGTAAATTGACCAATAAATCAAGAACTGTGCCTTTCAGTTCAGCTGTCTCTTCTCCATGACTGACCGATACAATATCTGCATGACTGTGGCTTCTGCTCCAATCTGCCTGTCTATCTCCCGTTCCTTTCTTCATGCACTCATGAACAGGACCCCCGAGATACTTCAACTTCTCCATTTGAGAGGTAGGATGTCATCCCCAACCCGGAGAGTGCACTCCACCCTCTTCTGGAAGAGAACCATGACCTCAAACTTGGAGATGCTGATCTTCACCCTGGCTGCTTAACACTTGGATGAAAACTACCACAGTGCATGCTTGAGGTTACAGCCCCAAGAAGCCAGTAGGACCACGTCATTTGCAAAAAGCAGAGCTGGAACACTTAGAAGAAAACACAGTGCATATCCTATGTTTTTTTAAACTTCCAGCTTGGGATACACCGCTAAAGTACACCTGAAGTTTGGAATGGGATTAGACAAGGGGAATAGTACAGTATCAAGACCCTTCTCTTATGAAAATCCTGGCTATCCTGGGTTTGAAATCTCAGTAGGTCCTTAGATGAAAGTGTTAATCAATGAAGAATGCCAAGGAAGAAAAAAAATACCAGCAGATATCAGTGTTTTACTCAGCCTAGCTTTGCTTATTTTGTGTTATTTATTTGATATTTATTTGTTGAATCCCTTCAACAATGTTTTCCTTTTCTTAGAATAAACTCTTATTTTCAGGGGGTTTTTTTGTGACCTTTTTGGGCTCTGCTTTGGATATGAGATCTGTTCAAAAGTGTTCCTAACATGCTCACAGTCTTTAGTCTGCTGGCATTTATATTATAAATCAAATAAATCTGTTCCTTTTGTATGTTGCTTTAGTGTTGGTTTGCCACTTTGCAAATCTAATTCTATAGTTTTGTCCTGTTACTAGCAATTGTATATCTGATGGGTTAGGAAGGTTTATAGAATTAGAAAGTGCATTGTCTGCGATGCATTTAAATAATTAAACATTATCCCTTTTCCATTAACACTTGCACCCTTCAATCATGTTACCCACTATTCTATTGTTGTGAAATATCTTTTTCCAACAAAATTATTGCTAGCTAATGGATTTTTATTCATTAGACGTTCTGAATGATGAGTCCCTAGGCTGTTCTTAAATTTGATTTACAATTAAAGAGAGTTGGGCTATTTTCTAATGATTCTCAGTTCAACAGCTTTATTGCACTACTAAGCTGTGTTATTAACAAACCCAATTCTTTTTGCCCCTCTGGGAGGGCTAAATAGCAATATTCTTTTCAGAAAACTAATACACTTTTTAAAGTGCATATGCTACAATATAACAATATCCAAAAAAATAAATTTGTCTGAAAAAGTTGTTAATAGGAAATTAAACATTTGGAGTTAGTATAATTATTTACAGTGTTCACTTAGATTTCATTGCAGTAAATGCCACTAATTTAGAAGTAAAAACATTAAAAACACACTATGAAAAAGCTACTGAAATTGTATCTGGAATTAATAAGTGATCATAGTCACTTTTTGTAAAGAGAGAAGATTCAGTTCAAGAAAAATAAGCTGCAGTATGTAAGAATTAAAAAAAAAGTTGAATTCCTTACATTACAAAGTCTGTGATGCAAAATGTAATACATGTTTAAGACATCACATTTGCTTTTAAGCAAAACAACAGAAAAGGAGGAGGACCTGGTCAGAACTGGGAGTGTAGTTCATTATACTCTGGTCAGGAAAGTAGCTGTACTGTACACCACAATGGCAAATTGTATACTGCCATTGACAACTTTATTGGCCAAACCAGTGGTTACTGGACTGCCATCAGCTTGGGGCACTATTCCCAAAATTATGTAGAAAGCCCAGACACTAGTGATAAGGCAATGCAGGAACAGTGGGGGCGATTGCAGTTATTTGTGCTGGAGGCCTCTATATGCTGTGCTTGACACCCAGATACTTTGAGGTTGTCTGTCACTTCAATACATAGAGCACTGGAGCTCAAAATTGACAAGGGGAGTTCTAGAAAAATGGCATCAGGAGACCTCATGAAGACCTGCCTCCTAAAGATCACTATAGGACATGGCAGGAAATGGTTCGTGGCTAGGGCTTAAAAGCCCTTTCTGTCCAGTCTAAAGCTGAGCCTGAAGTCAGGAGGCACTGGAAAAACATCATTTGGCAGGTGGTGCCAAAGGCAATGAAAGTGTGAAAGGAGGGTTTATTAACACTTAAAGATGAGCAAGTGCATAAGGCTCCACACTGGAAAGACTAATGAGTGGAAGATATTAAGGATAGCCATTAATAATAATTATAATAATAATATTGGGCGGCAATAATTATAATAATAATATTGCAGCTGTAGCACTGTTGTCTCACAGATCTATCCAGCAGGGGACTGTAGCTCCCTTGTTGGAATAAGTTCTTTTGTAATTGCGGCATGTTACATAACCTGAAACTATATAGATACAGTATAATATTAAAAAGCGATACTCCTCTTTTAGTGATACAGCGGTAACAAATCACATAGGAGGAATAACTTAGTTTTCTTTAATGATGGTTTACAAGGTATAACAGATGAGGAACCCATGTGAAGACCATTACCGAAGTGGGTGCTCGATGTATATAGTCTGCTATTTTCGTTGTTGCGCTGGAAGGATTTTCAGGATCTCCCATCTGTCCGTTGGCTTCAAAGGTGTGCCGGGCAATGTTCCAAGGCTTTATACTCTTTCTCCATGTGCAGGCCCCCACTTAGGTAAATCATGCCATTCCAAGCAATTAAAAGAAGATCCATTGTCATGCTGACTCTAACACACAGAAATAGTACAATGCCCATTTCGCAGTTTGTCCTTAACTTGTTTTGTCTTAAAAAGATGGCTTAGTAATTCTAAATTCTGAGCCCGGGAGCTAAATAAATAAATAAATAAGATAAATAAATAAATAAGATGCTGCAGATGTTCTATCAGACAGTTGTGGCGAGCGCCCTCTTCTACACAGTGATGTGCTGGGGAGGCAACATAAAGAAGAGGGACGCCTCACGCCTGGACAAACTGGTGAGGAAGGCAGGCTCTATTGTAGGCATGGAGCTGGACAGTTTGACATCCGTGGCAGAGTGACAGGCGCTGAGCAATAATGGAGAATCTACTGCATCCACTAAAGAGTATCATCTCCAGACAGAGGAGCAGCTTCAGCGACAGACTGCTGTCACTGTCCTGCTGCACTGACAGACTGCATTCCACCCAGGGTGGGTGGGGGGACTTGTAAACGTTAACATTATACAAAGTTATTGTCTGTTATACCTGCATTTTTATCACTCTTTAATTTAATTTATTTTTTTTGGTTTTTTTATCAGTATGCTGCTGCTGAAGAATGTGAATTTCCCCTTGGGATTAATAAAGTATCTATCTGTCTATCTATCTAAATCTAGCTTTGTGTTAGCTGTACATGTGAGAAGAAAAGTAGATTTAAAATATTTGCACAGAACACAGTGACATATTAACTTATATTCTGATTACACAGGAGAATGTGGTTTGCATCTGTGTGAAGTTTGTATGTTATCCCCACGTCATCCGGTTTCCTCCAACAATCCAAAGATGTACAGGATAGGTTTACTGGCATTGCTAAAGTGGTCCTAGTGCGTGTGTGAGTGTCTTTTCCCTGTGAAGGTCTGGTGCCCCATAAAGGGATTGTTCCTAACCTCCATAAGAAAATGAAGGTAAATATTATCTGGCCCTGGAGGTCTGTTTGATTTCAGCCTATTTAATCTAAGCAGTTCTTCTCTCTCTACAATTTCCAAATCACACAGTGCTTCCTTATTAGACCCTGTTACCACTGGGAAGTTATCCACTTCCTCACTTGTGAATCAGAGGGAATACTGAGAATACTGGATTATGTGCTTCAAGTAAATGTGGTTAAAAATCATATTCCAAACTGCTATGAAGAATAGTTTCCTGTGCAGGCGAACTGAGATCTAGGAATAAGACTGGTAAATGGAAAGATAGAAGGCTTGATGTGTTTGTGAACAACAGATAACATAGTCCTGGCCAGAATTAATGTATAGCCCATACTTTAATCTAATTTCTGCTGATTTTTTTGTTCATAATATAAAGAATGAAAATATGAATTAGCATTATCTGGCAATTAGTTTTTTATTATTACGTTAATATGATATTGTTGTAAGGCATGTCTTGTGAATATTAAATAAGTTGTGTAATTTTTTTATTTTAAAATTTGGTAGCATAATTTTATAAATCCTTACCCATTTTCTATATTGCATTAAAGAAAAACACAAGTAACAAATCAGGTAATGGAAAATAAATAAAATTAATTGTCTGAATTGGTGCCTGAACCACCATAAGGAATTGGTTCCTCTAAAAGAGATATTATTGTGAAGTGGAATCTGGAGCACTGGAAATGTGCATCTAGAGTGATAAATCACACTTCACTATTTTGGAGTCCAATGGACAAATCTGGGTTTGGCAGATTCCAGGAAAAAGCTCACTTCCACAATGCATGATGTCTACTGTAAAGTTTGCTGAAGAGCAGTCAAAGGTTTTGGGTTATTTTTCAGGCTTTGGGCTAGGGACCTTGGTTCCAGTGTTGGGTACTGTTAATGCTATAGCTTACAAAGACATTTTAGGGAAGACCTTTTTCTTGTTCCAGCATGACTGTGCCCTTGTGCACAAAGCCTGGTCCATCAAGATATAGTTTGATGAGTTTGATGTGGAGGAGCTCAAATGGCCTACACAGGTCCTTGACCTCCCCCCTATTGAACATCTTTTGGATGTACAGGAACACAGACTGTGAGCCATGTCTTCTCATCCAGCATCCGTACCTGACCTCACTAGTACCTGAATGGGCACAAATTCCCACAGACATACTTTAACATCTTGTAGAAAGTCTTCCTAGAAATATGAAGGTTGCTATAGTTGCAAAGGGGGAGAAAACTCCATATTAATGTTCATGTCTTTGGAATGGGATGTCCAACAAGCTTATACAGGTGTGATGGTCAAGTATCCACAAACTTTACAATATGTACAATATTTGGAACTTAAATAATTATGTAATTTATGTATGTCTGACTTTTTAATTGCCTCAATCTTAAACATTTTACTATTTTTATTTATTATTAGATTTTTTTCTTTTGGAATGGTGGAATATAATAAATCTTTGACAGCATATACATTCACACACACACGGAGATACACTAATAAGGTAAGGCTAAAAAAAATAATCTAAACAATATAGCTGAGACCAAAGCACCTGGATGTTGCACATAACAAACACTCATTTCTTTTGTTAGGATGGCCAAGTATTAGCATACACATACGTCCTCTCAACTCTAATATGGTTCCTCTCTGGCAGTGGATTCTTATTGATTTTGTCCTAAGTTCAAATGTGCTCCTTCTAGGTAGCCATTCATGCCACTGTCCAGGTGTTGTGTCAGAAGTGACCTGTAATCTTAACTGAAATGAGGAAGACATATTTCTGCCATAATAAATTATAAATTTTAAGTTGACCAGGGGGGCAATGTTGTTCTGATCCTGACCGTTATGTAAGAGGCTAGTCATTCAAGTCTTCGATTTCCTTTCAATTTTCTGGTGCAACCTGGATTGGCTACAAAAATTAACTCCCATTGGTAGTACCAGCTGCCAAAAGCCCAGAATGTGATCTTTCTGCCTGGTAATTCAAGAAAGGTTCTCGGTATTCCTTCAAGTAGGTCCTGCATGCGTTTTCAATTGCAGATTACCCAACTACTCTGTCCTTGGAAGATAACTACACCTTATAAATTTGGGGCTTCCTTTTAACACTTCTTTTTAATTGTGGATCATTTCTTTTCTTTGTGTGTTTCCTAATATATTATTTTCTCTCACTTTCAGTTATTACTAGACTCCATTTGCCACCTGGGCAAAATGGTTACACTCTGATATTCAACGGGTTACGTTAATTGGTATCTCTAAATGACTGCTACGTAACGGAGTGTATGTGTGTGTGTGTGTAATTGATTTTTCCCTGCTATGCGCTGGTGTCTCCCTGAAAGTTTTTAAATACATTGTGCCCAATGATGCCAGGGTATGGCTCTTCAGCCAATGAAATGAATAATTGAGCTTAGAAAATAAATAAATAAAATTCCATCTTTCTCTCATATTTATTTTAACAGTTTTCTAGACAATAATTTTTAAGTGTGTTTTATAAAATGACAATATATTAAAGCTTTTAAATTACTAGGTAATACTAAAATCTAGTAATTGCAAGAAGGTAACACTGTAGCATAGTGGGTAGTCTTGTATGTTCAGCTTGCATATTCAGCCCAAATGAAAGTCCATTTTTCTTAGACAGTCAATAGACATGACATTACTCTAAATTGCCTTGGTGTTACTATTTACCCATAAAACTCTAAATTAGATACTTTAATATAGAAAATCACTGGCATCAGCCACATCTTTCAATGAAAGTATCTTCTGTTTTCACTTTTCTCTTTCTTATATATAAATTCTTACCCAAAACAGTAAAATACTGTGGATGAAGTAAGTTCAATATGTAAAGAATTAAACCTAAAGCCATGATGGTTACAGACAAACAGTGCTTAGACAGGGATTAAGATAATACCCCATCATGAGGTCAAATGCAGATTTTGTTTATATCCCATTATGTATTTTTAATACCAAAAAGTAACAATGTATTTAAAAATCTCCGAATGTGAATGACATAAAATTAAAGCACTATATTCTTTTTTTCTTAAATAATCTTATCCACACATCCATTCCCCATTTTTCCATTATACAATCTTAGCAATGCCAGGTGTAAAATTAAATTAATTAAAATAAGTAATAATAAATCACTATTAAAATATGTCTAATTAAAAATGGAACAAAATTAAATTATAATGAAATCAACAAGTCAACAAAAACATCCCGGGACAATGCAATGGTTTTTCATTTAAAATTAAATTAATCCTTTGTAGTGATTATTACTTTGACATATAAATTAGTTAACAAAGGTATTCCTATCTTATAGAGAAAACTCATAATGTTAAAATAAAATCAGTAAATTAAATGAAATCTTAAAATTCAAAGAGCAAAGTGTTTGCAAACATTTGAGATTCTAAAATTGCCAGGAATAATGAATAATGGTGTCTGCTTTATATTAAAATAATATAAACTGAAGAAACCTCATTTCTAGTGCTAATTTTTACTCCTAATAGCACATGGCACTGTTTTAAAATCAATGGCAGCATATGGGCTCAAATCCCTGTTAAAATTCAGCTGTCCCCATTACTCCATATACAATTCTGGACACTTAAGACGTATGAAAAAATAATGGGAGGATTATGTGTTCAGGTTTTTAGTGTAAATAGAATATTGCACTGAAATATGTGGGGACCTGAATGTTCTGTGTACCTTACTGGATCCACCGTCATAGGATAGCAACTTCCCAAGTTTTACCTTTGAGTGGGACAGCAAAGCCAAGAATTGCCCTTACGTTCAGAAGGAATGGTCAGATGGAAAAAGCTACAACTTGATGCAAAAAACTACCCCTTCTTACTGAGCTTTGTTTAATAAAGCAGCTTATCTAAAGATGAAGTCTGTTTTATGTAGTTGTGCCAAAAGTTTCAGGGTTTATTTGAGGCTAAATTGAATGAGGCCATTTTTGCTGTACCTAATATTATAAAACTGATTTCTGATGCATAATTTGAAAAGTCTATAAATAATGAGCCACTGAACAGAGTTTTGGATCAAAAAAAGACATGACAGAAACCGGAGAATCTGTATTGTAAATTAATGAATATATACATTGTTGTATTTAAATATACTTTTAAAATGTTACTAAATATGTTAAATTGATTCATAACAATACTATATACATGAATAAATTGTGTAATTTGTTAAATTCTAATTAAATTTCCTTTTAGTTTTATACTTGAATCTTTAAGGAAACATTTTAATTACATTGTTTACATTTTGATCATGATTGCAAATAAAAATAACTCCACAATTAAAATAATTTGTATGAGTTTAATTCTGCAGACCTGTGTTGTTGCTTGTCATTTGACTGGTGTCATTTTCAAAACTAAATAAAAAATAAAACAAGAGTATATTTAACAATTCGAATTGATCATTTTTATTTCCTATTACATTTTAACTGTTGTGAAACAACAGGCTGTCTTCAAACATTGTAATTGTGACCAAGTTTGAAAGTTACATTTTTATGTCACATTCTAAATATGAAGTTGAGCTAAAAGGAGATCAATGGCCATTGTTTTATTTTAAGTATTCATTCATGACATTTTAAGACATTTTAAGAGGTGAGGTAATTCTTAAGGTTGCCTTTATACATGGAAGATAATTAGACATACATAAACAAAAGACCTGTGTGTGTGTATGGAACAGTCCTCTCTGTTCACACTCAAACACAGCCACTAGATGACACATGCATGCATTTTTATAGTTTTTTTCAGCACTTGCATGCACCTCACTTATCACTATGAAAGACCTGTGGGCAGCAAATGCTGCCGCACAACAGCAACGTCGTGCTAATGACACAGATGAAGAGACACAAAGTTGAAAGGAAGCAAACGCCATGGCTCAACAACGTGCAAGTGAAACACCTCAGCAACGGAGGGCGAGGCTTGAAGTTTTCACTAAAAGCATTGTCTATTTGGAGGTATTTTCTCAAGACAAGATTAATAGGACTCATATGCCAGCGATACGGCTAAGATATGGTATTGCCAGTGTCTTCTTTACGAAAGCCAATGGGGCAGCAAGCACAGGTGAGTCGACATCCTCTGCACTGGGTAATTCTTAAGAGTTAGCTGATGCATCTACAAGTTCACAACTATAGTGAAATTGCTAGGGAGTCTTCAAGTTTTTTGTCCAGAAGACCACACACAGCTAGTTAAAAATGTGTAAATATTATTGTCAAGAAATAAGTGACAGAATACATGAAAATATTACTGGTTTAGGAATAAATTAATACACAGTGATAAAGTCAGACCCATGAGATGTAGTATGGAAAGAGATGAGTCTGTTGCTTCATAGTGGGACACTAATTTGGATCACTGCTATTTCACAGCACGAGCCCAGTTTGATACCTAGCTGGACTGAATTCTTTAAAACGTTTGCATGGTTTTCATCTTTTTCTTTGCAGTTCTATGGCATCTTGCTATACTGATTTTGCATTTTATGCATATGTGTATGTCCAACAATTTGATTGTCATTCTATCCAAAACCTACTAGAAACAGTGTCACTTTTCACACATTGTTTAGAAATAAAGTAACGCAGTCAAAATAAATTATCTGCTTAATGAGTGGTGAAGCCGTGCTGCAGAAATGCTGAAACCCATTCTTCTAGGCCACTGTACTAATTAAACCAATCCTTTTCTTATTTTGTAATTTTTTAGTAAATAAAATCAGACAATAAATAAATATTTAATAAAGTACGAAACTACAGAGTTCTTCAAATTCTTTATGAGCTCTTTCCATGGTAGATGTTTAAGGCATGGTCTTGTACGAGATGTCCATGGACACACAGAAGGGGTAATATCTCATTTGGCTTAGGGGTGTCTACCATTTCTTTGGAAGTATATAGAAAATTTTTCAAAAGGACAGTGTGATGTGTGTGCAACTCGTCCACAATCAACCGGAATAGACAGATGGAGAATGAAATAAAATTAATTTAATGTAAATTACTAAATTATTTTGGAGTAAAAAGGCATCAGATTTGTATAACGTTTGCATGCTCTGTTCTTGTCAGCATGGCTTTCTTCTGTGTACAACATTTTCTTCCTGCATCCCAAAGACATTTTGTAAATTGCTTTACAATCTTTATTGGTGGCTGTAATTTTATCACTTTAATGTGTTCATTGGACACTATACATTTGTGCTGCATGTGATAAGTGGTCCGTGTTGCTGTACTGATTATAAATAAATAATCGGGCCCCGCAATAGTGCAGGCTGTAATTGAGCATGAGCACACTGTACTCACAGCATGGTTTGGGGTGCCTGCCTGATCATGAAAGCACATGCGAGTGAATGCATCAGGCAAGTGCCTCATTAATTCCTCGGAGGGTGCAGCACATTCACACCTGTGCCCTGTGAGGAGCCTGCACAGGACATAAGTGGGGAAGAAAGAGAAAACAGAAGCAGAGCTGTGAGAACAGCATTCGGGCGGGGTGGCAGGATGAGCAAGCTGGCTAGGAGGAAGGGCAGCATGGTCATTGGTCCCATAAACAAGCAAAGGATTGGTGCTCTAGGGGTGGATCATCCACACTGAATAGTTGTAGTGGAGTGGGTGCGATCAAGGTGGCGTCCTCTCTAGGGAACTAAGGTACACAAGTGAGAAAGAAGGAAGATGAAAGGACAACCAGCCCTGAAAGGTCTACCCAATGCCGCTTGTGGCAGCCAAGACAGGGGTTGGCTTGGTGAGGACCGTGGCTGCCGGAGCTCCACCAGCTGAGCAAGCAATGGGTGAGCTGGGGAGATAAAGATGGTGTTGTGCTGGGCTTGTCCGTAAGAGGAAGGAACATTGATCTGAAGACTGTTGGTTTTTATTCTAATTTTAAGTTATGCTGTTAAACTCACAGATTTATACTGTTTTTTTGGATTATTTATTTATTGAACATTTTGAACACTGCACTGTTTCGGACACTGTATTTTGGATTGTTTTTTATAAAAACACTGATATACTTTGAGCACAATAGCCATATCTGAAGATAGCTGAACTTACTTGTACATTGCTGAAGGTGAATCAATAGATATTAAGTATTTCAATTTGTTAAGAAAGCATAAGTTCAGATGGAGAAAGGTATACAGTTAGATAACAGAAATAATGTTTTAAAAAGTATCTAGGTAACTCTTGGTATTTCTGCTATTATTAATAAAAATACTAACAAACAAATGAACATTACTGTTTGGGCTTGTTTATTTTTTGAAATACTAGGGGGCTTTGCCCCGTGCTCGCTTGGCTCGCCAACCCCCTCCGGCCTCCGCTACGCACCAGCCATTTCACATCTCTGCCGCTCGCGTATGTGGATTTCACTTTCACCAAACAGC
>JANRMT010027041.1:52208144-52346073 GCA_026402145.1 Polypterus bichir lapradei | reverse complement strand
GTAAAAACGTCTGCTGAAGTGTCAGATTCTTCTTTAACTCTTCTGCTTTCTGTATCTTGTGCATTGCATTCAGGTCTTTCAGGTTATCTTGATGTTTTGTCTCATAGTGCCGTCTTAGATTAAATTCTGTAATTATACCCACATTTGCTCCAGAAATGAGACACACGGGTTTACCGGCAATGTCAGTAAACATATACTCAGCCTCCCATCGGTTTTTAAAGGCTCTATGTTCAGAATCACCTTTTCTCTTCGGCATCGTGTGGGCTAGCTTTGCAATAACTTGCAGCATCATAAGCTAGACTTGATTAACGCGGTAAGTGTTCGGCAAGGCAGCTGAAGCGCTGCATTATGGGATCTGTAGTTTATTGTGTTACCAGCGCGTCATATCCCCGGGCCATTAATAACAATAATACAGTATATAAAATGATCTCGCGGGCCGGATATAATTACACGCCGGGCTGGATGTGGCCTGCGGGCCTTGAGTTTGACACATATGGACTAAATAGAACTTGAAAAGATATATTTTTTCAAATGTGATCGCGCAATTCAGATAGAGTTGACGCGCACTACAGTACATCGAGCCCGCGTGCTATTGTGGTTTTGCCTGCGTGCCTCAATAAGTCATCCTCCCCTCGCTCTTACTTTTTTACCGTTCATCTAATGAATACACTGAGTATGGCTTTACCAAAACAATCATTGATCGCGAATGAAGTATCCATTATTCATAAAGCTTCAATTGGTGATCTGTCTTTCTGCGTTAACCGCATATTTTTTCATACGTCTCAAACCAAGGGGATGCGAGGCTAAAATGTATCGGGAAGCGCGCGTACATACTTAGTGCATCCCCTCTCGGGAATTGAACCCCGGAAGCCGGCGCTAGAGGCGAAGGCTCTACTATTGCGCCACGGCGTGTGGTTTGTCTATTTGTGCGTAGCAGTGTAATTTGGTTTTTGTTCAGCACTCTTTGGAACTGTTGCTTTTTGTCTGCGCACTGCGTCAGTTCACGTGAGCCGCTGAATATGGTTTTATATGTCACTTGCTTGCTTCTAATTGTTTCGCTGCCTTCTTAATTATATAATGTATGTTTTCTTCAGCGGTTTTTGGAGCTCTTCCTGGTTTTCTACGTACTGCGTGATTACGTGGGAGGCGTGATGATGTCACATGAAACTCCGCCCCCCCCACGACTTTCGCGCTCAACTCCATTACAGTAAATGGAGAAAAATAGCTTCTAGTTATGACCATTACGCGTAGAATTTCGAAATGAAACCTGCCCAACTTTTGTAAGGAAGCTGTAAGGAATGAGCCTGCCAAATTTCAGCCTTCTACCTACACGGGAAATTGGAGAATTAGTGATGAGTCAGTCAGTGAGTGAGTGAGTGAGTGAGTGAGTCAGTGAGGGCTTTGCCTTTTATTAGTATAGATTTGTTTACTTATCTACCTATTTATGTATTTCTTTATTTAAAGAACTTCTGTAAAAATCCAAATTTACCCCGGGGACAAATAAACATCTATCTATCTATCTATCTATCTATCTATAACATAGCACATTTCTATCTATCTGTCTATCTATCTTTCCCGTTCATCTCAAGATCACTAGGATTCTGTTTTACTAAGGGGAGGAGAAAATTGTTTCTTTTAATTAAATGTAATTCTATTTGCTGTTTGATGAGTTGGTCAGTAATCACTGCTTTTATGTGTTTTCTTTTATTTTTTTGTTACTCTGTGGTGATGCTATGTGCTGCTGCTCCTGGCCTAAGTATGTTGCAGCCACCAGAAATGCTGGGAAGATGAAGAGAGCTCCACAAGAGCTCTCACTGTTCATGGTGACACATTCATAGACTTCAGAATTCCCAGAGGGGGCTGAGAGGTCTTTTGGTTTTGGAACCCCTGCAGATTTTATTTTTTTCTGTAGTAACTCACCCCTGGTTTGTTTGTTTTTCTGTATTTTCCAGCCATCTGACCATCATACCATCAAATTTACTTTTAGAAACTTAAAAACAAATCTGTATATAATGGCTCTACTTTTTCTATTACCTACAGTGCATCCAGAAAGTATTCACAGTGCATCACTTTTTCCACATTTTGTTATGTTACAGCTTTATTATAAAATGGATTAAATTCAAATTTTTTCTCAGAATTCTACACACAACACCCCATAATGACAACGTGAAAAAAGTTTACTTGAGGTTTTTGCAAATTTATTAAAAATAAAAAAACTGAGAAAGCACATGTACATAAGTATTTACAGCCTTTGCCATGAAGCTCAAAATTGAGCTCTGGTGCATCCTGTTTCCCCTGATCATCCTTGAGATGTTTCTGCAGCTTAATTGGAGTCCACCTGTGGTAAATTCAGTTGATTGGACATGATTTGGAAAGGCACACACCTGTCTATATAAGGTCCCACAGTTGACAGTTCATGTCAGAGCACAAACCAAGCATGAAGTCAAAGGAATTGTCTGTAGACCTCCGAGACAGGATTGTCTCAAGGCACAAATCTGGGGAAGGTTACAGAAAAATTTCTGCTGCTTTGAAGGTCCCAATGAGCACAGTGGCCTCCATCATCCGTAAGTGGATGAAGTTCAAAACCACCAGGACTCTTCCTAGAGCTGGCCGGCCATCTAAACTGAGCGATCGGGGGAGAAGAGCCTTAGTCTGGGAGGTGACCAAGAACCCAATGGTCACTCTGTCAGAGCTCCAGAGGTCCTTTGTGGAGAGAGGAGAACCTTCCAGAAGGACAACCATCTCTGCAGCAATCCACCAATCAGGCCTGTATGGTAGAGAGGCCAGATGGAAGCCACTCCTTAGTAAAAGGCACATAGCAGCCCGCCTGGAGTTTGCCAAAAGGCACCTGAAGGACTCTCAGACTGTAAGAAACAAAATTCTCTGGTCTGATGAGACAAAGATTGAACTCTCTGGTGTGAATGCCAGACGTCACGTTTGGAGAAAACCAGGCACCGCTCATCACCAGGCCAATACCATCCCTACAGTGAAGCATGGTGGTGGCAGCATCATGCTGTGGGGATGTTTTTTCAGTGGCAGGAACTGGGAGACTAATCAGGATAAAGGGAAAGATGACTGCAGCAATGTACAGAGACATCTTGGATGAAAACCTGCTCAAGAGCGCTCTTGACCTCAGACTGGGGCGACGGTTCATCTTTCAGCAGGACAACAACCCTAAGCACACAGCCAAGATATCAAAGGAGTGGCTTCAGGACAACTCTGTGAATGTCCTTGAGTGGCCGAACCAGACCCCAGACTTGAATCCAATTGAACATCCCTGGAGAGATCTTAAAATGGCTGTGCACCGACGCTTCCCATCCAACCTGATGGAGCTTGAGAGGTGCTGCAAAGAGGAATGGGCGAAACTGGCCAAGGATAGGTGTGCCAAGCTTGTGGCACCATATTCAAAAAGACTTGAGGCTGTAATTGCTGCCAAAGGTGCATCGACAAAGTATTGAGCAAAGGCTGTGAATACTTATGTACATGTGATTTCTCAGTTTTTTTATTTTTAATAAATTTGCAAAAACCTCAAGTAAACTTTTTTCATGTTGTCCTTATGGGGTGTTGTGTGTAGAATTCTGAGGAAAAAAATGAATTTAATCCATTTTGGAATAAGGCTGTAACATAACAAAATGTGGAAAAAGGTGATGCGCTGTGAATACTTTCCGGATGCACTGTATATATCTATGTTAGGTAAATGCATACTGATTTATTCTTATCTAATATTTTTGGTATGTTATTTATTCATTCTTCTTTTTATCTATTTCTAATTTGTTTTTCTTATTTTTCCCTTGTCATCTTGTGCAACTACATCCTCTGCAGGAAATAAATGTATACAGCTTATAAAATGAACGGATAGGACAGGCAGTGTAATTTCAAGCACACTCTTCATACTTAGTATGTTGGTGTAGTGTTCACTGCAGGTAACTTATCATCAATACACATTTCAATTCATAAGTGGTGATTTCTAGTCCAAAAAACACAAAATATTTAGGGAATAAATCTGATCACTCAAAAAGAACTTGAAACACTTGCAGATGATTTATCCTACTGGATTCTTCATGTATTGGTTCACTAAATTTCTTGTTAAGGTTTCCATTTACTTTTGGAGAAACATCAACTTTTGCTGTGGCTCTGAGAAGTGCATAGGTTTGAGTACTGTTTAACCATCTCATTTTTAGAACTTGTTCACCTTTGCAAAAATTTAAAAGCTTACAAACCTTGACTGTTTCCAATTAATGTCCATGTGGCAAGCATCTTGAAACTACTCAGCAAAAAGGTTGCGATGGTTCTCATTTCAATGCTGCACATTTTGAAATGGGATGAGCTGAGCCATAGGCACTTCATTTGTGTCCTTTATTTAAAAGATTATACACCACACCCATTTTACACATAGTATGTTTGTTTTGTTTCTAAGACATTTTGGAAATTGCTTTTTACATCTGTCATATGAACAGGCGGTTTAGGGTCTTATCATTTTGTGCATCAAAATTTTGAAAGGCTCTCTTACATTTTAACATAAAGAGGAATTTCCAAAATCAGAATCAACATCTTTTTTATAAGAAATCTGAAGTATAGGAATGCACTTTTAGTGTTATAATATAGGTAAGTTTTAAACCGTAAAACATATTCTGTTAATGAGATTAAGTCGTTTAGCTAGTTTTGTGCATTACAGCTTGCAAACTGCTGTTACTGAGAACAGTTAAGTGAATTTGCTTTCAGCATATATTTTGAAACTAATAGCATTATTTAATTCATAGAGTGTAGAAAGGTATAACAAGAGAAAAGTTAAAAGAGAAAACCACACAAACACACGTAGGCTACCATTTCATGGCATTTCACACTCCCTCTGCAATCTGTCACTGATTGCAGCTGCTTTGTCTCCTGAGTCATCAGTATTGGTCTAATGGTGTGGAACAAGCGAAGGTGAATGGTAATTACTTATTGAGCTTCTGATTGCTGGGTTGAGAATAAAACTAATTTATTACATCAGGGGAGAATGAAGGCTGGATTAGAGGCATTTCCAGTCTCCGATTAATGGAGTAGAATGAAAAGATTACTTGTCGTTTTAAATTTTCTTTTAAAGTTTACAGAGGTTTTGAAATCTGTTGGGCTGTGAGGTTCTTATAGGAAGTTATCACTTTCCTGATAGCAAATGGAAGCAATAATAGTAATGACACAGATTGTTCTGAATCATACTTATTGCTGTTTACTCTTAATGTCTGATTGCATAGACAGATCATTTCCCACTTTATTAACAATGTATATTTTGTTGAATAAAACAGTGAAGAGTACAAATGAGTTCTAAAATCTAATATTCCAAAATGCACTTAATACAATTCAGGAGCCCATCACAGTAGCATCAGGTGCTAGTCAAAAACCAGTCTTGGATAAGATGCCTGTTAGGGCTCAAACGTACACATAGCCACAGGGGACAACTTCATCATTGGAATCATCAGTTACTTTGACATGTACTAGATGCCTTTTAGAGGAAGGATGAAAACAGGCTCCTTAATATCTGAACATTAGTTAGTATGATTGGGTTGAGCATAATGTCACATTAAACTTCTAGCTAAAAAGCATGGTTCACCAATCCTTATCTTTTATGTTTGTCAGAAGACCAAAAATTGAACATAACAATGCCATTCCAGCCAGTTCAGCTCCCACCAGAACTCTGTGGCATAGAAAGCCACCCCTGCTTTTCAGTTCCTCCCAGTCTTGACTACTGTTGCCAACTGGGGCACTTTGCATCGCTTTATTCACCTTTCTGTCATGAACCTGTGCTGTGGCTTTCTAGGTGACTTTTCATTATATATTTCTGGAATTTTTAGACAAGGGTTTCCTGTGGTTTCCATATATTAATACCCTTTTTTTTTTGCTGGTATGTGCTATTTTGTAACCATTTTTATGGCTGTGACCATGTTGTTTGCATTCACTTGCCTCATTTTCAGCCATATCTTCTTATATAATATGCTACCATCGCTTTTCATTTGTCTGTCCAGGATTTTAAATCACTTGTAGCTCGCAAAACCGTTTGAACTCTTAACCTGAAATTTGGTACACATATACTACTTGATGTCTACTATCCGCTTCAGGGGTGATGATTGACCTCCAAGGTTATCCCCCCTTTTATTTTTACTTTATTTCATTGTAGAATCAACCCTCAGCAGCGGGCAGTAGGGTGGCCGTGTGGCGCATGTGTACGGGCGCCATTCTCATCCCTACCACCTTCACCATCACTTCCCCTACCTCTTCATATCTGAAATCATTCTTGAGGCAGATTGAAGACTTAAGTGCCAGCTTAAGTGAAAAATTAAAGAAAAGGTACTAAGTAATTGCAACACAAGCACTGACCTAAGCAGTTTTAATGCGAAAAGATGCCAGGAAGGAAGAGAAGAAGCTGGCCGCTAGGGTGGAGAAGCAGCAAGCGCATCAAACTCTGAGCAAAACAAATGCTAAACGTACAGAGAAAAAGTATGAAAACTAGAAATGCTCAAGTCAAGTGTATTCACTGCACAATAACCACTGCGCCGTTACTGGTGACATTATAAATGATTTTGTCTTGGGCTGGGTTATATGGCAAAAACTAACATTTTGATATTTGTAAACCTCGTGTCGATATGCAAGATATATCCCGAAAATGATATGTTTTCACAGAAATGGTTTGTAAACATCCTTTATTTAAAATATAATGACAAACTTTTTTATATTACTACAAATAGTAGACTAATGATTCTAAAACAACTCATTATATCTTTGCGGCATCTGGGGTCAAACATATCATCCATCCATGTTCTGCCACTGATTCATGTCAAGGTCATGGTAGCAGCAATTTAAGAAAATTTGCCCAAACATCCCATTTCCCCTTGTGTACTTTCTATAAAAGTATCATGACTACATTGCCAGTATTCAATGCATCCCAAACCCCTAATGTTGTCCAACCTAAAAAAAGACAGCCGTCATTGTAGTCATTGTGTTTAACTTCATCTTTGGTTTAGTGTTTTGGATCAGGTGAATGGTTCACATGGCTTATTTATTCAACTTAAGCTACCATTTTGACTATGATTATGTCTGATTCCTTTTCATTTGTTTATCTCCTGGTTATTTTCTCAGGCTCCCACAAACAAAAAAACACTTTGAATTTTTCTTCTTCCACAGACTTCAGGGCAGCCTTAACCCAGTAGTTTTTCGATTGAGTGAAATGTTGCTATGTCGGCAAGCACAGCCACTGACTATTCTTTAAAAGACTGCTACTAGTTCTTCCCGAGATGGAAAGGGTAGGATAAAGGGATATTTTTTAATGGACTACAAGATATACAACACAAAAATCAAAGAGAGAAGCAGTGAAAATGTTGCCAAACGTGTACCCAGAAGATCACAATCTCCCAGCTGCATTTGTAACACCACAGAAAAGAAGGCACATTCAATAGAGGAGTGCATCCAGCATGACAATTAAATGAATATGATAATTGTAGGGCATTAGTGATAGAAATCCTATTGGTGAAAGCACCATGGATATCCAGTTACTCAAAAGATCTGAAAGAGAAGTTAGCCTTGCTGGTGTTTCATCGGGCGCTTGTGCCACTGAAGATGCTGCTACAGCATGTGAACCAGTTGTGGTCTGGTAGCTTCTGGGTGATGTTTGCTGAGATTGATTAGACAGTGTCCATTCTTTGCCCACTTGATAAGCACATTGAGAGTTGAGAGTTGTTTATGCCATGCAACAGGTAAAGACGACAAAGGACTCGAGAAGAACAGGCCATGAGGCCTGGATATGCACAGTGGAGGAACTGTTGCACTTGCATCAGCCCTCCTCAACCAACCTTTTTCACAATTGACTGACTAGGCAGGAATCCCTCTGAAGCAGGCAGCTGTAGACATCCTGGGCACCTCTTCATCTACAGATGCCAGAAACCACTGTGGCCTCATAGCTATGGATTATGTCACAAAGTACCCTGAGGTGTATACAATTTAGGAGTGCTGTTATCTGTGCCAGAAACCCCTGGTGGAGATTTGAATAGTGGCCGTGACTGGAGTTGGCCAGTTCTTCCGCAACTTTGAGGTCCATGCCACCCAGCTCTACTCTCAAAGCAATGGCCCTGTGGAGAGTCCACACAGCATTCCATTCAGACAGCAGAACATCAGTATGATTGGGGAACAGAATGTCTCTGCTAAGCTATGGGCTTATCACCCCAAAGTTGCACCCAGTGCTACAGCTATCATTTGGCTACTCGGCACTATCATCTGCCCCACAAGCTGAAGCTGCACCTGCTCCATCAGCATCAAGGCCACAGCAGGAAAGGAGACCACCTTGTTCCACTGAGGAGTTTGTGGATCATTGCAAGCTGGAAATTGTGCTGGGAAGGCTAGCCACTCAGAATAACAGCTGTGTTATGGTGCCATCAGTGCCAGCAAATGACAGGAGCAGAAGCAAGTACATCCCAGTAAGCAGAAGTGTATAAAAGTTTGCCAATTAACCGTCTGCCTCCACTGCTACCAGAGGAGAGCTGTATAAAAAAAAAACTAAACCTCTAATCCCACAGTCAGACTTAGTCACCACAATGCCTAAGCAGGTGAGCCTTTTTAGGACAAAATAAAAACCAATAAAATTTGCTTTTTTTAAATTGGATCACCCAGCAGTGGCTCAGCATATCACTAATGTATAATTAATATACACAAATTGTTTACTAGAAATTTCCCATAGCAATAATATTTATTTAGTGAAACAATAAACTTCAGTTTGTTTAATTGTTCTTAATCTGCCATGAAGAGAAGCAAGCAGTTCATGAACTATCATAGTTTTCTCATCTCTTGTGAATATTTTCAATTCACAGTACTTGGCTTGAGATTTTTTCATATATTTTTTCACTCAGTGGGTGATTATATTTCTTTACCATCTGTTCCTTTTGACAATGTACTATGTTTAGTTAACTCATTAATGCTGTAACAATAAAAACTGGAACTAAAACAGACATATTATCAGGTTTGTTGTTGAGTGAGAAAGGATTCCAAAGAAGTGATACTTATAACACAGTCTTTCTGCCATATTGATGATTCTAGCTACACTGATGTTCCTGTAGTGCATGAAGAGAACTTTTATATGAACAGGCAGCCTTCCCTTCAATTGCATTTTAAACAGCTCAGTATGCATCGAATGCTCTATTTTATGTTAACTACCAAGTTTATAGTCTAATCAGTTCAGATCAACCAGAGTATGTAGCGAAACACTCACAGAAACTCAGGTAATGGTTTCGAATGCCACACTCTACAGGACTAACTGGATAGCTGTATACATGTGACAGTAACTCTGAACTTAAGCATACACATGATGACACATGTTATACTTAACATATCACTCATCAGCCATATACTCTATTGTGATACCACCTTTAAAAGATTTTTAGGCTAGCAACATGGAATAAACTGATGGTCCAGATTACGGCATTGATTTTCATTCTGTAATGACAGTGTTACCTTTGTCCATGCTGGTTATTTTCTTAAGTGTCTTTTGTTCTTGGTTCTTGCTTTTGGGACTAAATATTCAGTGTAGGCTTGTTCCTTACAGGGGTTCTAAACTTCGTTGACACTTGTGAAAATGCTGGATACTGAGAACATCATGGTGGTTAATGACCATCAGTTACTAAGACTGTACAGTTTTAGTGTTGATAAAGAATTAACTGTGGTGGGCTGGTGCCCTGCCCGGGGTTTGTTTCCTGCCTTGCGCACGGTGTTGGCTGGGATTGGCTCCAGTAGACCCCCGTGACCCTGTAGTTAGGATATAGCGGGTTGGATAATGGATGGATGGATAAAGAATTAAATCCAAAAAAACTATTTTTTTTAGATTTGCCCCACAGCACAAATCATGCTAAAACCCTAAATACTGCTTATTACCAAGTGAAAATATTTAATAATAACAATTTAATATATGTTTTATTTTTTTTTTTTTTGTCTGGAAACAAGATAGATGCAGTGGGTAATGTATAGATCCATTCATTGGCCTAATAATAATAATAATAATAATACATTTTGTTTATTTAGCACCTTTCCCATACTCAAAGCGCTTCAGATAAATTTAGAATGAACAACAGGATATATACAACATCGGATACAAATAATAAGCTCATCAAACACTAAAAAGAAATAAACTCAGGATATACAAAGCATTGATGTTGAATAAGAGAAAATCAACCAGAATAAAATATAAAATACTACAAGAAAACCCTGAAAAAAACACATAATTTGTGATACAAATCTTCCTGGGAATCTGGACAGAGTGATTAAATTGAAAGAAGGATCAGAATGGCAGGTTGAGTTAAATGCCTTCCACAACAAATAACCTTTAGGTTTTTTTTTTTTGTTTTTTTTTAACGAATAAACTGAGTTATCTGATCTTATTAATTTAGGGATGTTGCTCCAAAGTCTGGGCACTATAGAGCTATGGACTGTCTCCCATAGAGCACAGGTTAGTTTGGTGCACAACAGGATTACCAGAATCAGTGGACCTTATTGGGCGGACAAGAACATAGTGATGGAACAGGTTACTGATGTAGTCCAGTGCAAGAGCATTTAAACCTTTATAGGTTAGTAATAGAATTTTACATTCACTCCTGTAAGACACAGGGAGTTTGTGAAGGTCTCTGCAAAGACTCTTGCAGCAGAGTTTTGAACAAGCTGGAGCTGTGATGAAAGATTTGAAGGAGCACCTGCCATTTGGGAGTTACAGTGGCCAGTGCAGGATGGAATAAAAACATGGACATGTTTCTCAGCATTAAAACAGGAGAAGAATGAGCAAACATGGAATATGTTATGGAAATGGAAGTAAGAAAGTGGTTTATGTGATCCTGGCTGTTGTTTGCACACTTTATTTGGTTCTGTACAGTTTTCTTCTCAGCACGTCCCCAAGACATGACAAATTATTGTCCAATTCTGGTCAGCTTCCTGCCTTGCACCCAGAACTGTCAGTATAGGCTTCAGTACTTGATCTTGAATTGGACTAAATAGATCTGAAAATGTTATTTGCATGTGTGCAGATTATCCTCTGGTTTGCTGTTTTATTAATTTTTTCCATTACTAAAAATAAAAGTGAAGTCTACACATGAAACAATATCTGCAAGTTATGGCTTGGAGCGGCACTGCAATGTTGGTCCTGTTATGACAGGGCTAGGGAAAAAATCATCGGTGCTTAATACATAATTCATAATTTAATAATCACCACAATCAGTTAATACATGTGCTCCAATTTGTTCAGCAATAGCTCTGCTGGACAGCAACCTGACAGTAAAATGTTAGGCAGAGACTTTGTGTGAAACTAATTCTGAATCCCACTTGTTCTTTTATGTTAATAACCAGAGGTCACTAGAACTCCGGAATTAAAATGCATAACTGAATGCTAAAATGCACCCCAAATAATAATGTTAAAATGTGTTAATGGCTAAACAGAAAGAGAAAAAGAGAAAATTGAGCCTGAGATTTTTAAAATTGTAGCACTTATTGAGCATTCCTTATTTACGGATAAAACATTTAAATTAATGCTAATTGGGTTTCAAATTGTCCTTGTAATAATATTATTAAACAACAAAGACTTATCATTTTGCTGAAACAAAAATCTTATTTTATGGGGTTTGCCAAAACTGAACCTGTGAATTTTAGAACTCCAGTTTCTCATTTTGTACTTTGAATAAATATTTTATTTTTTTGACAATATAAAAAAATATTTTTTTGTCATGTTAACCATTTTATCTTCTACCTAACATATCTACCGTATTTTTTGGACCATAAGACGCACCCAGTTTTTACAGCAGGAAAACAAGAAAAAAATATTCTGAACCAAATAGTACCGGAGTACTAAAATATTTATTAAAATATAGCAAAATACCGTAATATTTAACAGCGTAAACTCAACAGTGGTGTTAAGATCCATCATCACTTTCATTATCAAATAAGGAAAGACTTAGAGGCTCAAGCACTTTTCTAGTTTTCTGGAAACCCCAAAAACTCATCATCGCTAATGTCAGAATTTATGAAGCTCAGTTGCTTACAATCACTTATATCACTTTCTTCGCTATCTTCATATATGATATTATCTTCAGTTCCATCTAAGACATTGCTAATGCCACATTTTTTGAATGATCGTGCAACGATTTCCTCCTTCACTGACTGCCATGATGTTTTAACCCATTCACAAACTTGAGTGATAGTCGGCCTCTTCATTCGTCCAGTAGGAGTCAGATCATGATTCCCAGCAGCCATCCATTTGTTCCACTCTTCTCTCATAAAGACTTTAAATGGTTTGTTGATTGAAACGTCGAGAGTTTGCAACTGGCTGGTAAGACCCCCAGGAATTACAGCTAGAAGAGTCTTCACCTCTTTAAATCTGTTTTTTGTTGTTTTGCTAATATGTGCTCTGAACTGGTCAATCACTAATAAAGCAGATTTTTTCAGAAGCCCTCCAGGACGTTTGGACCACACTTTTTCAGTCCATACTTTCATTCCATTTTCATCCATCCATCCTTTTTCATGAACATGCACAGAAACTTCTCGTGGAATAACATCTTTTGAAAATTAGCATCGGTGGCAATTTGGTGCCGTCAGCACAGCAGGACAACACAGCAGTGTAATGTGTTTTCTCATTTCCTGAGGTTTTCACGGTTATTGTTTTGGCACCTTTGAGGTCAACCGTCTTATTAGATGGCACATCAAAGGTTAGCGGAACTTCATCTATATTCCCAATCTGGTCCATTGGAAAATACATTTTTTTCCTAGCATTAATTACAAATTTATGAAAAGACAGAATCTTCGATTCATATTCTTGTGGCATTTTTTGTGCAATTCTAGTTTTGGTGCGCATAGCAAGGCCGCTCCTCCCAAAATGTCTCTCTGCTGCTCTGTTTCCATGTTCTTTTGCATATTTTACTACCTCCAGTTTAAACAGAATTTTATATGCTAATCTTTTCGTCTTTGACATTTTGTACCATTAGAGAATTGGTGTTTTTCTGAGGAAAATACAGTAATGAAAGATCTGTCAGTTGTTATGAGAGTACCGTATTACCGTACACATCAGTAATTTGACTCATACTGCTTGGCGATGCACATGGGTTACCGTAAGTCTTAATCCGTGCATCGCCAAGCGGTTTTACTATTAAAGGGCACCAACCAGCCTGACAGGCAGGGCTTTGCATGGCAGGAGAGACTATGTGTGTCTCTCCTGTTATGACGGGCTCCTTGCCTGCCTGTCAGGGAACTGTGCGGTATCACATAGTCCTGGCCGGCCAATCAAGAGGCTGACTGGACGAACCCGTGCTCCGCCGAATGGAGAAGGTGACAGGGCGGGCAGCGGCTCCACAGATGGGTGAGTAGCGTGATCAGTATCTATGCAGTGCATAGACGCTGATCATGCCTTTACAGTGGAACCTCAGTTTGCGAGTAACTTGGTTTACGAGTGTTTTGCAAGACGAGCTAAAATTTTTAATAAATTTTGACTGGATAAACGAGTGAGGTCTTGCAATACGAATAGTATGTATACTCTTTGTCTGCTGAGCGTCATGTGATCACAACTGAGCTGATGGTTCTTCACTCTCTTTCTCTCTCGCTGCGGGATTGTGGGCAATCGTCTCATATTCTCCATCTGAGTTGTCGTGCCTCACTCATATAGTCAACATCCATACGCGCGTATACTGTTTACTACAGCATTTTGTGTGTGCGTGCGTGTGAGCTGTGACGTGTGAGTCCCCGTCTTGCACCCCAAAACACGAAGCTGAGTCTCAGTACTTTAGCAGCACCAGCTTTATTCAGCTTGAAACAGCAACATCGCTGTTATTTATTGTAGCAGAATCTGCCACTCTCCTATACACATACACAGCAGTAAGGCAGGGTCGTGGCCAAATAGTACTGTGCCCTGTGCATTTATAATGTTCCTTGTTCCTTGTATCACCCATCGACGGCAGGCACTTATAGCATGTCCGCGATCTTTTCAGATTCGTTTTTACGGCGAACTGCTACAGCGCTGGGAGACTGCGATTGCTTTGGGACGCTCTTCTGCGTGTCGTCACGTTGGGTAGAATCCCACAAGAGTTTAGAAACTCACTCACACCAGCCATGATTCTTTTCAAAGGTAAAGTGCAGGTTAATTTGTTTTATGTATTTTTACTTTGTATTTTGTATTAATCATTTTTATATGAATAGTTTTGGGTTGTGGAACGAACCATCTGAGTTTCTATTATTTTTTATGGGAAAATTCACTTTAATATACGAGTGCTTTGGACTGTGAGCACGTTTCCGGAACGAATTATGCTTGCAAACCGAGGTTCCACTGTATTTTGTTTTGTAAGTGCTGCTGGTTAGTGCCCTTTAAAAAAGCACCTAGGCAGGGCTTTTTTTTTATTTTTTTAATATACCACTGTACATTTGTTTTTTGTTTAAACACATTTTGTTATAGAAGTATGGTACCTAGAACACTTCTGGTGTTGGAACTGAATTCTCCTGTCTGGATCTGTCCTTGATGATCTGATCCTGTCAGTCAGTCAATCAGTGGCACACACACACACACAGGGTAGGCGTGAGCTGTGCTGATCATGTGACCTGAATGACTGACTGATCATTGAGACTCCAAGAGGCGGGACTTGCAGTGCTCTCACGAACACAGCTACAACATGCCGGACATGGAGCAGCACATTAGTACCAGCACAGTAAGAAGCGGGCGGAAGGAGAAAGGGAGACGACTGTCACAGGCTGTCATGGTTTTAATAATGTTTTATTTTCCCAGGTACCGGTACATAAAGTCCTTCCCCCTCCCCCCTTCGCGCCGTCATCGCCATCGAGGTCATCTGACTCCTACTGTTGGCGGACGCTATCCCGCCTCCTTTCGCGTCATTTGATGCAGGGTGTGTGGCGTGTCTGAAAGTGGTGGGTGGGCATTGCCTCTGCGCCTGTCCGTACAGCATCGCTGATTGAACAACTCTGGCTATGAGGGGCGGGGAGGTCTGACATCACCTCCAGAACCTGATTGGTTTGGTGTTTCCAAGAGTGGTGGGCGGGCGTTCCCTCGGCATCCGTCCATATGGCGTTGGTGATTGTGCGGCTGCGGCTATGAGGGGTGGGGAGGGCTGACATTACCCCCAGCACCTGAACTGTAAATTGTAAGTACCGTAAGCGACAGTAAGCAAACGCAGCAGCGGGCGACAGCGCATGGGACACCATGGGCAAACAAATATCCTTTTAGAACAGCCTTGCTGGACAGCATTCGGACTATAAGACGCACCCTCATTTTCCCCCCACTTTTGAGGAAAAAAAAAGTGTATCTTATGGTCCGAAAAATACAGTATATTAGCATCATGGAGCTATCCTTCTGAAACAAACTATTTTAATTTTACCTACTGTCTCAGTAGGTTTTAGGTTTTACAAACATTACAGACAGTATCAATATATAAAAATTATTCACCCTCTTGGAAGTTTCCACATTTGCTTGATATACAACATTGAATCACAGTGAATTTAATTTAGCTTTTTTACCAGTGATTAGTAGAGTAAGAGTTTTTAATGACAAAGTGAAAACAGAATCTAAATTAACTTCAAATATAAAACCCAAAATAATCAATCACATACGTCTAAGTATTCACCCCCTTAACTACGACACACCAAAATAATCACTGGTGCAGCCAATTGGTTTCAGAAGTCCCATCAATAGTTCAATAGAGATCATCTGTCTGTCTGGGGTTTCTTTTGATTGTAGTCTTAAATGCACCTTATGTGGAAGGTCCAACTTGTGGTTAATCAGTATCATAGCCTACACCTGGGGTTCTCAAACTTTTCTGAGCCAAAGCCTCTCCTGTTGTTGTAGCACCTGGTCACTAATCCCTCATATCACAATATAAACCCAATACTGCAAATCTGGACATAATCCTGTATCTTAATGTGTGCTAACAGTGGGTCACACACCATGATTTTGTACAAGAACAGACCATTTATTGAAAGCAAATGGTTAACTATAACAGACTAATAATGAATATGTGATCAAATATGACATCATAGCTCTAGGCTGAGGCTTATAGCCCTAATCCTTGGCTACTTTTGCTCTAAGAATTGAAATGTCTTCAAGTACTACCATTTTTTTTACTTAAATTGTTAAGTAATGAATTCTTACTAGGAACAAGTAAATATGATATTTGTTTAACGTTACCTCACACTCAAAGCTCAATATTGCATTTGGAAATTTTAACAAGGAAATGCTGATGTTTTTTGAGGGTCTGTGTTTTTTTTTTTTTTTCTTTTTCCATGTGTAAGCCAAATGCTTTTTAGTTACTGGTTGACCATAGAAATATTTCGCTATAACAAATATGGGGAAAATACATAATGTGACTAGGGCCACCGGCGATTCGCCATGTCTAACGGCAGCATTACAAGGACAACTCTTTAGCTGCTCTGCTGCATCTGGTAAACAGTAAACTAAGGAACAGTAAATGGATCCTCTGCAGGATCAGGCTTACAGCACAAAGTTTAGCATTTAACACTAGACTTTGATCTGCTCTTCCTCACACTCTCCTGATCTTTCTTCTCCAGACTGCATCTGCCACAGCAGTGCACCCATGCCACACCTCCTAACACCTCCTAATCTAAATGAAATCTTGAGAGTGTACCTGCCTTCTCTATACAGTAATAAAGTATCTGTATTTTCTTTGAAAACTTGGACTCATCATCCTGTCTCTCATGCAACTCTGTGACCCAAGTTTGACAATACCTGTATAAAAAACAGCTCTTCTTAAACAGCAAAAAATATTTTATTTCAAAATTAGAAACCCGTGCAGAAGAATTCAGGCAGAAGAAGGGGCCAGAGTTGCCTCGAAAGGTTGCATATTGTAATCTTTATGGTTAGCCAATAAAAGGTGTCATTATGCTTGGCTCTTCTCAAGGTATGAATACAGAATGAAAATGAGACATTAGATGTAACTTTTTTTTATAGCAACACAGGTATGAAAATACATGAATGAGAACAAGACATCAGATGTAAATTTTTTTTTAAACAGAAATGCGTGTATGCACACAGAATGAAAACAAGACGTTAGATATATTTTTTTAAATAGAAATACAAGTATGAATAAAGAATGAAAACGTGACATTAGAAGTGCAAGTATGAAACTACAGAATGAAAACGAGTTGTTAGATTAAGAAGATGCGATTTCAAAATGCTTGTGCCACATCATTTTTCTTCATACCAGATTCAACTTTTTCCAGAATTATTCATTTTTCTTTCAGCACTGAGCACTGACTCAGAATTCAGTTATGTGTATGATGTTGCACCTACAAGCTCGCCGAGACTGCCCGAGACTGGAAATTTCAAAACAGACTGTCTCTCTCTCTCTTTGAGACAACCTATTACAGGGTTTCTAAGACTCAGCGTGGAAAGTGTAGGAGTGGCATTAAATATTATTATATATTATCTTCGGTGGCCATTTTTGTTTGAAAAAACATTTGTTACACTGAGATTTACATTTCGTTAAAACAAGATTTGTTTAGCATGATGTTCTATGAACGTTTGGCCCACAAAAAGTATTCGTTATTCTGAAAATTTCGTTACTTGGTATTCTTTATAATGGGATCTAGCTTTTAATTATTTTTATTGTAAAAACAATAGTGTGGTTTAATATGGAATAAAAAAATTCGTACATGAACATCAGTTGGATTTTTGCCCTAGGCACCCTAGGAACCAAGTTACCTGAACTATTCTATAACATTTCAGTAATTATTTACCGCAATCAGCACATTGTCATCTCCTAACAGGCCTAAGTTTTGAGTTTGGTATTTTTCCACCCAACTGTTGTAGCTGTAGACCATCTTCAAGAAACTGTGACACACAGACACAGACATACGCAGATAGACACACACCCATCGTCGAGATATCAATGTTTTTGGTATCAGGGGACCCTAAAACGTTGAGATCTTTTGAAAACCGGAGATTGAAATTTTTGATGAATCTAAAGCTTTCGCTCCTCCCCCACAGATGATAGGCTATAGTGCTGGATGGCACAAAGCAAAAACTACATACATAAAATAATTACATTTGAATCCAGATCAAAAGCAGGAGAAAAGTCACTAACAAGTTAAATACAATTTATGGTCAAAACAAAGAGAGAAAAATAACTCAACAGGTGGTTCAAAGTCAATATAAAGGCTGAGATTGCCTCATGGCTGCACAGTTCTGCTTCTGCCTTCTCTCATATTTATTTTTTAAAGGAAGACAAAGGCTACTGAACATTAGCAACTCTAAAAGCTTTCCACTGCTGCTTAATACTGTATAATGCTAAAATGAAATGTTTGATATGTACATTTTACAATTAATAATTGTTAACATTCATTTTTCTTCCTTATTTTATATTCTGCACTAATGTGACAATTTTCTTCTGAAAATGATGATACAGCAAAAACGTTTACCAAAACTAAAAATACTCAAACATTGATGCATAGGACCTGATACAGAGTGAGATGTTTTGCGGACTGCTTGTGTCGAAATGATTAAGACAGCACTCAATTGTTACAACAAACTGTTTCACAAAAATCTGTTGGTCTCATCATTCCCAGGCAGTCTTCATCCTGGCATGGATAAACTCAAAATGATGGGAGCAAAATGGAGCTGTGACCTCAGGACCCAGAGGTACGAATTGGCACAGACTTTGGTGGTGTGAGTGAAAAAAGGAGTGCAGACTAACTGCGGGAGTCCCGTGAGATGGGGTGGTCCAAATGAAACTCAGCCTAGCATAGACAATTTCAGATAACTACACCCAATCTTTTGGCGGCAAACAAGTTAGATGGGCAATAGTCAACATTGTAACAGACCAAAGGATTGATTTTTATCTTATTTGAGGAAAATAACATTGCATACAATCAATTATTTCGTATTCCAACTAGAAACTAGAGGAATTTATTACTGTCTGAACTATTGGCAGTAAAGTTGCATAATAGTTTGCTCTGTTCTTCACAACCCCAGAATTCAGCATTTAAATCCTACTCAGACCTTCTCAGAGAACTTCAACCCATATCCTAAAGACATGCATGCTTGATTAAATGTTACATCTAAATTGATCTGATATGAGCAAACTGGGTCTGTGCAGGCATATGATGGACAGACACCTCATCAAAGGTCTTGTCTTGGACCCGATGCTGCTCTGTGTGAGCCTGATCTGAATTAATTAGTGCTGACAATGGATAAATGATAGCATTTTTGAAACATGATTATACAAATTCTATGCAGGTGGCACCTGGAATATGGGATAGAGACATCCACTGCACCACCATGCCATTTTTGTTCACTTGCTTCAAAAGATCACTGCAGTAATGAGGGCATAAATATGATACTTCTGCGATGATGAAAACCACTTTTAAAAGATAACCATTCTAAAAGCCAAACATAAATCCTTTGTGTAATATGTAGCTGACATGTTCAATCAAAATAGTGAGAGAAGATATTTTGTGTAGCATCTATCATTTCGCAAATCAAATTACCTTCATTTATATCATGATTCATCTTTACAAAACTAAAACCCTACTTCATCAAAGCTGACAGATCTTTTTCATGTTCAGGTCACTAAACTGACTCCTGTTAGTTTCCAGCAGCCACAATAGAAAGCTCAGATTTTCTTTTATTTCACCACATTGTGAAAGTTCTTAACAAAACCCTTTTTTCCCCTATTGTTATATATCAATAAAGAAGAAAAAAATGTTGCATAACCCACAGGATATAATGTATTTATATCATATTTTAGGATTTCCACACCAGCCCCTTTCATGACATACTGCATCATTTCTCTCTGACCTTTACCACATGTCATATGGCCAATGTATCTTCAATATGTTATGCCCTGATTAATCCAAAAGCACACTTGAGAGTTCAAGACTGATGAAAACCACACAAGTTTTATAAAGACACCACTAGGTGCCACATAAAGTCCACAGCATGCCTCACATGATTGATGATGTTTCTAATGCTAGATTGGTCTGGGAGACTGTTTTTTTTTTTTCTTCAATTGGAAAAGGTGTTTGATTGCATGAATTGGGATTTCTTATACTTTGAATTGAAATTGACATGTTCAACCCAAGCCTCATTGACACTGCAAAGGCCTTTTATTCCTCCACTTTGTTTTGTCTTTTCTGAAGGTTTTTTTAAAAGGTTACACTGGCATTTTGTCTTATTCTGTGTGTGTGTAATCTTCATAGAATTTCAGAATGTTCCTTTCCCATGCGCACACACTGTATTATGATTTTTTTAAGTGAAAATACTTTGATTATTGATGAGAAGTTATGTTAATTGGAAGTATAAGATGAATCTAACCATGAAGCTGTAGTTACACTGAAAAGTGTTCAGTCAAATGAAATGCATAGGAGTTATTTTGAAACAGGTCTTAAAATGAATTACTCTTTTGTTAAATTTTATTCAGCTTAATTTGTAAAACCCAGTTTAACCATGAATAAAGTTAGCACAACATTGCAAATGCTGTATACTAACATGTAAAGTTAAGTCATACTCAGAACTCTTCTCTCCTATTATGATGACAGGACTTTGTGGAAAGGCTTCCTTTCCTTGACTAACCAAACAGATTATGTTTGAATTCCATTTGATTGCTACTCTGCTCTCCAAGTAGGTATATTCACAATGTAGCAGTAAAACATGGAAGTTAGGTGAGGTGATGCCAACCTCTGTTTTAGATCATCGCAGAATTTAATTTTGACACATGGCCTTTTGGCATTGCAGATGAACAAACTTAGAATTGGACCTAAGTGAAAAAAAACAAATTGCTAAAATATGTATGGAAACATTGAAAGAGAAGTAAGAGCTTTACATCGATATCACCTTCTTTGGTGAAAACATTCCTCTTTCTACATTTGTTACCAATTTGGGTGTTAAAATGGACTCTCAACTCACTTTTGACACCTACATTAAACATCTCTGTAAGTCATCTTTTTACCATCTCAGGAACATTACTAAAATTCGTCCAACACTTACCCTGGCAGATGCAGAGAGGCTTGTCCATGCCTTTGTCTCGTCCAGGCTGGATTACTGTAATGCGCTCCTCATTGGGATTCCTGGCAAGAGTATCCAGAGACTCCAGTACATTCAGAACAGCGTGCCAGGATCCTGATGAGGGTGCGAAAGCATAGCCACATCACTCCTATATTGAAAACCCTTCACTGGCTCCCTGTACCACTTAGAATAGAGTACAAGGTTTCCCTCCTTACCCATCAGTGCATCTATGGATCTGCTTTCCTGTATTTACAGGAACTCCTTATTCCTCATACTTCCTCACATACCCTCCGCTCTGTGCATACTAGCATTCTTCACGTTCCCAGAACTAAGCTTAGCAGTATGGGTGATAGGGCCTTTTCTTCGGTGGCGCCTAGGCTATGGAATTCTCTCCCTGATTGCCTGAGAGCCCCACAGTCGACTGATGCTTTTAAACGAAACCTAAAAACTTATCTTTTTAGAAAGGCATTTTGTTAAATTATTTCTATAGATTATCTTGTTTGTCTTGTTATTTTGTAGCACTTTGAGATTGTTAAATATAAAGCACAATATAAATAAAATTTCTTCTTCTTATTATTATTTGTCTCAGAATAATCCATGAGGTGTTTTAAAAGTACTTTTACATGCTGACTTTAGAGATTTACAGTGATCCCTCGTTTATCACGGTTAATCCGTTCCAGACTCTACCGTGATAAATGAATTTTCGCGAAGTAGGATTCTTTATTTATAAAGCGAATATTTTCGCAGTCAGAGTATAGAAAACCTGTTTACGACCTTCTAAATACGTTTTTTAACATTATTAGAGCCCTCTAGACATGAAATAACACCCTTTAGTCACCATTACACTCGTATTACCCAATATATTAGACAAAATAAGAGAAAATAAGACATATTAGATGCTACAAATATCATATTACTAGGCACACTCACCTTTTAAGGCGACCGACTTTTATCCTTAATTTTTGTGCGCTCCATGTGTACATAAGGCATGTTAGTGTAGGGAATGAAAACATTAAAGTGCCCATTCATAACATCTCCCGAAAACCTAAGTTTTTTTAACCCCTCGAGTGCCTGTCCAAAGACGTACAATGTCAGCCCGAATCTGTACCGCTAAAGACGGAGTTTCATGCACTAAATAAGCTATAGATGAGAATAAACAAGCACCATCTCCCCTGATATTTACTACGCGGTGAGGCATTTGTACTCCATCAACATTAATTATTTCCAGAGACATAATTTTGTCTATTTTTCCAGCGCATCGCGCACAAAAGCAAGGGAACGATGAGAGCACCAGAATTCTGCTCACATCGCGTCACTTCGTACCTCAAGCCGCAAGTAGTAAGTCTGTAATATGCGCAATACCGCTACGCTTTGCACTCACGGGACGGAAGGACAATCCCGAACGGTTTTATATAGTAGATTATTGTACTGTACATTTAATTGCACACAAACACACACAGTTCTTACACACAACCACTAACCTATGAAGGTACGACCTCAGTAGGAGAGTCTTCAGAGGTGGTGCAGTATCTTCAGCAGGTGCGTTGTTGTCTTCTTCCGCTGAAGGAGTACTAGGAGTAGGCAGTGGGTGTCTGGGTGCGCGGCTGAAGAACATCTTGATAGGCAGTTGCTGACGCTGTCTTTTCATATGCGTGAGGAGGCTTTTGTAGGGTATTGCCATCTTTAATCATATCCAAGAGTTTCACCTTCTCCTGGATAGTAAGCATCTTCCTCCGGCGCTTAGTTTTATTGTCAGAAGGCTTAGAAAAAGCAGCACGTTTAGGAGCCATCGTAGGGCTTAGATAAAAGTTCTCAGAAAGCGCATGCGTAGTGACGTAAGCGTGTATGAGAAAAAAATCGCGATAGAGTGAAGCCGCGAAAGTCGAAGCGTGATATAGCGAGGCATCACTGTACTCCGATTTTGTTTTTCCTTCATAGTTTCTATTTTTTTTTCTTTTTTTGGGCTGTATATTTAGTATATAAATAGTATATGATTTTTAATTCAGGATTAAAATGTTTTGAGTTTTATTTCTGAACATTTTATAACTTTCCAGAAGGGCATGAAATAAGTCTGCTGTGCCAGAGTTTGCAGGCTGTAACACATTTGGATGTGCCTGCTCTCAGTCTGAGGCACGGCTCCATGCCAGTTGGTGGTCATATGTCAAAGTGTAAAAATCTGTATGCTTATGTGGTCATGTGCATTAGATGTCCATGGCATTGTGCAAAAGAGTTAGAGGTCTGTGGGACTGTGCAAAGTTTTAGTTAAAAACAGTGCTCTCAGGCTCAGGAGGGTGTAGGTACGAGCGGTAGTGCAGATGCTGATGAGGAGATTGGCTGATCACGCATTCACTTGCAAACGTGATTGGTTCAACCAGTTTCCTCATCAGCACTTTTGGGGATCGTAATTAAGGCACCTGCATTGTTGAGAGGAGGATGATGCCCCACGTGGAGCAGTGGGTAGTGTTGCATCTGCAGAATACGACAGAGGAACAGAAGCAACCAATTTCCATGAGAATCCACGGACACCGAGGTCATTATGGTGGGAAGTAGGGAGCAGGCCTTGCAGTTAGAGTGGGATGGCAATGGGGACATGAGTCAATGGTTGACTGGGCTTGCTGGAGGATGTCTCAACTGGCTGAGCAGGCCTGGTTGGGTGAGAATACAAGGAGGCAAAGAGGCTTGTGAAGTTTTTAAAGGGGACAGATCCTGACTCTGCTTTATAAACCTGGATTTTAATCCACTATTGGAACTGCTTGTTTATTGTGATTTTAACTACCACCATGCACTGTTGTATGGATGACATATTTATTTATTGAGAAAAAAATGTGCTGCATTTTATTTAATACTGAGCACTGTTGGATATAAAAAGCACAAAGCACTTTTGCACCTACCTCTTGTTGTAATGTGTCCTCATTCATCCTAATCCTTCTCGGTCTATCAGTATCAATGTCCAGGTGCAAGAGGAGTATGGCATAACCTAGGCATCATAGCTGACATCTTTAAAAATTCATTTACTGGATTTTCATCTAGATTATTTTTCTACAAGTCTTGGAAAGGTCAACTATAAACATGTCAAATGGTTTCATCAGGACATTTCCAAAAATGCCAAGACATGTGGGAGCACAGTATTGTTGCTGACTACTACTAGACCTTTAAGAGGGTTGGTTATTCCTGAGGCCAAATACAGCATAAAATTATAAACTTGTACTATTTCTGGGAGAGCACTTTATATATTGTGTAAACATATGTTTATTGTACATTTTAATCATACATCACTTAAAATCATTGCATGATAGAGAAAGTCTGATTTGATAATTCAATTTATCATGATTCAGATTTATTCATTCATGGGACAAAAAAAAGTGTAATTTTATTACTCAATACATTTATTTTAACAATACACAGATAAATGAAGAGGTCACCATCTATTAAAAACTTGCTTGATGCTTTCCACCATATTGCAGAAATTCAATAAAACAGATTTTTAAGTTTTCTTGTGAGCATAACTCCTGGATATTTGAACTGTTCTGAACTTGAAAATCACATAAAATCACCAATGAAACTTATTATGGAGTGGAGGAGTTCTAATGGGAGGGGGACTCAAAAAACAGTGCTAGTGTGGTGGGGACTGCAGTTCCTATCAGGCAGCATGAGTGCGTTTGGGGTGGTGCGAGGGCATTTAAACTTTTTCAGCAGCCAAAGTGGAATCTTATCTAGTACATACAGTGTTTTCTTCTCAAGTAACTGGAATAACTATTTTATCGTCTTGCTAGATTACAGCTGTTGTCTAAGAGCATGTATTTTTGATTCATTGTGAATTGTGTTTAGCCATGTTGACATTCTAAAACACAGCTTTTTTCCCTATTTACTTATACACAGGCAACACCGAGTGCTTTGCCTAGTGTAATATATACCCCTACAGTATCAGAGTGTCCAGGGGACAAAGAAAATACTTATGCTAAATATATTATTTTTAAAAATATAATAAATTCATGCAATGTTTTTTTTTTCAAAATAAAAGTGAGAGACTGTAGAAGTTTTGTGATATAAGGTGGAGAAACACAGTATAATTAAGGACTGTAATTATGCAAAAATAATTCATAATGGCGTTCTGTCACTTCATGTCAGTAGGCAATAAAAACAAATGTCATACGTTTATCTGAGGAAACAACGCCTATTCCCCAGTTTCTTAAGTGGACCCTCCACCTTTTTTACGTAAGTTAATGCTGAAAGGGGGTTTTCTCACTTTCTGATGATTCCATCTCCAGCAAGTTTTTTGACTTGAAAAGTTTAAAATGAAGAAATAGTTCTAGGAAAAACTCCACCAGGAATTATTTTTCTATGAATGATAAAGAACTAGTAAATACTTTTTATACTTTTTACACTAGTAAATGCTTTTTTATACCCAATATATATATTAAATATATATACATATATTAGTAAATTGTTTTTCATTGACTTCTTTTAAATTGGAAAAGAATCTGTGTCATGTCATTACTGGATGTCTTAAAAAAGTTTATCTGTTTTTTTTTTGTTAAAGCCAAGATGAATTTTTAAAAACAGCATTTGATTTCAAATTCCTAAGGGCTCCTAAGTAAGTGTTGAGAGTAAATGCATTTTCACACTCACTGTCTGTTTACTTTGTTTCAAACTCCAGTTAGTTGAGTTGTATTTCATACAACACACTTTCAAGCAACCCTATAAACACCCCATGGGCAAGTCATGGGTTTCTTTTATTTAGCACAAAAATTTTTTTCATTCAAAAAATCATCATGCAGAGCAAACAACAGCTTTATGGTTCCGATGTGGTGTGTACACAAACATAGCTTTGTGACCAGACTGTCTATCATCAGATAATTAGAAAATTAAGCTCTACTTTGCAAGATATAGACAGGACATGTTTCATTGTGATAACTCTACAGAAGATAGTAAGCTCTGCTGAGGACATGCAGTGATGGGCTTCAGTTTCATTAAGATAGTAAGCATATAAGTTAAGTTTCTTTTTACTGTATGATGCTGCCTATTTTCTCTCCTGTAGGTTACCATATGGGCATAACTTCAACATATCTCAAATCAAACATATATTGTCTTTACGCCATTGTGAAAGTGGGACAGGGAACAACTAATTGATTACCCTTGTTAATGTCCCCCAAGCCAACAGAGCGTGCTGGGGGTTAAAATCATAGGAGTACTGACAGACTGACCGGCTCTCCCCAATTACACTCTGTAGTGGGAAAAGTCTGCAGGGAAGCCTAGCAGTATTAGTACTAGCCAGCTAGGGGAGCCCGTTGGGGTACCTGCAGACTTTTGAGCACTGGTTGGATTTCAGTAGTGAGGACTTACCTGGATTGGTTTCCTGAATCAGGCATAAAGGGCCCCTGCAGTCAGTATGCAAGGGGCCTTAGAGATGGGAAGAAGCCATTGCTAAGTGGCTAGGCAAGGAAAGGTGGCTAGAAGGTAGACAGAACAGCCAGAAGGTCTTTGATACTTTTACGCTCCTACAGTCATACGGAAAAGTTTGGGAACCCCTCTTAATTCTTTGAATTTTTGTTTATCATTGGCTGAGCTTTCAAAGTAGCAACTACCTTTTAATAAATGACATGCCTTATGGAAACAGTAGTATTTCAGCAGTTGAATTCATTAGTATTGGGTTGAAATCATCCGACCCTCGACTTTAACAAGGACCCCAGTCCCTGACCTAGCCATACAGCCCAATAGCATGATGGAACCTCCACCAAATTTGACAGTAGGTAGAAGGTGTTTTTCTTGGAATGCGGTGTTCTTCTTCCACCATGCAAAGAGCTTTTTGTTATGACTAAATAACTCAATTTCTGTCTCATCAGTCCAAAGCACTTTGTTCCAAAATTAATCTGGCATGTCTAAATGAGCATTTGCATATACAACAAGCGACTGTTTGTGGCATGAGTTCAGAAAGGGCTTCTTTCTCAACACCTTGCCATACAGATGTTCTTTGTGCAAATTGTGCTGAATTGTAGAATGATGTACAGATACACCATCTGCAGCAAGATTTTCTTTCAGGTGTTTGGAGATGATCTGTGGGTTGTCTGTAACTATTCTCACAATCCTGCACATATGCCGCTCCTGTATTTTTCTTGGTCTGCCAGACCTGGGCTTAACAGCAACTGTGCCTGTGGCCTTCCATTTCCTGATTACATTCCTTACAGTTGAAACTGACAGTTTAAACCTCTGAAATAGCTTTTTGTAGCCTTCCCTTAAACCATGATACTGAACAATGTTTGTTTTCAGATCTTTTGAGAGTTGCTTTGAGGATCCCATGCTGTCACTCTTTAGAGGAGAGTCAAAGGGAAGCACAATTTGCAATTGAGCACCTTAGATACCTTTTCTCATGATTGGACACACCTGTCTATGAAGTTCAAGGCTTAACGAGCTAATCCAACCAATTTGGTGTTGCAAGTAATCAGTATTGAGCAGTTACATGCATTCAAATAAGCAAAATTACAAGGGTACCCAAATTTTTGCACAGCCAGTTTTTTACTTTTGATTTAATTTCATACAACTAAATACTGCTTCACTAAAAATCTTTGTTCGGAAAACACCCCAGTACTCAGATATTCCTAGGAAATGAAAGACATACCACTGTTATCTTTTTTGTTGAAAGTAGAGTAAATTATTATGCAGACTGAGAAAAGTTCCCAAACTTTTTCATATGACTGTATGTGTTTATGGGGAGCTGTTGTCAATGATCACCTGCTTTGGGTAATAAACCCCTTTTTCTTTTGTCACTCCTGTTCGTTTTTGATCTTCAGTTTGGTTTGGGGATGAAGCATGAGTGGCCCCTATAGCCCGCAGCCTGTAAATATCTGTTAACACTAGAATCCCTGAAGTCTACGAAAAAAACTCATAATCCCGGGCCACCTTAATTTCCTTCGCACCTCTCCATTAGCGTCTTTTGTTTTGCATATGTGTCGATCAGCACATGCAGCAAGCAACCTGCTATCCCATCCCCCCCACCTACGCAGTTCAACTCGAGCAAAAAGTTCTCCCAGCTCAAGTCTTGTTTATCTCGGTGTGAGGTGTCTGGAATTGTAGAGGGTAAATAATATATTGTTATTTGGAACACATGCATTTCATGTGTGTTCCATGTCTACAACGATCTATGTAAATGTAAATGAACACATAGCTAAAACAGAATAAAACTGAATAGAAAAAAAAAACACTAACCTTTACAAATACCATAAATTTACACCGGCCGTTAAAGACTCAAATCAAATGTATGTTTTTATTCTATAATAGTAACAATAAGAGCAACCCACTACTCAAAACGGTAATTCTAGCAGAACTGAACCCACAACCTCTTAATTAGAAGTCAGCAGTTCTTATCTCTTCAGTCTTCACACATCACACACTTGTTTGTCATTAGTACAATAACATGAAAAAAGCTTCTGTTTTAGTTATGTGTTCAATGTTTCTTGCCTCGCATTTCCTGTTATCCAACATTTACACAGATCGTTGTAGACATGGAACACACATGAAATGCATGTGTTCCAAATAACAATATATTATTTACCCTGTGCAACTCCAGGCACCTCACACCCAGATAAAGAGCCTTGAGCTGGGAGAACTTTTTGCCCGAGTTGAGCTGAGGCAGTGGGGGGGATGAGATAGCAGGCTGCTTGCGCTGATCGAAACATTTGCAAAACAAAAGACGCTAATAGAGAGGGGCAAAGGAATTTAAGGTGGCCTGGTTTTACAATTTTTCCGTAGGTTTCAGGTATTCTAGTGTTAATAGTGTTTATTTTTGGATGTTTGAATTAAAATGTTCCTTGTAGTTTTAAAGTTAATGTGCCTTCAGTGTCTGCATTGCGGTTGAAGAGTGATAACATTGAGAGGCCATTCCACCTGTAAACTTCACTTTTACAATGTAAAATTAGGAGGTTTCATCGTTGGTAGCAACAGACACTGCAATTTGTTTCTCTCCACATCTGCTCAATATGTGGTTCGACTGACCCAAGTTAATTTGCACCTTTCTTTATGTGATCAACTGCTATCCAATCATGAGACGTATAGTGAGGCTCTGATCCTGAATCAGGTGCTAGGCTTGCTCTGATTGACTAGTACTTTTGGAGGCTATTTTATGCAAAACGTGTTACAATTGTATGTAGGTGTTTACTTTTATGCTGAGTTTGCCTGATTAACAGCAGCTATAGTATAGACTGACTTCCACAATACACACAAATATTACCCATAATTCACAGCATTTCCTGCAGTCAGATCTCTGTTGTTCCAGATCACATTCATACCTGGTACATACCACTCCTTGGTTCGCTGGATACCTTTTGCAATTGGCATTTGTCTTAATTTTTTTTTTTTTTTACTTTCCTGTTGAAGTCTGGTAGACTTCTATACGTGGAGATTGTTTTTTTAACCTGAGAAATTTTGCATTTGTTTATTTCTAGAAACAGTTTTCATAAACTTTATATTTTTGCTGTTTATTCTGTGACACCATTTTATTTTGCTATGGGTGCCACCATTTTGGATCAGTTGTAATGTTGGTTGCCTTGGTAATATTACCCTGATTCACCCAGGAATGTGTGGTGTGTGACATCATTGAAGTGACATTATAAAGGTCAGCACAAACATTTCAGTAGTATCCAAGTTTAGGATAAAAACAGTGTTGATGTGTGCTTCTTTTTCCTCTTTTTTCTAAAAACTTTCCTTATAAACAATCTTGCTATTGCAAAGAGAAGTTTGATTTTTAAGTAGCGTTTTGAACTTTATGACTGATCAGTTAAATTTTTGGTAACAACCTAGCTTGACCTTTTTACTACATCTCATCTCCTGTTCCCATTCATTAAAAAATGCTTCTGTATGACACTCAGACACTCGCCTTTTCCACGTTGACTTTGACATCTGACCACTTTTTTTATTTTGGGTGCTGTGCAACTTCCTGAACTTGAACTTTTGAGTGTCACTCCATTAATTTCCCTATGTTGCTCATAACATTGCCTAAGCCACAAAATAATAAGTATTTCTTTGCCTCCACTTCACTGAAATTCTGGGAGGAGTCGGACTGGGGCTGCAGGCACATTCATGTGCATTAAAATTCATTTTGATTATGATTTATAAAGGAGAAGTGGATGGAATTTTGCTTAGGCAGTTTTATGCATCTGAATTTTTGTTGTGCGCATGCACATTTCAGTTTTTGTCTGTACACCATATTTTAGTGTGAATTCTATGCACACCGTTATACAAGAGGCCCCTGGATACCACTGCCAACCATCCACCTTCTCACTCCTGGATTTCCAATATTGGAGTCTGACCTGGCTGGTGAATCTGATGAGACAATTTCTTCATTTGATGATTCCAACACCTCTTTATCTGAGATGACTTTTCCATTTGCAGGAGAACAGCCTGGCAGAAGAGCAGTTTTGCCAAGTGCCACATCCTGAAACACAGAAGAGAAACAGAACAGAGTAGAGTTAGTAAAGTTGTAAAAATATTGTAATAGTTCTGTCACAATAGGTTAATAGATTCATTTGCATGATTTCCCTCTTGCAGTTTCTGGAATTAACCTGCTGAATTCATTTGTTTTAATACATTCTTGAAAGACTATTCGAGCACCAGTATGCAGTCAGATGATTACCTGCCCTAAAAATACCACAGCAGGTATTGAAGAAGCAGACTAGTTCCACCTGTTATTGGTGTTGTGACTCGTACGTCTTCTTTATAGCGCCCCAAGCACCAAACACATTTTTTACCTCCCGCTTTATTTTTGTATTGTGGTCCCTCTTCTTCCACTTATTTTTTTTACAGAGACACCAGTCTTGAGTGACCCTTAGTGTTCCTGCACACCTGAACCTTCTGAATGCCCTGATCCAGGTATCAATAGAAACACCCACTTACCCTGTTCTCCCCAATGGACAGGACATTCCCAAACACCCTCCAGACGCACAAGGTATGTGAGCCCCTCTAAGCACTCATTGTATTGAATTAACTTGCTGCCACTGCCAGCCTATGCATTGTCAAACCCTTGTACAGCTCTGTCCTTGTCCTACACTATCTTGTCCTTCCTTCTCTTCTAGTCCTTACCAGGTTTCCTTTAGTACTACCAAAACTGGTTTGTATCTTGCAGTTCTGCTGAAGGATTTGACTCTGGCTTTCCAAAGATTCAGAAAATAGATGGATACACTGAAAATTTTCATAGAAAGATATTTTAAATTCAAACAAAGACAGCAGAAGCAGTCAGAAGGAAATGTAATTAGACGTGAAGCTCAGTGAAAGGCAGGAATTAGTGTGAATTACAAACTTGTAATAAAAACCTGAACTCTACAGTGTCACAGTGAGCCACTACAGTTTTCATGTCATACATATTTATCATGAAGTTACTTAAATTCTGAGCCTTAAAATTTTTATTTGTTGCAAAAGCTGAGGTGATTGATATTCTTAGCTTAGAGAGGGTTTAATTATATATTACACATGTTAAAATCTAACAGTAGAGACATGAAAATTGCAGGAAGAAAATTAGCCAACAATTTACTTTGTATTTTTTAGTAATCCTATTCTTTACAATAAATAAAATTCAATTCTTTTTCTTCTAGAATTATTCACTACATTCTTGCCGTGTTAATTAATCATACTGTTTATTGTACTGTATTGACTTCAGAAGTAAATTTAAAGAAAAGCAGTGACACATTTCTGAATTAAAATTATGCTAATTGTCTTTGAGATTGTTCTCATTCTCTTATGACTGAGAAATAAGAAGCAAAATTCAGTCTAAAAGTAAACACATACCATAATATGATGAGATCCAGGCAAAGCTTATTTATGCATACTGTGTAAGAAATTATACTATTACAAACACAGCATTGGATTCAGTTTGTATTAGACCTGTTTAACTAAGAATGATATGGTGGAGAGCACTGTTGTCTACAGCCTCTGGAAGTTAACTTCCATCAGTCATCCATCCATCTATTCTCATAACCAAATTATCCAGGGCAGGGTTTTTAAATTCCTAACGCAGTATTGTTGATCTGGACATTTCAATTTCTCCCCATGGTGTTCTCTGGAAACTGGTTTCCTTCCACATCTCAAAAGGTGTGCAAATTAATTAGAATAATATCCAAATTGATGCATAGATTTTAAATAAAGCAAAGGTCAAAGCCATGAATATAGAAACTTAGGAATAATCTATCAAGGGATAAAAACAGAATCGTGATTAGAGACTTGCCAGGGTCAGAATCAGGAAATGTTTTAGGGCATCTGTCATAATAACGAATTGATGAGCTGCACACACAGACAACCATCACCTTCAAGGAGAGACAAACGAACCAAATATTACACGCAATGAATCTCAATGTTTTAGACCTCCCTGAGTCTGATATACTTTCTTGTAATGAAAGTACTGTAATTGTTCAAAAATTCAATTTCAAGATTTTGATGAATCTTGACATTTTAGACCTTCCTAAGTCCGAAAATACCATTTTTGGAATTACATCTGTGTATGTAAACATAATAATTTGAGTACGCTTTAATTTAGGTCAACCAAATTTTGGATACAAGTATTTGGTACAAAACGTAGATACTTTTTTATTCATAAAGCTGCAGAGTTCAAATTAATTCAACTTTACTTTTATAATACTTGTTCAATATATTATTAGTTTGATTTGATTTGTTGTTGATGGTTCTTTAATGTACATAATATAAAAATATAATCATTGTCTTGTGGTTTACTCCTCAAATATCCATCTCTGTATCTGAATATATGAGAAAGTTTAGGGAAGACCACTCCCAATTTTTCTTTGTCGCCTTTATTAGAACAAATAAAAGTCTCTGTTTTAATATATTTTTTACTTAAATCAAGCACAAGCATGGCTTTTAATGAAAATGGCACCCATGGCATCACATACACAGGATGCTAATGCCCAGGTCCATTTGCCAAGCATATCATCGTGTTTTACGTGGTTGTACAGGTAGAAATATTGAAATTGGTAGGTTGCTTCCTTTGGCATTTCAAACTATGCAAAGAGCTGAGGGAAGCCGCCCTTGGTATTTCAAGCATTATGAGTTAGTTGTGTGGGGCAAAACCCACCAAGGTCCGATCTGGCACATCTTGCAATGTCCAAAGAAGCAAGAATGGAAAGAAATGACAGAAACCAAAATGTGTCTGGCACCCTCAGTTTGTGTTGTCAGAATGTCAACTCTGTTGCAATTAGTATCTTGTTTATGTTGTGAATGCCTTTTAACCACTAAAATCCAACACAAAGGCCAAACCTCCCTTGTTTTCAGACCTGAGCCCACTACATTGCACAGACTCTAGGAAGCTAAGCCCCAACTCTGCAAACAGGTTTCAAGCTTGCGTAGATCCAGAATGGGATACAGTTTTAAAAGTTCAAAAAATCCTTAAAATATTAGTTTTTGTTATCTGCCTTGTCTCTTTTATGTGGACCCTAAGGAGGTGGTGCAAACTAATTAGGCAGCTGAGGTACTGGACACAGCAATATTTAAACCAAAGCTGAAGAGAGATTGCAGTTTTGGCCTTTGATTCCTGTTTGTGATTTTGCAATTGTGTTTCCGTATTTCTGGTTTTGATCTCTTCTATTGTGATAGGTACTCAGTGTGATTGTGAGATTTTTGGAAATGTTTGCTTTTTTTTTTTTGCTTTTCAGGCAAAACCTATCCTTGTTCTTTTCTTGCTAGCCTTTACCTTTTGGTGATTATTTTTTCATTAAATAGATTATTAAGTATATTCTTAATTATTAAATTAATTAATTATTAAATAAATGGGCATTTGTTTTCTTTGGAACCACAGTTTTAATGGTTTTCCACATATTATTTTGTTATATTATTTTTTGAACTTTAATAGCCTTAAGTCCACTTCTTGGCTAGTGCATGCTGAAGCCTACCATTTCAGTAGGGGTCAGGCTGACAGGGCTGAGGCCAATCCAGGATCCCAGATCGGAATTTAGGGCAGTTCTGACATTTTTTGTATGTTTGTCTTTTTTGGAGATCCGCATCCTTTTTTGTGCTTCATTATGTTTTATTCTGCCAGGATCATCAACAGATTCAGGTAGTGAAAGAACAAACTGATTATTTAATTAAAGAATCTAAAATAATTTTAGAAGAATAATATTATAAAGTAATATCTACTTCCAGAATTTAAGGAGGCTTTATTCTTATCCTAGAAAGAATACTCACATTTTTAATCTGCTTGTGGCTGGCCACTGCTTTATGCCTGATGTTACCTAGAAAAAGAAGGTTAAAACAAAAAGCTGAATTAGATCTAACAAAACAAAATGTAGATTATGAAATTATAATTATATAACAACTGTTAAAAAATAATCCCAGAGTAAATATGGCTTTTGTTTAATTTTGTTTTAATATAAATTAAAGAATTTTATTTTTGTGACTTGCCCAACAGTATTAATGTTTAAATGTTTCAAGAGAATATTCCTTTTTATTGATATTAACTATCTAAATCCACATGAATACAGAGTTATTTTTTCCCCATAAGTTAAACATACATGAATTTTTAAGAAAATGCTTTTGGACAGTTTTAAAACATTGTTTCAAAGTCTTTTGACAACAATTGTAATATGATTCAGACCAAAATAAATTCCTACAGTCATAGTGACAAGAATCTTTCACAGGAGTGGTGACAGGTGGAAGTGACTCATCTCTGACCGTCACAATGAATGTATCTTCAAATAAAAAGATAATCTATTTCAAATTCTTATTTTGTTAAAGTCTGTGCAAGTGTAATATTCAGTTAAATATGGCATTATTATCCATGCTGGTATCAAAGGTATTTGGGAACCAAGCCCCAAATAAAGGGATCTTTGAATTAACAAAAGTTTAAATATCTATGCAGAACTTCTGGATTTAAACCTATAATTTAATGCTGCCCCGACATTGCATAAATCAGGAAATTAAACATTTAGCCAAGGTAGCTAGAAGACTAATCATTCAGTACCAGAAAATGCAGTTTACTCTTTAGACAGGCTAGTGTTGTAGCTTCTCCAGTTTATACAAGTATCTTGTGGTTCTCTTTTAATTCTGTCATAATACATGTGTAAAGTGAATTTCTTTACATGGTAAATTTAAATAACTCCCTGCATTGGCATTTGTATTTTGTACTTTTGCATTTTTATCTACAAATTGTGCACAGATTATGGATAATGCTAAAAGTGTGTCTATTGATGCTACCTTCACACACACCACTGTGACATAATATAATTACATTTATATAACACTTTTTTATCACTACTCTAAGAACTTTACATAAACACATGTTAATCACTTCAACCACAAGCAATGTGTAGCTTTCACTTGGATGGTGTAATGTCAGCCATTTTACACCAGTACGCTCCCCACACATAACCAATTGGGTGCCGAAGAGGTGAGAGAGTTGGACAGTGAGAGATAGGGAATAATTAAGGGGCTAGTATGGATGAGACCATGATTGGCAATTTATCCAAGACATTAGGATAAACCCTACTCTTTTCAAAAGATACCCAGGGTTCTCATAAGACCACAGGGAGGCAGGACCTTAGTTTTACGTCTCATCCAAAGGACTGTGCCATTTTTACAGCACTGCATCCCAATTACTGCACTGGGGCATTGGGATCAACACACACATCATAGGGTAGTGCCCTCTGCTGGCCTTACCAACACCTCTTCCAGCAGCAACCCAAGCTTTTCCTAGGGGGTTTCCTATCTAAGAACTAGCCAGGGCCCAAACATGATTAGCTTCAGGTTGTCAATAAACAAATATGTTTTTTGATGAAGTAAATAAAAAATGTAAAATGCTCTGTCATTCAAAACGGTTAACCCATTCCTAGACCATACACAAAACATTGTTCAATGCATAGACTTCCTATTTTATTAAAAAGTTTTCTGTAATTTAAATATTGTTAGTGATATTTGTGTACTTTTCATAAATTTAAAGTGTTAAATGTATTAATGTAAGTGAGATTTAACTTATATTGTAACTTTATACTACAAACAATTTATGATGCTTGACTTGGGATATAATCATATGTTGCAGTAAGGATGTGACTCTAAAAAATGCAATTTTTTTATGGTTCATCTGGTCCCCCCAGCCTAAAGGTCTCCACCCATGATTGCCATTCTACACACACAGTTTCTTAAATCCTCTTCTCTCCTTGCAGTGTTTCCAAGTGAACATGGTTTAGACATACTTTACGTTTTTTTTTCTTGCCAGATTTCTGTCTAAAAGCTCCTGCAGGTCCTGTGATGTCCTATTTTCTCCACTAAAAAGGAAACCTTACTGGCCAGAATGGTTCTAATTGACTTCATTATCAAACAATAACATGCTTAACCTAAAAACATTGTGAAAAAAATCGCCAACTGCGCCAACCAGGGTGGTGTTGTCGTTTAATTGAGTCTGTCGCTTCTTAACCTGTTGGACTTTACCACACCAGACATTTCTCTCTGAAACTGCCTCTCTGAGTTCCTTTGAGGTCATATGCATAATTTCCATCTATCCGTCTTAGTCTCTGTCATCCTTTTCTCCCTTTACCTTCAATTTTCCTCAAAATGAAATTCTTCTCCACAAAATCCTGTCTTCTAATTATATGACTAAAGTATTTAAGCTTTTGGTAACACTTTAGTTTAGGTATTGCAAAAATGCATTTCATTACACATTTAATGTTTCCTAACAAGACCTTAACAAAGAGATCTTTTAATGATTATACACTTACAAAGCATCAGTAAAGTGCTGATTCACCTGTGCAATATGACATATTAAAATAACTTTACTTTGGAATGGTTCGAAGTGGCTTAAGTGGGACATACAGTATGTCTCTTGATATTGCATACTTCATTATGAGACCTGTGAATCCTTAATATTCATTAGTAATTTTACCAACATATCAAATGTAACACTGCACAGGGATGAGTAAACACTTTTCTGATATTTTATAACCATAATTAAGATTAAAAGAACTATTTGTTAATGTCTTGCTTCATAAGAGTAACAGATGCATTTAGTGTTACCAATCTTTTCTTTAACAATCAATCCTTCCAATGAGAAGTCTGGTTGTATTTCTCGAAGTATCGATTTGTTGGATCTTCTTGTTGTCCAAGGAACTCTCAGCAGTCTTCTTCAGTACCAAAGTTTAATAGTGTTGATTCTTTTATGTTCAGCTTGGTGAGGAACCAACTCTCACAGCCCCTTACATCATTACTGGAATCACCAAAGATTTAACAATACAGACATTTTGTTGGCAATGTGATGTCTGTACTCATTAGAGTAGTGTCGTCGGCACATCTAAGGCTTTTAATATGTCCTCTGGGCAATTTTGATTCCAGCTTCTGAATCCTGTAGACCAGCATTTTGCATGATATACTCAGTATGTTTAATATGCAGGATGATGGACTACTGCCTTCCTATACTCCTTTCCCTATCTTGAGCCATGCTGCTGTTACATGTTCAGTTATAACAGTTGCTTCTTGATCTGTGTATAGGTTTCTCATGAGGCAGATGAGATGATCTGTTATGATCCACACAGTGAAAGGTCTTAAGAGCAATCAATAAAACAGAAATGGACATTTTTCTAGAACTCCCTTGATATGAAATTAGTGAAATTGTCTGGTAATTTGACACTTTTTTCAATTTCCCTACTTAGATATCTTTCTATATAATACACTACCGTGGCTGTTCGTTTATCTGTCCAGGATTTTAAAGCATCTGTAGCTCTCAAACCCTTTGAACTAATGACATGAAATTTAGTACACATATACTACGTGACGTCTACTATCTGCTTTCGTGGTGATGATTTTTATTCCTCTTTTTATTTTTATTTTATTTTATTGTAAAATCAACTCTCGGCAGCGCACAACAGGGCAGCCGTGCGGCGCATGCATCTGTGCATCGTTCTCATTCCCTACCACCTTCGCTAATCATTCTTGAGGCAGATTGAAGACTTAAGTGCCAGCTTAAGTGAAAAATTAAAGAAAATGTTCGAAATATTTGCAACACAAACACTGACTTAATCAGTTTTAATGCAAAAAGATGCCGACGAAAGAAGAGAAGCAGCGGGCCATTAGAGTGGAGAAAAGAAGAGCTGCTCAGGAAGCAGCAAGCGCATCAAGCTCTGAGCAAACGAATGCTAAACAGAGACAGAGAAAGAGGAGGAAAACTAGGAATGCTCAAGTCAAGTGTATTCACTGCACGTTATCGTGCAGTACGCCGTTACTGGTTGGGATATAAACTGATTTTCTCACTTTAATAACTTTTAAATGTACTGGGTTACAACCAGTCTTTAAATATACTGTAACCACACATCAATAAAAACCTGATCTACCTTGCGTTTTCACACTACCCTATAAAAGAACCTATCCTAGCGACACTGACAAGTTGCATCAGCCTGGCGATGTGTCACCATCAGTATGAGTCGGCATTCCATCATGAGTAGCTTCACAGCCAGCTGCATGGGACCCTAGAAAAAAGAACAAGCCTGCAAAGCTGCATATGAATTCCAACTAGTGCTTCAACAGCGAATGGTCCTTTTAAGTACAGTAATCTATCCAAAAGAGAAATGTAAAAAGCAAGAGTCCTTATTGGCATCAAATAACACCATTAAATTGTAAAAAAATCTGTTTAAAAAACAGTTTTTATTTAAGTCAATCTTTCAGGTGAACTTTTACATATTATTAATTTTTGAGTTATATATTGGATTGAAAGACCACATAGACTAGAGAGCGTTGTACAGTAAACTAAAATGTTGCCCCCTCAGTCCCAGCATAGTTTCATGTTGTGACCTTGAGCATTGTCACTTAACCTGCCTTTCCTTTGCCAAACTGTTGACTACAGAAATGTGCAGTATAGAATAAAAGTTGCTTGTTCCACACTTAGAGTAAGGAAGCAAGAGAGGATGGCACAATGTAGGTGATTAATATTCCAGGTGTTCACACTTTGGAAACATAGATTGAAAAAAATTAATAATAATCCAGCCAAATTGCCAGGTGTCATGAACACTCCAACACATACAAATCTCAGTGTGCTTGTCATTCATTAACTAGTCACATTATTCAAAGAACTTCTGTTGTATCTTGAGCCAGAGGTGCTTGTTCTTGTAAATTGAATATTTCTCTTGTGAAGATATTCAGTATGATAAACCCGTAGCTTGTGTCTATTTTTAGAACAAACAGTTTGTCTTCCAGCTTGAAAGGCATCTGACAAAAAGAGTGATGTCGACATTGCTAGACACAAAACAAATGTGGCACAGAATTGCACTAATCAGTTTATACTCCATGAAGAATGTTAATATTGAAAAGTAAAGCAATCTTAACAGCTATCTATACATAATTAGGATATTAAGAAATAACTATGGTTATTTGATGCCCCAACTTGCAATCTGAATTAAGTCAATACATGTTGGAAAATGAGTGGAAATGTGCTCAAGTCCTTGCTTTTTGGTTAAACTTTCTAGCTTTATTTTTATCTAACAAAGATTTCATTAATTGAAAATTTATTAAAACTTCTGAAATCTTTCTAAAAGGACAAATATTTCAATTTCCTTAAAAAAGTTTGAGTTTTAAAGACATTCTACAGAATTTCATAAAACATCTTGACCTATATTTGAAACCCCAGGTTAAGCACCAAAATTTAAACCTTAACATTTCCATTTGCAATTTTTGCTTAGCTCTGGAGCACTCAGTCAGCCTCATCATCACTAAGGTCCTGATATAAATTATTCTAGCTGATATTAATTTACTATGCAAGCACTGGCTCCTGAAGTCACTGTAAAAATATATCAATCCATTCTGATTTTGAATTAGTGGTTGGTGTGCTGGCCAAATGAAAATTCAAAGAACAGGTAAAATCAGGATTAATATAGATTCATTTTAAAGTGATGTGATTAGAAATTCTATACAAAGACTGTATATAGTTCAATGCTTAATGAAAAAGTAGACTTTGATTATAGTAATAACAGTCTTCTCTAAGAGAAGAAGACATAAATGAAATGATGCATACAAGAAATTAGACAAGCTCTTGTTTAGTGGCTTAAATAGAATGAACAACTGTCTCTGATAAAAGACTAAGAATAGACCATTCTTGATCTCTATTCTAGCATAGAAATTGTATCTTTTCTAGCAACATCTGAGAGAATAGCTTCACAGACATCTTAGGAAACAACTAATTATAATGCCTGAGCCATAAAATTATTATAATAGAAAGGAAACGGTGCAGTGCTACCATGTAAAAATTCTATTCTTTTAAAATGTCGACATATCCTGTGCTAGAAAATAGCATAATTGGACTTCATTAATACGCCTAAGTTATACTATCCGTGTCCAGTGATAATTATACCACTGTGATAATGTATGTTCTGCTTGTTTCAATAGCTCAATTAACTTCTACCAGGATTCTGGAACTGTAAATCAGCAGTGCTAGCCATGACACCATCGGGTTGCCCTTAACAAGAATAATAATACTGTTCGGTGTCATCTGGTTTGATCTCAACTAATTTTCCAATAGCCATAATGTGGGATTCTGATTCTTTTTTTTTTTTTTTAGAAATCTTTGAAGGTACTGTGACTGATTATGATGAAGCATGTCGGACGTTTTAAAAACAGTGGAACAGCTCAGACCCCGACAGTGGAGGTGTGCAACAGCCGTGTGGCTGGGGGAGAATTTAATGAGGGAATTGGCTAATTGAGCGTTACGTGCACGGGTGCAGTTAGCACAACTGTCCAGTTGTTGACACTCCGCAGGTTGTTAAGGAAAGCACCTACACTAACCAAGGATAAAAAAGGTCTGAGTATTAGAGAGAGAAACAGAAGGATTGAGGTCAAGAATATGGAGAAAAGTGTGAGAGGAAAAAAGCGAGATTTGAGTGATCAATGACGTGCAGGGACGACGAGACAAAAGCCCTGGGTTGCCCCATAGGGGAGCAAAAGGAATGGTGCCCCAAGGAGCAGGTCCCTCCTGCTGAACCCATGAGCAGAAGTGGCCAAGGGCTCCACGGATGTCTACAGATGATATGGGATAATGGAGTCAAGCTCAGTATATTAGAGCAAGTACTGACTGAGGTGGTTGGTCCAAGGGTGGAAAAGGGTGCATTTCAGCCCTGCTGAAGAGACCCAGAGTGTAGGAAGGGGAGATGAAAGTGTTAGAGACGCAATGGAAACTGAGAATATATAAGTAAGGGGGCCCGATTCTGAATGTGTTTTATTCTTAGATTATTATTGTATTTATTGGAACTTATTTATTAATTGATTTTAAACTTTGTAAGCAGTGATTTTTATGGATTATTTATTTGAAGAAGATGCACCCAGGGCACTGACGCATGTATAGCTAATGACATTAACTTGAAAATTCTGGTTAATACTTGGGAGGATTTAGTGCAGGTGTCAGCTCATCACTAGTTGTGCTAGATTTTGAGACTATGAACCAAGGTGTTATAATATATTAAAAGACTAACTTAATGGTCTTTCTGGTATGTTCTGCACATTTCTGTCATAATCAATGAGCTTCAAGCTCATTCTCCTTGATTTTCTTTTACTTTAGTTTGAATTCTTTGACTAAAGATGTTGTAGCTGCGTTTTTCCAAAATTGCCAAAGTTCAGCAGCTTCAACTCCAAAAATTGGATTCAACAAAAGCCTGACACGCAGAAATGATTCCACAGACAAAATATCTTCGTTTTTAAAAGTTAAGTTAAGTTAAAAAATAAAACAGTTCACACAAAAAGAAAATTAAAATAACAAAAAAAAGGAAAAATTAATGTTAAGAAAAGTTCAATTCAAAGCTTAAATCTTGTTATATCTCAAATCGTTACTATTTACTTAACATTTGTGAACCATTTCAAAATGGTCAGAAAACTGTATGCTTATCCCATCTCTGAGTAGAAAATGTGTCTTTCAAGTCCCTCTTTACTGGGACCTGTTCTTATCACAACTAAGCTTATTATCACACTGTTTCTCAGTTATACTAAGAAGGTTCTATCTCTTGCTAACTTATAGGGGGAAAAGACTATACCATAAGTTATGACTATGAAAGAAATTTATATTCTGTTCAAATTAAGCAAACATTAATATTAGTTTAACTCACAACTTTAACTTTCTAAGATTGGCTCTTACAGATGGGTTTCAAATTAATATTGAGCCAATCATAAAGCCAAGCTATACAGGTGAATGTTAGCATTACAGATTCATTACACTTGTGTCTCACATGCTATTTTCTGCCTTTGCATATCCAATATGCTGTTCTCTTAGTAAATTCATTAGTTAATTTTGGATTGTCAAATTGCAAATATTTTGTCGTTTTTTTGGGTTTTCACTATGGTCTGTGGTTTCCTTCCCCATTGAAAAGACATTCTGACAAACTGAAAGTACATTTCCCAGTTTCTATTACCTGATACTTAAAATGCCAATAAAATGTACACCCCTTTGGAAGTTTTCACATTTAATAATTACACATTGGATCACGGTGGATTTAATTTAGCTTTTTAACACTGATCAAAGGAAAATGACTCTTTGATATCAAACTGAAAAAAGATCTATTCAAAGTGATCTAAATTACAAATATTAAACACAAAATAATTCAATGCATTTAGTTAATAAGACACACCTAAATCCTCACTGGCGCAGACATTTGGTTTCAGAAATCACAGTATTAGTTCAATGGAGATCACCTGTCTCTAGTCAATGTGTCTCAGTTGATTGCCGCATAAAAGCACCTTATCTAGTCCATATCCTGGACTAACCCACAAAATGAAGACAAAATGAACACTGTACTGATATCTCATCCATGGTGAAATCCTGTCTGTTTGCAATTATTGTCTTGCATCAGGATTAAACAAATAAGTTTACATTTTTGACTTTTTATAATATTTTTTCTTGGGTGTGTCCATTTTGTGTATGTGTTTGTATGGATCCTACCATTTTGTTTTCCTTGTCATTATTAGTGCCACCATGTTGTGTGTCTGGTTTCTATAGTGCTCTGTGGTCCCTTCACACAAGACCCATAAAACACCACATCACCTATAAAATCAAGGAGGCCTTCGTTATAAAACATAAATGTTGTTTAACTTTGTGAGAAAACTTTACTTTGGGGTACTCTTTTTGGCTGTGAATGTAGGTTTTTGTTTTTCTTTAAATGTGATGATTTCCATAGACTTCAGTGTAAAATATACTGACTCAAAGAGCTACTAAATTTGGATACATCTGAGTTCTCTTGCGTAACATCTGTAAATCTCAGCAACTTGATTAATTAATTTGGTCCATCTGGACTTTTATGGAAAGCTCCCAGTTGTTGGGTCACCTTGTAAGGCATCAACAGACCCTGCCATGTCACCCACACAAAGTGGCCATCAATTAATGTATTTAAAGCTGTTTTTTGTACCATTTCAGTAGCTAGGAGAACTAACTGATAGATTCTGATTTATGTAATATAAAGAAGCTGCTATAAAATGCAGTGTTTTAATCCCTTTATTGTTAGCCGAAATCATATATAAATAAAGGAATGTACTCTTTACTGAAAGCCATATTTCTTTCTGTGAATTATGTTATTTGATTAAAGAGGGGAAAATATGCAGGTGTGGATGTTAAATTTCAGTAAAGTAAATATCAGAGGCAGCTGTTATGTGCAGCTGTTTTGTATTATTTGTGTCTGTTTTTGAAAGCAAATATATATTATTTTTCTTTTGCTATGAATCAATTCTAGAACTGTTCATCACTGGGTTGTGTTGATGTTTTGAGTATTATGTGCTGCTCTGTTTCTCTACAATTGATCATCTTAATATTGGTTGCTTCAGTAGCTGTAGTGTAGTACCACAGTTGGAGATGTAAATTCAGGATCTTTAGGGCTGCATTAATTAGACACATTGACTAACTTAAGGAGCTTTGTATCCCTGTACAGTTTATGACTACTGTATGTATTCTTTTGTAGTAAGTGTAGCAATCAGATTGCATAATCAACACTTTTCACAATCTTTTGTACATTCATTTTTTATGCTTTAATTTGACGAACACATTACCTGTCATAACTCTTTGTGCTACTGACAATTTTGTATGTACCTAACACATGTCCAGGTTTTTCTCTGAACTTGTCTAAACCTTCAGAAAACATAGAAGGCATTTTAGGAAATCAGCCATGAACTTCTTTTGTGGACTTGCATCTTGTCTACCATATATACTCACATTTAAGTTGGAGCTTGATTTTACCGTATTTTATAATGTCGGTCGTATAAATCAAATGCGGAAAACTCACGCTATTGATCCAAGAGATTATGATATACTAACGCCCCCTTGAGAAAGTAACCACGGAGCACACAGCCTCTTTTTTCTGTGCATTGTGCCTATGTGACCACATGGTAATACCCAAATTATTCCAAAGCGATGTTTGCACTGTTTTGTGTTTTTTGTATCTCACACTCTCATACACCTTTATTGTAAGAGCATCCCTCATCTACCATGGAGCATTCAATCAGAAGAAAATATGAAGCTGGTTTTAAATTAAAAGTCATTGAAGTGGCAAGAAGAATTAGTAACTGCGCTGCTGCAACAAAATTCAACGTGTTTGAGAAACTAGTGCGAGACTGGAGGAAGCAAGAAGATGTAAAAAAATCAAATTTAAGTGTTGTATTTTTGAATGAGACTGATTTTATGATCGATTTTTTGGGTTTCAAGAACTGACTTATACGTGAGTATATAAGGTGTAAGCCTGTAATAAATTATCAGTCACCTAAATATGGCTTACATTGATTCATAATCTTTCTTGTGAAAACTCTAAGGTCACAATTTTCTTTTCCCTCCAACTGAAGCAAACAGTTCACACTAATTTTATGTAGATAAGATAAGGAGTCATCCTGCTACAGAGCCACTTAAATGTGAGTTAATTATTTTAACTAACTAGATACCTTCACTGAAAAAAAAATACTTCTTCTTTCAGATAGTACTGTGGGATCTTTAATGACCAATAAGAGTTAGTATGTGTCTTCCATCACTGCACTGTGTCATTTAAATGAAATTCTTGCTTTGAAAAACTGACCATTATAAGACAAAAAAAAAACAAACAAGGAAAGATTTGGGGATCCACCCTGTATATTATAACACAAGCACTCAAAATAATGCCAGAGCAGATTTAGGCTATTGCCAAAAATGGGACTGATTGGTAAAGTGAGGATGTTGACTTTTATAGGAGGAGGAAAGGAAGAGGCGGATCCATGAGGATTGGTCGGAAGTGAGACCAGTAGGAGGGCGCAGTTAGGAAGGTGATGCAGGAATTGATTGTAGTTTAGGTGGGCTTCTGTTCTGGCAATCTGTAGAAGAAGGAGAACAGACATTAGTGCACTTCTTCAACCCCTGACTTTGTGTCTTGCCTTTGGTTAAGCCCTTGGACTGCCTCCCAAGTGCACGTGTGTGACACCACTTATTGCACACCCACATCTTTTCCATCAACAAATTGAATTCTCCTTCTGTCCAGGTACTGATGATGCTTGATTTGCTAGCTTTTCAGAACTGAATACATTCCTTAATAAAAATAATAGTAACAGTGATTTTTGTGAAATACAGAATATTTACAATTTTAAAACTAATGGAGCTCTACAATGATTTTTACCCTGTGATACTCATTCCTTTTTAGTTTGCAGAATAATTTTATCTGAATCATTGTACACATCAGTGCACTTGTTAAAAAACATTTTTTTAATTTGCTGTGCAACAGTTTCTGTCTACTTTGTGAACTTTCTTATTGCAGTACTAAGTCTGGGGGCTGGACCCTATTTCACCAATACTGAATGTGAACTGAAAACCAGCCATGAAACGTGGATGTAGTCCAGCATGTGGGGCACACCTATTGGGCTGGGACAATTTACAATTGCCAGTGATCCCTATCTGATTTATCTTTGGGGTTCTGGGAGTAATAATAAACAGGAATACTCAAAGATAGCTCACTCAAACATGAAGAGAACTATAATGCTTTATATAAAAAATATATATATATGCAAACTAGGGGGTTCCCTCCTGCTCGCTTCACTTGCCAGCCACTTCGCATCTCTGCCGCTTGTGTTGTGAAGAGTGGGGCTGAATGCACCCCAAGGAGATGCTGTCACTGTTCTGAAACCCCCTCTTAAATGGTGATACAATGGGAAACAAATGCATTTTTTTTTACCTCCTCTTTGCTTGATCAGCTTCTGGCTTGCAGCTGCTGCTGCTGCTGTTGCTATGCGTTGCCATCTGCATCTCGTGCAGTATTTCGAACATTTAAAAGCCTATGCAGCAGTTGTCCTACTCTTTGTCTTTTATTTCTGGCCCGGTTGTGGTTAAATCATCTGGCACAAAGTCCTGTCTCACGATATTTTTTAGTTTATAATTTAAAAACAGAATAAGAATCTGAAAATCCAATAACATCACATTAAAGTTTGATAAATTCTGAAAAGAATGATACCAAACATATATATGTAGGTTTTAAAATAAGCCCGATTAAAAGCGTGACATAAAAAGTTTTAGGTTAGGATTTTATATATTGAGAGTAGATTCAACATTAAAGTATCTGTTATTTGCTCTGTATTAAGCCAACAATGAGTAAACACTCCAAACACAAATGTTGGACAGAAACAACATTCAAAATCACTAGAGAGTCCAAGGGTCTGTACCACAAATTCTCTAGTTTATATAGAAAAAAATCCTTTTATGCAATAATTATTTGTAGCTGTGTTTGTCCCAAATCACCAAAGTTCTGCAGCTTTTAGTTTGCTTCATAGGATAGTTCTGGTACTAGTGTGACGCAATTTCAAATAATTCCACGGACCAAATATCTTTGTTTTAAAAGTTTTATTAAAATTTCAAAGCAAAAGAATTCACATAAAAATAGAGAAAAAATTGATGTTAAAGAAAAAAAAAATTCTTGTTTAACTAAAGTTCTCTTTAAGATTTACTTATCCTATTTCATGTTTCTCTAAGTTTGGTCATACAGTCATATTTTCAAATGTTCCTATTAAAAACAGTCAGAAAGCCGTATGCCAATCTGCTATTTGCAGACTTACGTAACAGTCCATGCCAACAATGAAACTATTTCCTAACTGACTTAATTAACGCTCTGAAAGAAAGTTCTATTTCATATTAACTTAGAGGGGGTGGAAGACTATACCATATTCTAAGTAACTATACAGTAAGAAACTGATATTCTATTATTGAAATTAAGCAATTTTAACATTGGCATTAAACATTCTAAGATTGGCTCTTACATTATTAATTTTTATTCATAAACAAAGTTCAGATGCTTGTTAAAGAAGGTGCTTATCCTTAAATAAGATGGCACTGTAATAATGCTGACCATGCAGCCTGCAAAGTTCTTCCTTGAAGTGATGTTACCAGCCCAGCACACTACAGCAAAAAACAAAAGCTCAATTACAGAGTTATAGAAGATAATAATAATAATAATCTTTACATTTATATGGCATTTTTTCCCACTACTCAAACCACTTCAGCCACAAACAATGTGCATAATTCACCTGGATAATGTGACTGCAGCCATTTTGTGCCAGTACACCCACCACACATTACCCGTTAGATGGTGAAGCAGTTAGAGAGATAGCCAGAATAACTTACAAGTTGAAAGGATTTTTTTTCTTTCTTTCACATATTTGACTCATCACACTGTGGGCCAGACCAAACCATTAGGTGGGCCGTATGTTTTTCACCCTTTATATAATGTAGCATATATGTAGTTCAACTATATATTTTTAAGGTTATAACTGAAATATAAAGACACATTTCTTCTTTATATAGTGTAACAAACACATTTCCAGATTTTACTCATAGGATTTTAAAATATGTTATGAAATATTTTTTTATATTTTGTTAAATATATTACAACATACAAAAACTGCCATAATTTACATATTATAAAGTATATGCATTTTTAAAAATATATATTTCTTTTTTAATGGATAATGGCTGCAGTTGTTAAAGGTTGACTTTATTTCAATTATGGGCATGGTTTTTTCCATATCCCTCATAACAAAATGCAAAAAAACTTTGGCATTCATGTGAGAAATATGGTGCAGTGTTTCTGTATACATTTAGTGTCATTGTACATTGTACAGTATATTCTGTACCTGGAAAAAGTTAGGTTAAGAAACAAGATCAAAAGTATATAGTTAATTCTATCAAATGTGTGCAGTCTTCCAAACATTTAAATACCCATTGCACTCCAACTAGCAGAAAAAGGGAAACCATGTAATACGAGAAAAAAACAGTTTCAGAAAGTTATTTTGAGAGTTTGCATACTAAAAAGTCCTCAAATAAATTCTAGAAAATGTAGACAAAAATACATTTAGTAATCAGTACTATTCCATATCTTCATAAAATACAGTTTTTTCACTCTTATATTTTTCTACAGCACTCGTAATCGCTGCTACTGTTTTTAACAATTTTACTTTGTAAAACGTCCACAAACTTCATTTTCATGTTTTGGCCTTAGAACACCTTAGATCTGAGAAATGTCTGTGCTGTATCTTAGTTCAAGTCGTGTGAATTGCCATTGAGGACAGAATTTAATATATTTTAAATTAATTAAAATTTGAAGTAGTATGACATTTATTTTGCTGAATATGTTTATTAAGGTATAAGCAAACAACTGTGCAATTGTGCTGCCATGGCTTTGAAGAATTATTAAATAATCTACTTCATTAAGTTAACTGGCAGCATTTTAGCTATATTAGGCATTTGCTTTTTCATTATGGAAATTATTTCTCGCAACAACTTAATTATGAGATAAACTTTGGCTTCCAACTACATACATATAAACACAACTGCAGAGCCAATATATATGTAACCCTTAAACAGCCATGTGAAAAAAAAAATATGGGAGCTTCCTGTTCGTACCTACAACATTATATCTCATACATATATGAAACTTTCTCGTACATGCAAGATAATTTCTTGTACAAGTGAGATAATAACTTGTATGTACAAAATTAGATTTTCACATGTACAAGATACCTTCTTCTATGTGAGAAACAGAATTACGTTAACAAATGAGCTAAGTGCGAATCAGGGCTAGTTAATTATGCCATGCGTATGACTCATGTGTGAGCATTACAGGATCAACCATAGATGGAAGAGGTACTTTGAAAAGCTGTTGAATGATGAAAATCCAAGAGTAGTATTTGAGTATGGAGTCCCCAATGAAAGGCTAGTACCAAGAATATGGAAGGAGGTACAGAAGGTACTGAAAAGAATGAAAAATGGAAAGGCAATAGGACTGGATAAAATGCCACCAGAAGTGTGGAGGACTTTTAAAGAAGTCAGAGTAGATGTGTTGTGGGATCTAATGCAGAAGATCTATGAACAGGAGGAAATACCAGGCGTGTGAGAGAACAGTGCGATTGTAACCATTTATAAAGAGAAGAGAGATATTCAAGATTGTGGAAACAACAAAGTGATAAAACTGGCATTACAAACAATGAAAATTTGGGAAAGGATTATAGAGAGACTGCTTAGGGTGAGACCATCATAAGGGGAGCAGCAGTTTGTTTTTTTGCCAGGGATTGGAACAACTGATGCAGTCTTTGCATTGAGATAGCCGATAGACAAGCACCAAGAAAAACAGAAAGGATTGCATATGGTTGTTTATTGATTGGTCAAAGGCTTATGACAGAGTGCTACATCAAGAGGTCTGGAGTTACATGAGAGAGAAGAGTACCAGAGAAGTATTTGAGGATTGTCTAGGATATGTATGAAGGAGTGAGGACTCGAGCTAAAATTAGTGTTGGGGTAACAGACAAGACCCCAGTCTTGGGATAAAAGACCAATCCCCCTGGTGCATGCTTTTTGCTGATGACATTGAGTTGTGAAGTACCAGAAAGAGATAATAAAGAGAAAGCTGGAAAAATAGAGAAGAGCTTTGAAAGATTGAAGATTAAAGATAAATAGAAAGGAAACACAATATACAGTATGAGATTTAATGATGATCAGGATTCATAAGTTAGCCTACAGGGAGAGCTATTGAAATAAATAGGATCAGTGGTACCCTGAGATGTAGAGATAACTAATAGAGTGCAGTGTGGATGGAACAATTGGAAGAAGGTATTTATTAGGAGTATTGTTGGATCGAAGAATTAAGGCAAAGGTTAAAGGTAAGGTTTTTAAGATAGTGGTAAGATCAGCAATAATGAGTCATGCTGAGATATGAGAAGTAAATTGAGCACAGGAGAAGAAGTTAGATGTGGCAGAAATGTTGAGATAGATGTGTGGAGTAACAAAAAAGTACAGAATAAGAAGTGAGACAACCTGAGGTGCAACAAAAGGGGGAAAATGTCTAAGAAAATACAGGAAAGTAGATGGAAGTAGTATGGAAATGTGAAGAGGAAAGACAATGAATATGTGGGCAAATGAGTGATGGGCATGAAAGTACATGGAAAAATAAAGCAATGGAGGACAAAGTTGGATGGACAAAGTGAAAGAAGATCTAATGAAAAAGCCACATTTTTCTCTGGGTTAGTTAATGTTGTTCTTACAAGATAATAACTTAAATGTACAAAATAATATCTCATACATACAAGAAAATAATCTTCTATGTACAAGCTATTATCTTGTTGATATCTTGTTGTATCTTGTTCATATGAGGAATAATGTTGCACGTCTGAGATAGGAAGCCCCCATAGTTTTTTTGCACCTGGCGGTTTGGGCCTTCCATAAATATACACATAATCAGATCTGATTTCCAAAAACAAATAGTAATGGTTGAAGGTGTGATATATTTGAAATAGCATATCTTTAGTACCTTCTTATCTTCTGTTTATGTAAGATCTACCCACAGGTTTGGTTTATTGCAGCTTTGTTGTATGCTCCAGGTAGACATTGCAACTCAAATTTCTTTATCTTTCCCTTGAATCATCATTTTCTTCACTTACACAGAAGTATTTTTGTTCCCCGGAGAACTGCCATTTTCTGCTGAGGTTTACAAAGACTCCAATGTATTCACCCTGAAAAGTAATCCCAGAGACTGACTGCAATCTACTGCCCTAAAGTTGAGTGACTTTTTTTACAGTGAGTTTATGCCACCTTAACTTGCATTACATGAAAAAGTTAGCTTTGCATTCAATTCTGTAACTCCCAAGAAATGACAGCTAGATGGCATTTGTGTTATTTTAACAGTTTCTTGTTGATGGTTATCTTCGTAACAAAGGTTGCAATTTATTTATGGAGATTTGCTTTTCATTAACAGTGTTAGGTCTTATTTATAACATACTGTTACAAATTGGGACACCCTGTTAAAAAAAAAAAGTTTACTGTTTTAACTAAAACATTTTTGCTACATTGTCATGGTTCTTGAGGTCCTTTAATTACACATTAGTATAATTTAATTATAATTTATTTTTAAGTATGTCTCATTGCTGTTTTAAAGTCTAAGCATTTTGTTACTTCAATCGTGAGCTCTTTTTATTTTATATCTCCTGGTTCATGACCCATTACCTTCCATTTCTCCAATTTTTTGTACAGTTTTACCATCTCAGTTTTCCTGACAACACTTCTTCTAGTTAATGACTCCTTATTTTGACATTGCTTATGGTCTTGCTGTTTAGTTTGGCGCAGCAGTTTCTCTGAGTCTTAGACATTGACTCCCATTACAGTTTCTTAAAGACGTGTACGTATCCTGGTCCATTTCACACTATTCTCGTAGTTGCACATATTTTTTTTTGCCAGGAAGGTCAGCCAAAACTGAAAAAGTATGTATAATATGTTTCTGTTGCGGTCAAGTAGATCATCTTTGGATACTGCACATGCTCCTGGAGTACCATGTATAGTGTAATGGTTTTCCACTCATTAAGTTATCAGGCTCACAACTTATCAAGCTGAGGTCCAGGTCCAAAATGAACACCTCCTTCTGGTGACAGTCCATTTTTATATCACCCAGGGCAAAAGGGGCAGAGCCTTATCTGGGCATTGTGGGAGGGAAGAAACTGTGCCAGTGTCCCCTGTTGTCCAAAGGTGGTGTTGCTTATCTTTTTAGAGTCTGGCAAGCATGCGATACATGACTATGTATATACAGTATATATATATATATATATATATATATATATATATATATATATACACACATTAAAATAGTTACTGCATTAATTATAATTATATCAGCAATTTACTATAATATATACTGATATACTTACTGTCCATCCTGCAGTTACATGCTAACGCCATATTCACATTTAACATTTTAAATTCAACGGATTAGGCAACAGACCATGTAACACTATAACTTAATAAAGAAAGATTTAAATAGGAAAATATATAAAGTAAAAAGAAATAGAGATAGTGCTAATCTCATTTGAGTTCATTAAACATTTTGTTAATCTGCCCCCATTTATGTAGCAAAATGGGAGCAGGAATAAATCATATACAGTACAGGCCAAAAGTTTGGACACACCTCCTCATTCAATGTGTTTTCTTTATTTTCATGACCATTTACAGCACTCCATCACTCTCCTTCTTGGTCAAATAGCCCTTACACAGCCTGGAGGTGTGTTTGGGGTCATTGTCCTGTTCAAATATAAATGATCGTCCAACTAACCTGACTTCTGCACAACACAACTGCTGGTCCCAACCCCATTGATAAAGCAAGAAATTCCACTAAATAACCCTGATAAGGCACACCTGTGAAGTGAAAACCATTTCAGGTGACTACCTGTTGAAGCTCATCGAGAGAATGCCAAGAGTGTGCAAAGCAGTAATCAGAGCAAAGGGTGGCAAATTTGAAGAAACTAGAATATAAAACATGTTTTCAGTTATTTCACCTTTTTTTGTTAAGTACATAACTCCACATGTGTTCATTCATAGTTTTGATGCCTTCAGTCATGAAAATAAAGAAAACACATTGAATGAAGAGGTGTGTCCAAACTTTTGGCCTGTACTGTATATAAATAGAAAAATCCATTAACAGCTGTTAAAGGGGCGGCCTGTCCTAAACCCAAGCCTGAGACCCCCGTAGTCATACCATCTTTCCTCTCTGTGATAGTCAAAGGGCTCCAAAGGGATTAGTAATTCCTCTGTAAGCTTTTTTTCCTATCATTTTTTTCTATTTTAAATTTCTTTTATAAGGTTATAGTGTCAGTTGTATTACATCATTTGTTGGAATTAAAAAAGCAAAGCATTTTATTAGTACATGTGAAACTTGTTTCAAGAATGACTTGAGTGAGTGTGTTGTATGTGATATTGTGTGATGCAGTTACAATCTGCTCAATTTCTTTCAGTTAGATGAAACTTCTGCACTGGGTGCTAGTCCAATAGTCCACAGTTAGTTATTCCTAATTGTGTTGTCTTTATAAATATGATCAATAACAGTTTTTGATAATATATAAAATGTTATTAATATTTATCTATACTAATAAAAGGCAAAGCCCTCACTGACTCACTCACTCACCACTAATTCTCCAACTTCCCGTGTAGGTAGAAGGCTGAAATTTGTCAGGCTTATTCCTTACAGCTCACTTACAAAAGTTAAGCAGGTTTCATTTGGAAATTCTACACTTAACAGTCATAACGGTCGACAACGTCCGCCATGTTGAACTTTCTTATTTATGGCACCATCTTCACGAAATTTGGTAGGCGGCTTCCCTGTGCTAACCGAAACCGATGTATGTACTTATTTCGATGGTATGACGCCACTGTCGGCCGCCATATTGAACTTTCCAACGTCAATAATTTTCCAACTTCCCGTGTAGGTAGAAGGCTGACCCCATCTTCATGAAATTTGGTAGGTGGCTTCCCTGCGCTAACCAAAACCGATGTACGTACTTATTTCGGTGGTATGACGCCACTGTCGGCCGCCATATTGAATTTTCCGAACATCACTAATTCTCCAACTTCCCGTGTAGGTAGAAGGCTGAAATTTGGCAGGCTCATTCCTTACAGCTTACTTACAAAAGTTAAGCAGGTTTCATTTCGAAATTCTACGCGTAACGGTCATAACGGTCAACAACGTCCGCCATGTTGAACTTTCTTATTTATGGCCCCATCTTCACAAAATTTGGTAGACGGATTCCCTGCGCTAGGTGTGGACTGATGACGGTACAGGAGATAATTATACTACACAGGAGCACTAGAAGAGTGAAATGCTTAAGTGTACCGAAATGGCCAAGTATTTTACACCTTTGGACAACCGCCAATGCCTCTTAAACATCTTAGATTCACAGGTGACGATTTCAGTAGTGGACACTTTGATGTTTAGAAATGTTTAAACTCTCAAAAGCTGGATGAAACTGGTTGTATACTTACAACGCTTGTCAGATGCCTAATGTCTCTTCAACACAAGTCCTACAAATACTGTCGTAATTGAAACAAACCATGAAACTCAAACCGATTATGACAGCAGCAATCCAAGCTGTGAGATTTGAAACAAGATTACTGTTCACATGGCCAACTGTACGTTGCATGCTCAAGAGTAAGCTCAGCGCACAGCTACAGCTTGGTCATATTACAACTGGAGGGCCGAACTGACAACGTGGCATACAAAGAGATCCTTAACAAATAATTATTGGTATATTTTCCGTCAGTTTAAAAAGGTTTAATAATAAAATAAAATTCTAATAAAAATTTTAAGGCAGTACTTCGCCGCTGCGAAGCGCGGGTATTTTGCTAGTTATTATAATAACAAGATCATAACGGTGGCTCAGTATCTAGCAGTCTTGCCTCTCAGTTTTCGAGACCAATGTTCAGTTTCTGATCCATCCACAGACTGTGAATTTCACATATCACCAATGTCTTCTTGGGTTTTCTCTAAGTACTTCTGTTCCCCCTCACATCTCAAAGATATTCCCTACCCAGATCGTAATGGAGAATTGAAGAATGGTGGTGCATGAGACAGAAGGTATATAGGGATGAGTTATGGGCCATACAAATACATTCTTCTTAAACAATTAAACAAGTTAGGTAACCAACTTTTTCATTCCTAAAAATCAATGAAATCCAATGTTCCAAACAGATTTTTGTGCTAATAAATTGTGACTTGGATAAGTTTAACATTAAGTTCATAACTGGGAGTAAAGCTTTACATCACTATGGCCCAGGATCCAAACACTAATAAAAACAATAGAACATGATGATGATTCTCCATCACTAAAGAATTTATAGGTAAAAATTCAATACAAGATATGAGAGGTTTACATACAGCAAGGCTGGCTATAATGATGCCTAGCTGTGTTCAATTGATGCTAATCATCTCTGTAACTGGGTTGATTCACCTAGGGGGTAATTACTTTTTCAAACTGTGCTAGTTAGGACTGAATAAATTTGTTCATAAGATAAAAGAAATAAGATTTGTAAAATGTGTTATTTGTTCACTGCAGTGTCCTATATCTAATATATATTCCTTGAAGATCGAAAAGCACCTGGTCTCAAAAATTTGCAATAGTAGAGGAAATTTAGGAGAGGAGAAATATGTTTTAACAAAACTACATATATGTAAATATTTCACATATATCTATATCTAAGAATGTTAAAGCACAAATCAAAGTAACATATTATAGATTCCTGATTATACAACTATACATAAATGGTCTCAGATCTCAATCCATTAAAACATCTGTTTGATGAGCCATCATGAGGAGATCCACAACAAGTTCACTGATACCAACTTCTGAATAGAAACAATGGAGTGAACATGTGCATATATTAGATGTGACTATTTAATAGGCCAGCTGGTGTAAGGACTTACAAATTGTGATGTAATATTGTTTTGCAAATAGCTGTTCATGTTTTCATTTCCCCTTTCATTTTGAACACTTGCTGGGTGTTATGAATTTTCAGGTCTTGTATTTCCTCTTTCAGGATTTTTACTGTATCAATTTCTGTTAGTAATCATACCAGCTGCACTGGAGAACATGTAATCCATGTGAAGCTAATTATGTCTGGGTCTGGCCAGTACTTGGATGGGAGACCATCTAGGAAAAAGCTTGGGTTGCTACTAGAAGAGGTGCTGGGGAGGCTATCAGGAGCCCTTACGCTGTGGTCTGTGTGTGGATCCCAATGCCCCAGTGCAGTGATAGGGACACTGTGCAGCATCCTTTGGATAAAAGTTATAGGCCCCTGGGCATTTTTTTGAAAAGAGTAGGGTACTTTTCAGTGTGCTAGTTATTCTGGCAACCTAGCCTAACCTGGTCTCCCGTCCCTTATCGGCCAAATATCTCTCTCACCACTTCACCACCTATCAGCTATAGTGTGATAAGTGTACTGACTCAAGAATGGCTGTCATTTAATTCTTCTGTATTTAGGTTTTTTAGTGTGAGATTTGCCCATTTTAAGTTTAGCGGTTTATTACAAGAGAAAACATTGGTTTAGGTTTCCTTTAACTGTTTTTCAGTTTGTGTTTATAGTTTTTGTTTTCTTCTTGTTTAAGCTAGTTTGATAAACTGCATTTTTTGTAGTATATGATTTGTAAATAATAATTCTGGAAAAACAACTTCCTTCAACACATACGTAGCAATAAAAGGGCTTATCCCCACCTCGTAGTCCCCATCTTATCTGTAGTACAAGGTCATTTTCACTATACTAAAATCTTTGGAAGGTCGTTGTTGGAACATTTCCTTGCTTTATGCCATGTTTTTAGCAGTTTTACCTTGACAATCCATTATCAACCCTAGTTACATCTTTCAGTGTGTCTAGCACAGAATAATAAACTAAATATTTCCATTATTCGTTTAGCAAAATTTGTAAGAGCACATTCATAAAAATAAACAAAGAAAAATCCGTTTTAGTTTTCCATTAATCCAAATGTCTGTATTTAATCCTTTCCTCTGAGTTTTACCTTCCCTATCAGGAAAAAAACCTGATACAATTTGTTTTTAGCCTGGTGAATTTGAGAAGCTTATTTAGGAAAGGTTTTTAGAGTGTTCCTAATGAATATGGAATAAGCATTTATGTTATCAGATTTACCACTCACAGAGATAAAATCAATCTAATTAGTGCAAGAACACATTTTAAGATAATTCTGATTGCTTCTTTTAATGTCACCACCTAAACTGCAAGAAAATCGTATTTTAATTTTCTTGCTTTAATATTCAATGTCAGGTTATCCTAAATATTAAAGTCATTTCATTTACTTGGGAAAAGCAATACAGAAAAAGGAAATATTTTCAGTGATGTACTGTAATATGAATGATACGTACACTATCATATAAAACTCCTGATGTAACTGAGACGCTACTGCTTGACATTATGTAAACCTATCAATTTTTTATTTTTCAAATCGGCTTAATCTCATAATATGGGATGGTATTTCCTGTGTTAAAAGCTTCTAAACTAAGTATGAATATTAGAAAATATCTAAATAATAAAACCCCCTCTCCCAGATTATATTTTAATAGAAAGGTCAATTGCATGTATGCACATCTTCAGAATGTACATGTGTATATTAGGATGCTCAGTTGAGACCAATATTTCTCAGACTGCTGGGTCTTATATTTACTATTCAGGGCTTTGTAGGTAAGTCAGTCAGTCATTTTCCAACCCGCTATATCCTAACACAGGGTCACGAGGGTCTACTGGAGTCAATCCCAGCCAGCACAGGGTGCAAGGCAGGAACAAACCCCAGGCAGGGCACCAGCCCACCACAGGGCACACACACACACTCCAAGCACCTAACCTGCATATCTTTGGACTGTGGGAGGAAACCGGAGCACCTGGAGTTTGTAGGTAAGTAGAAAGCAATAAAAACGAATCTAGCTCGGTTATTTATGTAGAGGATGTCCTGTTCAAGCTTGTCCTTTATCTGCCTTGCTGCTTGCACCTACCACTACTACTAATTTCTGTCAATTAAGCAGAAAACCACTGGCTCTGTAATTGCCCAGCATATGCTACCAGCATAGAAGACACACATATCAATTGTACATGTGCATGGCAATTATCTTTTCCTGCTGTACTTAATTTACAAGTTTTTAAACACATTTCTTGGCCCCAAAACCATTAGATGCAGTATTTCTATATTAACAATGCAATTGAATTTTTCGAACATTCACGCATCAGACTTATTTTTCCAGCACTCAATTCTTCTATTATATACAACTCAGATATTTTGTTCAAAGGTATCTGCCAGGTCTTCCTTCAATGTTGAGAGTAGAAACTATACTATCTCTCAGTAATTAAGGTGTATGCAGCATTTCTACACTCTCATCAGTCTTTGCGAAAAATATCACCTCCATGTGAATTGAGATAATATTAGGAATTTCATATTTAGAATGGGACTGAGGCATTGATAAGGTACACTTTGTATCAGTATGCACAATCCGTGGTGTAATTTTGTACACTACACATTGTTATAGCCACTCAGACTAAATAAAAAGTGCCTAAGCCAAGACCGTAATTGTGAGTGATGCTGTCAGACAATCACTTTGCTTGGTCACAAACTCAAATTATTTACAATTACAAAAAATTTCAGTAGAAAGTATTTGGATCCCTTCACTTTCTGCAGGCTTTATTGTGTAGTATATTGAATTTTAAATTGATAAATTTGCCATTTGTAATTCAATCTACATTCAATATCCCACAATGACAAAATGAAAACATGTTTTCAGGGAGGTTTGCAAATTTATTAAAAATCAAAAAGCGAAATCTCTCATTCAAATAAATATTTACACCATTCATTTGGAACTTTGTAAAAGCCCCTTTAATAGCAATTATACCTTTAAGTCTTCTTGGGCAAGTCTCTGCAACTGGGAAGTTTGCTACATTCTTTCTGGCAGAGCTTTTCAAGCTCTATTATATTAGATGAGAAGTGTCTGTAAACTACCATCTTCAGGTCTCTCCAGAGATATTCTATGGGATTTAAGACTGGGATTAGGCTAAGTCACTCAAGGACAATCAGAGATGTGTCCCAAAGCCTCTCCAGCATTGTCATGGCTGTATGCTTCGTGTCCTTGTTGCACTGAAAGTTGAACTACCACTATGCCTACCACCAATAGAGATGGTCGTAGGTAGGTGATAAGAAGCACCTGGTCCTTCGGCTGACATAGGGCTTGGTATTCTGCCCAAAGAGTTACACTTTTGTCTCATCAGATTAGAGAATCTTTTTCCTTCTCCTTTAAAACTATCATATGCCTTTTACTCAAGAGTAGAAACCATTTAGCCACTCTACCATAAATGCCTGCTTAATGGTGTGCTTTTGAAATGGCCATACTTCCAACAGGTTATCCCATCTCATCAGAGGACTTTAGAGGCTCTATTAGAGAGGCCATTGGGCTATTGGTCACCTCACCTGTCCAAGGGCTTCTTGCACACTTAGTGAGTTTGGCAAAACAGTCAACTGTTGGAAGAGTCCTGGTGGTTCCAAACATCTACCATTTCACAATAACTGAGGACACTGTGAATACTCGAAGCTTTAGAAATGGTCTTATTCCATCCATCCATTTTCCAACCCACTGAATCCGAACACAGGGTCACGGGGGTCTGCTGGAGCCAATCCCAGCCAACACAGGGCACAAGGCAGGAACCAATCCTGGGCAGGGTGCCAACCTACCGCAGGACACACACAACCACACACTAGGGCCAATTTAGAATCGCCAATCCACCTAACCGGCATGTCTTTGGACTGTGGGAGGAAACCAGAGTGCCCGGAGGAAACCCACGCAGACACGGGGAGAACATGCAAACTCCACGCAGGGAGGACCTGGGAAGCGAACCTGGGTCTCCTAACTGCAAGGCAGCAGCACTACCACTGCGCCACCGTGCCGCCCTGGTCTTATTCCCTTGCCCTGAAATACACCTTACCATACTTTTAACACAAAAGTCTACAAAGACTTCCTTGGACTATATGGCTTGGGTTTTGTCCTGACATGCAGTGTGAATTGTGGGACCTTTATCTGCACAGGTACACATGTGCCTTTCTAAACAATGTCCAATCAATTTAATCTGCCACAGGTGGACTCCAATCTGGACACATCTCAAAATAAGTAAACCAAACAGGATGATCTGATCACAATTTAGAGTGGTGCAAAAAAGTGTCTGAATACTTATATGAATGAGGAATTTCAGTTTCTGATTTTTAATAAATTTGCAAAACTTTCTGAAAACATGTTTTCACATTGGCAGTAAGGGTTATTGAGTGTACATTGATTGGTAAAAATGGCAAAGATTTCTATTTAAAACTAAATCTACAACACAATAAAGTGTGCAAAAAGTGAAGGAGTGTGAATACTTTCTGAATTCAATGAATATATTCAATTTGAGTAACTGTCCAAAGCATCTTTAAAATTTGACAAGAATATATTGTTATTCTACTTAAGTAAGCATTTTGGCCCCTCTGTTAATCTTTTAGATACTTCAATATCTGTGAATGATGACTGAAAATTGGGCTATGCGGCTTCATAGTTTTCCAGAGGTTAGAGTTGCAGCTTAATTTTATTTAAAATATAACTAATTGTATGTTCAGTTGTTCTGCATCACATCTCTCAGTCTGAATTGAACCTGTACTAGTCAGCATAAAATCCATTTTCAGGAACCCCAGTAAAGAGCCTAAATAGTAAGAATTATTTGAAAAATGTATTCATTGCACATTCAGGTACTTACACAGACCTTGATGGCACAGACGTCATGTAGACAAGGAATTATTCCTAACTGCTGTCCTACCATTATTGAAGCCGAAAAATATATACCTTGAGCATGCTGAGGCTAGAGTTTTATCTGGGAGAGTTTGACTTTCTCTCTCTTCATGTCGGCCTTCAAGTTCAAATCATTACATCCTCTATTTGTCAGTACTGCCTCAGTGATAAATGCTATACATTATGTTGTAATTGACAAAACCCGTTGTTAAAGGGGTGTTTTTTTTCATTCTGATGCTGTATGTGTGATGATAAATAGCTTTTATAGCCTGTAAGAAGATAAAATGGCAAACATAAACAGATTGCTATAGTATACTCCTCACTACACATGTTGTAAAATTTACTTTGAAAGTGTTAGAGTTTAAGGAAATTATTGTGTTTGAATATGCATGCAGTTAAACTCTGTGAAGTAATTACAATTTACCTTTTGTGTAAGAGAAAAGAGAAATTGTGTTTTTTACTTTGTTTTAATTGTCTAAAAGTATTTTGTGTCGATTTCATATAAAAAGGTACAGGTTGAATTGACAAACAATACAAATTTATAATCTATTGTTAATGCATTTGCCAGCATTATAGCTTTACAGTTTTCCAGGTCTGACTTCACATCCCATCTCTTTGGTTTCTCTCTGTATACTTTGGTTTTCTTTCCATGTTTCCTTCCATGTTAATAAGTGAATACAGTATATGTGTGTTAAGTTAACTTAGGTAGACTTTATTATCCCACAGCAAAATGTATTTGCAGCAGGAAAGTACAAAAACAGAAGACATTGTTACAGAGATCCAGTAGATTACCAAAGACAAAACATTTGACAACTAATGTTATTGCGTAAACACACTCGCAAGATTAGTACATGAAGAATAATTATTTTCAACAGTACACAAAACATCCATCCTCCATCCTCTTCTGCTTATCCAAGATCGGGTCACGGGGGCAGCAGCTTGAGCAGAGATGCCCAGACTTTCCCCTCCCCGGCCACTTCTTCTAGCCCTTCTGGGGGAATCCCGAGGCGTTTCCAGGCCAGCCGGGAGACATAGTCCCTCCAGCATTTCCTGAGTCTTCCCCGGGGCCTCCTCCCGGTTAGACGTGCCCAGAACACCTCACCAGTGAGGCGTCCAGGATGCATCCTGATCAGATGCCCGAGCCACCTCATCTGACTCCTCTCGATGCGGAGGAGCAGCGGCTCTACTCTGAGCCCCTCCCGGATGACTGAGCTTCTCACCTTATCTTTAAGGGAAAGCCCAGACACCCTGTGGAGGAAACTCATTTCAGCCGTTTGTATTTGCGATCTTGTTCTTTCGGTCACTACCCATAGCTCATGACCATAGGTGAGGGTAAGAATGTAGATCGACTGGTAAATTGAGAGCTTTGCCTTACAGCTCAGCTATTTTTTTCACCACGGCAGACCGATGCAGAGCCCGCATCACTGCGGATGTCGCACCAGTCCGCCTGTCGATCTCACGCTCCATTCTTCCCTCACTCGTGAACAAGACCCCGAGATACTTGAACTCCTACGCTTGGGGCAGGATCTCGCTCCCAACCCTGAGAGGGGACTCCACACTTTTCCGGCTGAGGACCATGGTTTCGGATTTGGAGGTACTGATTCCCATCCCAGCTGCTTCACACTCTGCTGCGAACCGATCTAGTTAGAGTTGAAGATCACGGCCTGATGAAGCAAACAGGACAACATCATCTGCAAAAAGCAGTGACCCAATCCTGAGTCCACCAAACCAAACTCCCTCAACGCCCTGGCTGTGCCAGAAATTCTGTCCATAAAAGTTATGAACAGAATCGGTGACAAAGGGCAGCCCTGGCGGAGTCCAACTCTCACTGGAAACGGGTTCAACTTACTGCCGGCAATGCGGACCAAGCTCTGACACCGGTTGTACAGGGACCAAACAGCCCTTATCAGGGTGTCCAGTACCCCATACTCTCGGAGTACCCCCCCACAGGATTCCCCGAGGGACACGGTCAAACTCCTTTTCCATGTCCACAAAACATATGTAGACAGTACACAAAACAGTAATACAGAATTTAACATTTAGCAACATCCCTACTAGTAAAAGAATTTAAAATGCTTATAGTTCTAGAAATAAAGAGTTCTTAAACCTTTTGCATTTTACCTTTGGAAACCTAAATGTGTGCAGCCTGAAGGCAACAGCTGGAATTTAGAGAAAACAGGACAGCTACTGTCTGACAGATCTGAGTTGGTTTCATTTCTAACCTGTTTGCAATACATTTCAGTGATAGAGGCCTGCTGTGAACCAATAATTTTATTATTTTTTATAATGTTGTTAAGATGGTTTATATTCTTACTGCTGAGGTTGCCAAACCAACAGATACAAGAAATTGTAACAGTGAATTTCAATAAAGGAGTTATAACAAAGTGTTTTTATCCACTTTAAAACAATTCCGTTTCCTAAGAAAGAAAAGTTGTGACAACTTTTTTAACGAATTGGACTGTGTTAAGATCAAAGTTAGTTTTTTATCAATGATTGTTCCCAGATATTTGCATGTTTAATTAAAGCTGAGACAGTGGATGGTGGGGAGCACCTGAAGTCTACCACCATATCTTTTGACTTAGAAATATATAGTTGTAAACTAGAGTGATCACACTGTCGTAGAAACTCATTATACAAATGAGCCCAGGTTATCAGTACGCAGTTCATTCTCTATCCTATCCTTATACATCAGCTTTGTCTGCTTTATTTCATGTTTCACCTTCTTCTGTAATTCCTTCTGTTCTGTTAATGTTCCATGTTGAAATGCCCTATTTTTTCAGATTGTCGATTCTTTTCGATCTCTGGTAATCCATGGCTTGTTGTTTGAGTATATGTTGGCTAATTTCATGGGTATTATGGCATCCTCGCAGAATTGTATATAATAGCTTACAGTGTCGGTCAGTTCGCCAATGTCAGCACCGGATTTTCAAACACTTACCAATCAGTACACTCAAAATAGCCATGCAGAAGCTCAATAGAGTCCTTGTCCCAGACTTTAATTTGACTTTTCCCTCTTAAAAATGGGGTTATAGATTGGAATAAACTGGAGATAGTAATAATCTGATAAACCCAGGGACAGTTTTGCTTTCAATTCATAAGCGCCTTTGATGTTCCCATACCATTGATCAAGCACTCGTTGTGATGAATTGGGCAAGTGATATATTGGTAAAAATTGCAAAGTATTTTTTTCAATGCACACCAGTTAAAGTCTCCCAAAATAAAATCTGGAGAGTCAGGAGGCAGCAGTTCAATCTTCTGTATTATACAATGTTATAAGACACTGTTACCAGCCTTGCTCTCCAATGCCCTCGGGTGATTATACACAATTGTGATGAAAATCTCTGGAAACTCTCTAGGCAGATAAATGGGCCTCAGAGAGACAGATAGAAGTTAGACATCTTTTGTACACACTTTTTCTGTAACCATCACCATTTTACACCATTGTGTATTTATATGAAGGCAGACAGCTCCACTATGTGACTTACCAGTGATGATGAGACTCTGTCTAAAATAATTGGTGCACCAAATCCATCAATCATCAAGTGATCATCTAAATTGTTTCCATTTAACCAGGTTTCTATAAATGCCATAACTCAGGCATTTATAGAAATCTGGCTAAATGGAAACAATTCAGACTATATAATCAGTCTGAAAGCGTACACACGCTTGAAGTTCATCCACTTTATTTCAAAGAGACTTTAACATTTCCCATTGTAACAGTCAGTAAAGGGGGTTGAACTCTACGTTTTTTCAGTCTTCTGAAATACTACTTTTTCCTCTGACTGTTATAACAAGTTATGTTACTAATAATAGTGGTGAGATTTGCTGAGAAATCGGATGGTAAATATGTGTGTTCAGGTGAGTTCCACTGAAACATGCACTCTCTGCTTTAGGAAAATCTATGTAGGCTGATTAGGAGGGGTAGCCTAAAGACCCCAGGTCAGATGAAAGTAAATCCATGAATAAACATTCTGAATTTCTTTACTTAGCTACAACACTGTTAAGCCTAAAAATATGATTATATATATATATAAAAATATATATATTGTAAGCTGGAGGGGTGATCGCACCCCAAGAGGACACAGACACCCCTGGGAAAACCCCTGAAACAGAGTGTACCTTCATATTGCTCCTTCCCTTCTCACTTGCGCTATAACGCGTAATAAAGCCATCACGCAGTACTCCGCTAACTTAAAATCCTTGTGCAGCGCCTGTCGGTTTTTTGGAATTAATTGTTTGCTTTTATCTCTCTCTCTTTCTGACATTCTCTGCTCCTAGCGGAACTGTCATCTCTGACTTGTCAAGGAGCACGTTTAAGCTTTTGAAAAAGAAACAAATGTTTGCAGTGTTTGAATAAAATTCCTGTTTTCTACAACCTCCTGTATCTCTGTGCAAATCTGTGACCCAAGCGTGACAAGATATATATATATATACAGTAATCCCTCCTCCATCGCGGGGGTTGCGTTCCAGACCCCCCCCGCGATAGGTGAAAATCCGCGAAGTAGAAACCATATGTTTGTATGGTTATTTTTATATATTTTAAGCCCTTATAAACTCTCCCACACTGTTAACATTATTAGAGCCCTCTAGACATGAAATAACACCCTTTAGTCAAAAGTTTAAACTGTGCTCCATGACAAGACAGAGATGACAGTTCTTTCTCACAATTAAAAGAATGCAAATATATCTTTTCTTCAAATGAGTCTCTGCATCAGGAGCAGAGAATTTAAGAGAGAGAGCGCGCGCTCGCAAAGAAAAGCAAACAATCAAAAAATCAATACGTGTGCTTTTAAGTAAAGCGGCATTTTTCAGAGGAGCGTCAGTATCTTCTAAGCAAACAGCCTCTGCTCAAATCTCCTCCGTCAGGCGCAGAGAACGTCAGAGAGAGAGCGCGAGATTAAAGCAAACAATCAAAAAATCAATACGTGTGCTTTTGTGCTTTTAAATATGCTGAGCACCGCAATAAAGCGCCATTTTTTAGAGGAGCGTCAGTATCTTTTAAGCAAACAGCTTCTGTGCAAACAGCACCTCTGCTCACACTCCCTCCGTCAGGCGCAGAGAATGTCAGAGAGGGTGAGATAGAGGCAGAGACAAGCAAACAAACACCGCGCGGGATGCATATCTTATAGCATTGAGGAGTTTTAGTTAATATGTAATACATGCTCTGATTGGGTAGCTTCTAAGCCATCTGCCAATAGCGTCCCTTGTATGAAATCAACTGGGCAAACAAACTGAGGAAGCGTGTACCATAAATTAAAAGACCCATTGTCCGCAGAAATCCGCGAACCAGCGAAAAATCCGTGATATATATTTAGATATGCTTACATTTAAAATCCGCGATAGAGTGAAGCCGCGAAAGTCGAAGCGCGATATAGCGAGGGATTACTGTATATATATATATGCATGGCTATCCCACTCACAAATTTAACAACAGTACTTGGGATATCCAAACTGCATTTCTAGTAGCAGTGCAACTACTTTTAGATCACCACAAAGTATTCTACTTGTAGCTTTTGTGCTGTATATATGAGAGAAAATTACAGAAATAAGCAATTGCAATCAAAAACTTCATGTGAAAACACAATTTCCCCATAAGGAATAACAAAATATTTCAAAATCAAATAAATAAATAAGCAGTACATAATTGGAAAATGTAAAGAAAATATTATACAACATAGCATAAAATATCCCTAGCATATTGTGAGACATGTTGGGGCAGTGCATGTCCTGGAAGCACAGGGCACACAATTGGAATGGGCCAATTTGGAACCTGCATGTGTTTAAGGTTATAAGAGGAAAGCCAAAGAACCTCAAGGAAAGACCATGCAAATACGTGAAGATTGTGCAAACTCTGTACGGGCAATGACTGGGTGCAGGCCTCAGATCCAACACATGAGATTTGTGAGACAGCAGCGCTAACCACTCCACACCATGACATTGCCAATACATTAATGTTTTTTAAGGTGCAAGAATAGGATGTAATTTCTCTGTCACATCTTTATAGATTTTTTTCCTGTTCTTTTAAGTTTATGTAACATGACCTTAAATGGGACGTTGCATTTGGATGTTGTATGATGGCTGTGTGTTCTTTTCATTTAATATGACAACAGACTGAAAGAATTATAATAGAGTGATGTAGTGTGTGCTTTGGTCATTAGGCTTTTTAGAAGGTGTGCACAGACACCAATTTAGATAGTTTTGTAACCTTTTTTTAATGGTTGAAAACTAGTATGCTTTTAAGAAATAAATACTAGAGGATAAATGGATTCAACTGAATTAAACAACAATTTCAATTAGTTACATTGATTTGCGGGGAGGCTTTGGTTTCCTGAGACATTAAATTGGAGTAAATGGGTTCAAGAAATAAATGGATGTATGCAGTGATCTGCTTTTGATTAATAATAATAATAATAATTCTTTAATAAATTTATTAAAGGGAAATCAGCACAGGTAATCCTTGAGGACCAGCATTGAAAGCCCAATGTTAGTCTAACTTGGTACACAGATGGATAATCTAGCTATTAAAAACATACACATCTTTTGTGAGGCATTTTGGTATGTAAGTCAGTAGCAGTTTCATATAATAGTTAATATGCTTTATTTCACTTACAGCCATGCCCTAATGAAACGGTTTCTCATTCTAAAAGCACGTAACTCCAGGCTGTAAAATGCTTGCATTCGTTACATTTATAGAGCTTTTTATGGTAGTTATTTTTGGAAACACATAGCCAATTACTTTCATCTCCTACTGCACCAATCCATTTATAAAATCTTGCACATGGGTTAAATACGTTAGTAAACCAATTATAATTAAAGAAGGGAGTGAAATCAAATGCCACAAAAGCAGAAGAAGCAAATTAATCTGTCCTAAAACATTACTGCCATTTAAATGATAAATATTATTAGTTTTATTTTATAATCCCTATCATGTCTGCAACCACTGATATAATATAATTTGAATACATTTTAATAAAAATACCAACCAGTCATTAAATTACCCGATGCCTGAAAACCCATAAAAATGGATAAAAATATCTCAAATACACAAAAAAAATCTAAAGTTAAAGGAGATGCATACGACAGCCTCAAAAAATGTGCACCTCCCTGTTTATACAGTTCTCCTTTCTAGGAAACTGCTGTTCTGACTTTATAACGCACGAGTCTCGCAGAGCTGGACATAATATATGCGTATCAGGCAACATTGGGTGAATTTTGCATTCAAAGTGCATGAGAAAAGCTAGACGAGTCACTGAGTGACACATTCATAAACCAAATGAAAGCCTAATGAAGGTGGCACACAAAGTAGGGGCGGTGACTGTGAACTGCAAGGAGCAATGGTGCTTTTGTTAACCTGGTTCAACAGATAGTGAGCTTCTGATTACGATGAACTGTCTACAACTGAATAGTCTCCTGAGCTTCTGAACTGATAACAGCTATTTTGGCTTTTTTTTCTCTCAGTCTTTTGTTCACTTTTTGCCTCTCCTCCTGTCTTTCCATAGTTATTTTACACTAGGCTGACCCGCCTTTTAAGGCGACCGACTTTTAAGTTGACCACTTCTTAAGGCAATTCAATATGTAGATCAATTTGATATTTTATACAAACTCATTAATTTGGTTATATTGCATTTGAGCAGTATTACTTTAATACTCGTAGCTTCTGTTATTTTTGTGATGAAATTTAAACTTTTTTTCTATATTGAGGTCGCCCTTTTGAACCCCTATGATATTTACTACGCGGTGAGGCATTTGTACTCCATCAACATTAATTATTTCCAGAGACATAATTTTGTCTATTTTTCCAGTGCATCGTACACAAAAGCAAGGGAACGATGGGAGCACCAGAACTCTGCTCACATCATGTCGCTTCGTACTGCAAGTAGTTAAGTCTGTGATAAGCAGAATACCGCTACGCTTTCCACTTACGGGACGGAAGGACAATCCCGACCGCTTTTATATAGTAAGAAAGATGAAGAAGATATCGCACAGTCTGGAGTAGAAAATCATCTTTTACCTGGAAAAACGAAACTACAAATCCCATCGTGCATTGCAAAATGGACGGGGCATGTGTGAAACTCCGCCCCTGCGTAGCACTCACGGGACGGAAGGACAATCCCGACCGCTTTTATATAGAAGGATAATTTTCAAATACATTAGCAGAAATGTGACACTACATCCCCAAATATTTCAAGTGTATGGACCAGTGGAAACTGGGGGCAGGTTTTTAGGAAGACACCCTGTGAGAGGAGTTTTTTCAGCAGAAGATTTCAACACTGTTCACTACGACCCTTTAATGCAGGGGTGAGCAAAGTCATTCCTGGAGGGCCACATTGGCCGCAGGTTTTTGTTCTAACCCAGTTGCTTAATTAGAAAACAATCTTTGCCAATAATTGCATTTCATGGCTTGTTAGTGCTTTAATTCTGCTATGTCAAGACATTCTGATATCCTAGATTTTTTTTTCCATTCTAAGGATATCATCCAGATACTTTGATATCCTGAAGTGTAAAACGGATGGGTAATTCTCAGTCCTTCATTTTTTTCTCTTCACTTTCACTTTGGAACAAAAACCTGCAGCCACTGCGGCCCTCCAGGAATGACTTTGCCCACCCCTGCTTTAATGGTTTGCCCTTAGAAGTGTATTCTCATTCAAGAATCATGTCTGACCCTGCGAGACTAACAGTGCACTGGTAGGCACTTTATTACTGACTATAGGTAATAATCTGCAGTTCATCGTTCCTTAATTCACAGTATCGTATCACCTCTTAGTGGAGGGGAGGATCTCAAAGGGAAATAAATGTGCAGTACAAACAGTGTTTAAAATGCTTTAAGGACTTTACAAAGAGAGAGGAGTAACAACAGGCATTTAATCACTGATGTAAATACAGACTCTGACATCTTTTTTTTACAATATCTTATGACCTACCATTAAATTATATATTAATACTAATACTATTTTAAATGAAGATTACGAAAAGCATAGGATTTAGTAAATATGAAGAATTAATGAAAAATGAGGACAAAATGGGAAAATCCCTAAAAACATTAAATTGTCAACATGCCGCATCTAAGTATCTATTGGAATTACTGAGGTTAAGGCTACTTAATATGAATTCAGCAAAACTGTCCATTTATTGTGTTTGATTATTTTTGTATTGTTTATTTGTCTTACAATTCAAAGTAAAAACAGATAAAATAATGACATGCAATTACAGGCTTTTACATCTTTTGTGAATAAAAGAGGCCGCTTGCATTTTTGCCTTATGTGTCTTCTTCTTCTTCTTTTGGCTGCATCTGTTACGAGTTGAAACAGTGGATCATCTTTTTCCATATCTTCCTGTCTTTTGCATCTTGTTCTGTCACACCCATCACCTGCATGTCCTCTTTCACCACATCCATAAACCTTCGCTTAGGCCTTCCTCTTTTCCTCTTCCCTGGCAGTTCTGTCTTTCACATCCTTCTCCCAATATACCCAGCATCTCTCCTCTGCACATATCCAAACCAACACAATCTCGCCCCTCTGACTTTGTCTCCCAACTGTCCAACTTATAAATATATTTATATATATATATATATAAATAGATATTTTATAAACACAAATTAGACAAAAATATTTTTACAAAATTAGCATGACAATGTTGCAAGTCAATCTTAATTTCATTACTAAACTAGGCAGATGAAGATGATTTAATAAAGTGAAAACACAAGACATTTTAAATATAGGTCTTTATTTTTTACTTTTATATTGTGTTACCACATCTCAATTGTGGCTAACATGATGATGCAGTGGATAACTTTGCTGTCCTGCTTTCCTGTGTTAATTTCTTAAACTTCAGCACCCTGAAAAACTAAAATGCAAAAAGTGTGGTCATAACAATGGTTGATGAATGGACAACTATGTCTTATGTCTGATACTCATATATTAAATTTAGATTTAAATACAGGTGGCAAACAGGGAACAATCATATGAGCCAACACTAAGAACAATGAAATGACAATAGTAACCTTTGAAATACAGAATCTCTTCAACATTCAAATACTTCATCATTGCAAATTATCTGTATTAAAAGATGGTATCTGTTTAAGGTATTTTAGTTTCTTTCTTAAAAAAGCAGGAACTGTGTATTGGTGTGTTTGATGCTTTGTACTGTGATACTGTGGGGAGTGAGGGAAAAGCGTTTCCCCACTTGTAAATAAAACGTGTGCTGTGCTGGAACTCATGTCTTTGCCTGTCTGTGTCAGGTTGGGGCAGCTGGTGTGCACTGTTGTGGTTCACAAGTGGCATCCCAGATGGGACTTCCTGGCTGTCTATAGGCAGGAGACCCATTGTAAAAACATTTTCTTGTGACCAACCCCGATACACAGTGCAATAGAATGCACTCTTATGTGCCAGAGTCAGGAGGAAGGGGGATATAGTTTGCCAGTGGAGGAGGAAAGGAGAAGAAAGAAGAAAAGAAGGCACTGTGCACTTGGTGCTTTCTACCGTGCTGCTGTGGGGAGTGAGGGAAAAGCTCTTCCCCACTTGTAAATAAAACGTATGATGCTCTGGAACTCGTGTCTCTGCCTGTCTGTGTCGGGTTGGGGCAGCTGGAGTGCCCATGGTGGCTCACAATATAATTTATATTATATTATTATAATATATTTTTTAAGTATCAAAGGTCAAGAACATTGTTACTGGAGAAAACAAAAACATGGGTCATAACCAAACAGTCAGATAAAAGTATTATAACTGTTCAACATGTTTGTGGAGAGATGGAGTCTCTCTTGGTAACACTGGTAGCAAGCAGAAAGCAACACTGAATTAGAATGAAGGACATCACAGGGTGTTCTCACCTGCCCACACATAGCTACCATCCCTTAGCCCAGTTCAGACTTGTGAATCAACCTAACACACAAATGTTTGTGATGGGAGTAGAAATCTGAGTACCAAACGTTAAAATCATTACACTGACAAATTAAAAATAAATGATACCTTTCCTTCTGAGGTCACATAACTTTTTAGAACATCTGTCCTCTTTTCCTTGCACCATTTAAGTGCTTGTCATCTACAGTATTTTCCTTATAACTACTGTAAACAAAATAACACAAAGAAGACAAAGAGTTGGAGTCTCAGAGGCTGCCTCATTTAATATTTTGATTGAAAATGATAGCAAAACATGCCAAAACATCACAACAAAAAGAAATAGGCAATTTGTTGCCAGGTTCAGTAGCTGCTGTTTTGATGCCTGACCCCTCTGGTTGGTAGCTGGAGTCATTCTGAACACCAACATCTAGTCCTTTTTGTGGGTATTGTTTATAGACGGGCAGGCAGAAGTAGGAGGAGTCAAGATAGTTTTCCTGGCACTGATGTCATACGTCTTCCAGCCAGTATTCCTCCATTCTAAAAGGAGGAAGCAGACACATGGTTATTTCCTGTGCCACACCTTTAACCTTCCCCCCACTTTTCCCATGGCAGGAACCCATTTAACACTCCCGAAGCTCACGCTGCTGATACTACACACAAAGTAAGCTGTGGCTTTTAAGCCTGGACTATTGTACTTCAAATAAAGATATGCTGTGTAGATGTCCTGTGGCCATACTCCTTCAACTTATCCTAGCAGCCCCAGAAACTCTCACTTTTCTGAGCCCTGTTATTTTATTAAAGGATCAGTCACACACATTATAGCAGACACTGTCACCATGCTACCACCTGTTAGACTGAAGAACCTTGCTGCCCTCTAAGTAGGATTTTATACAATTAGGGGGCACAACCCCTCCTAGTGACAACAAACCATTTTATTTTTTTTCAATGCCTTGCACCCCAATCCAAAGCAGGCCCTCCTTCACAATGTCTGATTTTGAATTTATGCTGCTGATGTGTGCATTATTCCAATGTTTCCTGTTGCAGTAGACAATTGCTTATGTGGCAAAAGTTGTGAAGAAGTCAAAATAAAAGGTTGATTATACAAAATAGTATTTCATTAGTAGCTTTCCATTCTTCTGTCAACACATTTTAAGTGTCGGTTCTATGGTGGAATATAAACCTGCGTAAAATGTTTTCCCTGTTTTTCTCATTATAAGTGTTACAAAATAATTGTAATACTCTAATGAAAGAAAACAAATGTGCTAAATGAATGTGTACTGCAGGAGTATAATGACTCTTACAGTAAAACATTTCATATGTTTTATTCATCTCATCCAGAAGAAGCACAGCAGCTCTTGTACATATCCTTTTTTAGTTTTTTTTTTTTAGACACTAGTCTGGACACAGTGTTGTATTAAAGTATGCTATTTGAAACTAGTACATGTGAGAATTTATATATTCTATATTGATGTCTTCCAATACTCCTTTTAAAGCAACATATATGTACATTTTCATTATTTCTTTTACCTCTGAGATCAATCATCTTAGGTTATGTGGAAGATTCTCCACTGCAATGTGCAGCAAACATAGAAGTCTATTAAACGTGACTCTGTAGTTAGGATATAGCGGGTTGGATAATGGATGGATAAACATCAAGTCCTGACCTTCAAGTCTGAAGTCAAGTCTTAAGTTGTAATAATTACATTCAAGCAAGTCATGTTGAGTCATATTTGATAAGACTTGAGTAAAAAAGTGCTTACTTTATCACCACTATCTTCAATTTATTGAAATGTGATAATATCTGATGTATACTAATACCTAAGTTGAAAATAAATTTTCACAGAGACAAATACAGGTCAGAAACTTCAATTAATGTTATATAAAACACCAGAAAAAGGGTAAAAATGTGATGTCAGCTGCTTTAAGTGTTTCTGCAACTGCAACAGATGTTCTGGGCTTTTCTAACACAACAGTCTCTAGAGTTTACTCAGAATGGTGCAAAAAACAAAACACCAAGTGGCAGTTCTGTGGATGGAAAAGCCTTGTTGATGAGAGAAGTCAGAGGAGAATGGCCAAACTGGTTTGAGCTCACAGAAAGGCTACAGTAACTCAGATAACCATCCTGTACAACTATGGTAAGCAGAAATGAATCTCAGAATGCACAGCATGTCTAACCTTGGGGCACAAAGCTGAGGCTACAGTGGGCACAGGCACACCAAAACTGAACTGTTGAAGACTGGAAAAACATAGTCTGGTCTGATGATTCCCGATTTATGCTGAGGAACACAGATGGTAGGTTCAGAATTTGGCACCAATAGCATGAATCCATGCAACCAACCTGCCTTGTGTCAACAGTCCAGGCAGCTGGTGGTTGTGGTGATGATGTGATGTAATGTTACGGTTAATGATTTCTTAGCACACTTTGGGCCCATTAATACCAATCAATGATTGCTTAAATGCCACGTCCTGTTTGAGTATGGTTGCTGACCATTTGCATCCCTTCACGGCCACAATTTACCCATCTTCTAATGGATACTTCCCACATGATAATACACCATGTCACAAACCAAAAGTCATCTCAAACTGGTTTCAGGAAAATAACGGGTTCAGTGTTCTCCAGTAACCTTCACAGTCACCAGATCTGAATCTCAGGGATGCAGTAGAATGGGAGATTTGCAACAGGAATTTTCAGAAATTGTGTGATCATGTCAGCTTGGACCAAAATCTCAAGGGAATGTTACCAACATCTTGTGGAATCCATGCCAAGAAGAATTGAGGGTGTTTTAAAAGCAAAAGGGCGTTACTCAGTATTAATATAGTGTTTCTAATATTTCTCTTGGTATGTGTATACTTCCTTTTAAAACAAAAAATTTAGGTTGCTCTTATTCAAATCTAATCATCTCTACAACTGTTGTAAATGAAGTGTAACATTAAACTTTCATGTGTGCCATTTGTGTAAGCAGGATAATTCTTTAGATAAACCTGAAAGATATGGAATAATGAGAAATGAGTTCTCGCCTATATCTATAAATATTAGTAACTGCTGTTCACTTACTTTTATTTTTTTCCATGTTTGGATTGCTCAGCTAATTATTTTGTTGCTTTATTCACATTTCCATTATATAAATACACATGCACTTAATTCAGCAATCCTGTGCATGATAAAAATGTTTAAAGAATAAAAATAACCGAGGAATGAGAGTGATATGCTTAAATGTTGAATGGTTGTATTATTATTTTTGTTCTGCTTGCAGTGTAGCACATAAACACACTTAATTTGTTTATTCACTACTCCTGTACATTCAGTAGTAATTCATTTGCTCAAAATTTGTTAAACTGGTCCATTTAAGGTCACTTAGTAACTATAAAGTATTAAGAATTGCCTTCTAGGCAAGTTGCTTTCCTTTCAGTCAGAGGTGTAATGCCTGTCAGACAGACTTTTACAAGTTACTTTGTGTGATGGTTTAATGTAACAGTGAACCTACGATATTATTCAAGGTGAGAAAAAAGTGAGGTATATCACCACAGTATTGTAAGAAGAAGAAGAAGTGCCTGAAGCAGCAGGTGAGGAGAACTGCAGTGAATCGACTTGTCTGTCAACAAGAGAACACTGGAAAATGTCATTAGGTGAGAGGTAGTCGGTATCAGCTGCCAGCACATTCAAAGTTCTGATGTCATCAATAAGCACAGTAGTGGCAGGAAAAATAAGGTGAATCTTAAGATGTTTCTCTGATATGTGTGGAATGATTGCAATGCTGATAAAGGAAGAGAAAATCAAATTGAACCAGGGCTGTTGGAATTGGCATACTGCTGGGCATATTATATAGAGTGCCGCTGGGTTTTAGTGATAGAGTCTGCCTTTTTCTTATCGTTTTATGTTTCATTCATAGTTTAATCCAAGGTTTTGTTCATTTATTTTTCGGTCACGGTAGATAGGCTTTTGAATCTCACAATCTAAAAGTCAAAACTTTATCAATAGAGATACACCAGGCTAATACAACGGGACATTTTAAAAAACGTCTAAAAACCCACTTTTTTAATTTGGCTTTTTCATAGCTACATTGTAGCTGTACTTTAATAGACTTAAAGATTTAGAATTATCATATTATTTAGGGTTTTGCTATCTTTACTAATCTCTGCTTTCTTTTCAGTTCTTTCTGTGGTGGCATTTTGTGCCACCACCTCCTGATCAAAGTACTGTGCAGCACCCTGTGATGCTTGAATGAAGACGGGTGCCCCAGCTGTCTACAAGACCCACTGCATTGAATCTCTGGGACAAAGCCTGGAAATAATGAGGAACAATTTAAGCATATTTATGTCAGATAGAATGCTGGGTGATCTTTTGGCCTTGGAACCCCTGCAGATTTAGTTTTTTTTGTCCTCCGGGCCATATGACCTTATCATCAGACTCATCCAATGAATATAATAGTAGTAGTATATAAGGACTTAACATAGAGCATATTAATTTATTATTTATTTTTTATTCATTGTTATACTTACCTAATTTAATTTCTTTTTCTTGTCTTATAACTATTTCTTTAACATGGTGTAAGCACTTTGAGCTACAGTACATCCTGTGTATGAAAATGTGCTATAGAAATAAATGTTGTTGCTATTGAAAACTGCTTAACTGATTTCTGGTTACAGGGGGAGCTGGACTGATCTTGGCAGCATTGGGCAGAAGGTACAAAGCAATCCTGGATGGGGGTTTCAGTACATCACTAGTCACCAGGGGCATCGCTAGCTTTAGCAATTATTAGGGACTAAGCCTCTCATCTGTTATTGTCGAAGGCCTGAGGGGAGTAGTTTTGCACAGTAGAATAGCAGGGTGTACATGATGGAAAAATGAGGGCTAGGTTTTCAATGATCAGGAACCGGATACTGCAGGCCATCAGAGAGGATGAGGTATGTCCTCTCAAAGATCGGGTTTAGATGCCTGAGTTCAGGAGCTAAAGTCATTGAAGCTGTCCTCAAGTGCTGGACACCAAAAAAACAATCATCTTATCAAAATGGCCTCATTAAATTAAATAGAAATAATGACAGAATTATGTAAAATCTTGAAAATTAATAAATTATTGTGAAACATTGTAAACCAAAATCATAACAACAGGCCCTGTATAAAAAAGCTGGAGAATGAGAACAATACACAAATTTAAACTAAATTGGCCCAAACCTGATATACAGATATATGAATTAGATCAGGGTTACCTCATATCCACCAGACATGGTAGTATAGTAACTCTTTCTAAACTTAATGTGGGTCAGAAAATGAATAACTTATATATAGCCATAAATACTGTACAAAACATTCTTTCGTTATATATGTAGTAATTGTACGCTGCTCGCTATAGCACAAAACATTAGGCTGTTCACCAGACAACGGTGTACAATACTGACAAGCCTGGCACTTTCTACAAAAGATGCAGTTAAGGAAGGGCACAGGTCAGGTTGGGGAGCATGCACTGGTACAGCGTGTTGCCACATCCACCACACGATGAAACCGCTTGGGATCCTGGTTGGCAACTCCCTGGGAAGACACGCGGTTCAGTCCCACCCCCTGGAAATAACCATCTATCTGCTGCAGCCAGGTGTTATGTGGGCATCCCCTTGGCCTGGTCCAGCCACTCGGGTCCTCAAAAATGAGGATCCTGTGGACCAGATCTGAAAGAGAGAGAGAGAGGTTAGGAGCACGTGCTGATACAGCGCATTGCCACACCCACCACATGACAAATCAACTCAGGATCCCCAGATTAGGACCCAATTGCAGCCATGCAATGGGTGACACCTCAGCACCACACTAATTCAGATAGAATGGAACAGTGTGAGGTTTTTTATGGTAGCTGGAGTGCCAATTCTGCCACCAACCCCCAGGTTTTTCCATTCAGGTTGGAGGGCCTACATGCAGGGCTGGATGCAGATTAACGTCATACCCAGAACAGAGCAATTGAAGGTTAAGGGCCATGCTCAAGGGCCCAAAAGAGCAGAGTCACTTTTGGCATTTACGGGATTCGAACCGGCAACCTTCTGAGCCACCACTCACACCATCAGGAAGAGGACAGTGTTTTAATAATACATTGTTGTAGATGAATTATACACCTTTATGAATAAATACAAAGATTCATATATATATTATATATATAGATATTGTGAAGCCAGACCTGGATACAGACAGGCAGGACACCAGTTTGCCACACTCCACGCATTTTATTTATAATAAAGTGCACAAAACACCGACAACGCAACACACAGTCCCTTCTTGCTGGCAGCCCTTCTCCCTGCACTCCTCCTCAGGCTTTGTTCTCTTTCTCCTGACTCTGGCCATCGAATGGTGGGGACTGGTCCCTTTTTATAGGGCACCCGGAAGGCCTCCAGGTACTCAGCAAGCTTCTTCCGACCACAAATAAGGCCCTGGAAAGGTCCATGCTCCCCCCTGGCTGGCCACGGGTTCCAACAAGGTTGAGCTCCTGCTGGAAACCAAAAGGCCTGCCCTCTGTTGGCCTGGGGGAAAAACTATCCTAAAAATACTCTCTCCCCTGGTCCTTCCGCATTCTGGGCATCCTGATCTGGTAAGGGTTCTGGCCGCCCACCACAATATATACTTGATGTGTGTATGAACAACTAAGTCAGGACCTCAGACTCCAACCAGTTGCTTAATTAGGCTCTGATTTTTGTTGTTAATTAAACCCATTCTTTACTTCCATGGCTTGTTGCTGCTCACATTGTACAATATGATACATTTCTGAAATTATTGCTTTTCTCTTTTCTAAGAGCAGTGTCATAATATTTTGGAGACCTGAGCAGATCAGCATTCCTGAGGCTTTCACCTTTCTTTATTTTCATATATTATATGATAGACAATGTGGGAGATCTCCAAGGAAGACAGGAATAGTTTAATCAATCAGTCTTTATTCAGTCACAGATGAGTACATGAATTCCACATTTCAAGGCAGAAGAGCAAAGTTCTCCTGTTTCAATTGGCTTTTAATATTTTTCCTCCCTACCCCTTCCCCTTACTTATCAATAACCACAATATGTTTATCTAAGCATTTAATCTTACATTGCGTGAATCGGCTAACCGTTTTTATTTTGTGTACATTGCAAAAGAGCCCCTAAATAAGGAAAAGTCATCTTTCCTGTTTCTAACAGATGAGTTCCATAAAAAGAAAGTGTCCTTGGTCAGCTTACTGCATCCTACCTTATGACAGATGCCTGTATGAATAACCTGACGTTATAGAAAAAACAGCTTTTAACCCTTAGTAGATTGCAAGCAGTTAAATTTTCTTTCACAACAATGCTGGTTATGTTTTACTAGTCATGTTTTGGTTCATTTTGCATCTCATTATTGTTTGGCTGCTATATAAGGAAAAGGAAACAATTAAGGGGTCTGAGTTTTCAAGAGTAAGTTAAAAATTAATTCAAAAGAAGTTAATTAGGAGCAAAAACAGGTCACTAATTAAGAAAAGGGTTAGAATGAAAACCTGGAGCCACTGGGGGCCTCCTGGACTGGAGTTGGGGACCCCTCCTTTTAGAGAGATTGGTTTATACAACGGATTCTTCTTCTCTGGGAAAACATTAACTAACATTTAACATAATCATTGTGTAGTATTATTATTTTTTTCTCACTTTTTTTAACATAGCTAGCATTAACTGAGCTAATTTACCAGGAAGCATAAAAAGAAACCAACTGAATAGCCATCTGGACCTGGGTTTCCTGCTTTATAAAGAATTTATACCAATCTGACATAACATCAAAACAACTTACAAATGAAGTGAATAATTTTGATTATCTCAATACAATGTATCACATACTTGCACTTAGAAGGCAGCCAAAAGGTCCAAGTGAGAGTGAAAGTACAACAGATGGAGGGTTGGAAATAAGTACTAAAGCCTTTGTCAATTTTCGAACGGACCGACAGAAGAATAATAATTCTTTTTCATCCCAACCAGACGAAGGCAATTCCACTACCCATCTGATGACATCACTTCTGGCCTCAAACAATAAAGCCACTTCCAGTCTCGATATGATAAAGACACTTCCATATTCATCTGGTGACATCACTTCTGGTCCCCGTATGATGATGTCACTTCCGTCTTCATCCAAAAACATCACTTTCATCACCTCTTGAAGACGTCACTTGATGTCATTTCCTGTTCCTTTGCTGTTGTAACTTCCTCATCTGATATAAAAGAACACTACCAACTGTACAAGACTGTCAACTGTATATTTTACATATGACAAGAAAACCGGTCACATTTGACCACTCTTCATCCAAGAGATTATATGGAGAATTCCCCCATACGTTACGCTTGTTTTTGTCTTTTTATTTTGTGCCAAATGGCACTTGTCAAAGGGTGAGATATTTGGCAGCAAGTGAATATTCAGTTCTTGAAGGCGATGTGTTGCAAGCAAGAAAAATGGACAAGCATAAGGATCAGAATGACTTTTACAAGGGCCAAATTGTGATGACTAGATTACTGGGTTCAAACATTTCCAAAATAGCAGGTCTTGTGGGGTATTCCCAGCATGCAGTGGTTAGTACCAAAAGTGGTTCAAGGATAGCAACAGGTGAACCAGCAACAGGTTCACAGGTGTGGTCTGATCCCAAAGAAGAGCCACTGTACAACAAATTGCTGAAGAATTTAATGCTGGCCATGAGAGAAAGAAGTCAGAACAGAACTGCTTCTCAGCTTGTTGTGTATGGGGTTGTGTAGCCATAGAACTGTCAGAGTGTCCAGGCTGACCCCTGTACACTGCATAAAGCATCAAAGAGTTCAAGGAGTGGAGACTTACAGGACTTAAAGGATCTAGTATCAAATACCACATGACACCTTCAGCGGTCTTGTGGAGTCCACACCTTGAAGGGTCAGAGCCGTTTTAGCAAAATGAGAGGGAGCAACACAATATTAGGGAGGTAGATTTAATGTTATTGGGGATCAGTGTATATCATCTTGGCTTTCAAATACCTCCATTGATTATCCAATTCCTCCACTTAAATGCAGCATTTCTTTTCAATTAAACCCTGATATGTATAAAGTGTTATGGTATTCCATAAATACAGTATGTTAGTTGTTACCTTGTATTCACAAATTTTGATTACAATGTTCTACAATTGTGTTTTAAACTTCCATGTAATGCATATTAAAATGGTATTAGTCTTTTTCTTTGTGTTTTTCAGGACTTTTAGTGGTCAAAAAATGAAATTCTGTTTATAGTGACCTTTTTCTATAGGGAACAGCACTTGGCAATCTTACATATTCTTTATAATTTCAAGAAATATTAGTGATTAGTTAGGATGCTGTTCTAGTTTTATTTAATTGTTTACTTTTATGTGACGCACGTAAAATGATTTTTCCCTTCAACAATACTTTGAGTGTTTCCAAAAGTATTCCTGCAGACATCTCTGGGTCTTTAGTTTGTGCATAAATGAAAAAAAATTCATATTTGTCCGTTAGTATTAATGAGTTTTGTCACTAATTGTGGGTTGTATTAGTGGAGCTTAATGATCTGAATTTCAAAATAATAAGAGCATGGTCGAAGATTTGAAAGAGAGCAGGAAGTGATCAATAAAAAAATAGCCAATTCATGCTTAACTGTATGACCCTGAAATATTTTTCAGATATAGTTGGGAAACTCTCTTTGATTCTAAAAGGCTGCAAACCTGCATAAAATTTGAAATGATCAAGTTTTAAATATTATAGTTGCAGTTGTTGATTACTTATCTAAAGCAGGATTTAATATACAATTAAAATCTCTTGCCATTATAGCTTATGAGAACTCACATAGGGAACTAACTCAAGAAAGATGACAATGAAATATTTAATGTCCTGCTTTGGTTTATATTGTATATATTAGCCAGAATTAACTTAGCTTTGTTCATTTTCCCTGCCACTATAAGATAACACCCTTTAGGGTCCGTTATTATTTCAGTAGCCGCGAAAGGGACAACCAGAATCTCTTTTTAAGTACAGTGTGTTTACTGTAAAGTTCTAATTGAACCTAACAACCATTAGTGCTGCAAGATATTGCACTACTATGCATGTTAACATGCAGCAAATGACAGTCACAGCAGAATGAAAGGAAACGATTTCAACTTTGTTGCACACGAGCGAAACAAGAGCATGCTCTTATTTTCCCCAATTTTATTTTATATTATTAATGTCAGGTCCCCAGCACTTTATTATCTCCTTCTTGTCTTTTTTCTTTACAACTTACAGTATATTTAAGAATCGACATGTTGGAGTTTGTATGGTGTGTTATTAGTCTGGTGACAATGAATTTAAACTTGTAAAATTTAGAAAAAAGTTTCGAATCTGTGCTTTACATTATAACAATGTTGAACTAAAAGGTGCTGTAGAAAAGGTTTTAACAGTGGCTTCATTCAATGTAATAACCATTTTATTTGAGAGATATTAGGAAGAAATTTCAAGTTAAATTCATGGTAATGCTAGAATGCATTCATTTTTCTGTAGAAAGTATTGACAGTTGACAAATTGTAACAATTAATGGTGCCCATGATGTTACAGAATAACTCATTTTAATCCGTGTTATCCAAAGCATTAGATGCTAGTGAAGCTTTAAATTCAACCAGAACCTCCTCCATTAGGACATCTTTTGTCCACTGTATCAATACTATTATATAAAGATCTTTGCAGTTAAATATTTTTCATCTTGGTACCCTTGTTTACAGCTTAAAAGGCATGCATTTCCATGTTTCCTTAGGAATCGGAAAAACCTATCATTAACTGCAGCATTTCTTCTTATATATGTCCTGCTTGCCACTTGTAACATATATTTAATGGTAAAGTTCATAGAAAATTTACTGTGATTTTACACTAATAATTTAGCAAAAGATGCCTGGCAGCATAGTTGTTAAGATACAATGAAGCAGCATAAAGCAGCAAAACATTCTGCGGAGAGGCAACATTCATTTTTATAGCTGTATTTTGAAGAAAAAAACACTTGACATGGAAATGTCAACCTATTGTATGCTGTCACGCTTCAGTCTTTTTTCTGAGATGTTGTAATAATTAGAGATGGAAAAAATGAATGAAAAAATGTTATATTTGTGTATAGCACAGCCACTCTAGGATGTGGCATTTACTCTAGAACAGAATAAGTACCAATTCATTTTTCATTTACATATAACAAAACACCAAACTATTTTGGCCATTCTAAAGAAGATATTGAAACTATGTCATGCAAATAATGTGACAGAATAACAGCCTTCAATAGAAGAAAGTTTATCTTAAAGAAATTCATGATTATTTAAAAAAAAAAAAGCACGGAAAAGAGTTATGTTATCCGTATTAAGCAGGTGTAAACTCAGCACAGTATGTAATTTTCCAGTCATGCATACAACATTAATGAGAAGAATACAGGTGCAACAAAAATAAAATAATATACAATATATTGAATTACTTATCTGTAATAAAGGATCACTGCAGGATCCATGTTCATTCCAAACAATTTCAAGCCAGATCAGAAGAAAAATATTTATTTCACTTATGCTTAAATCCCCCTTAAATAAAAAAAACTCTGCTGGGAATTTCTGGATTGACATAATAAAAAGTAGCAACTGAAAAATAACAGCTTGTCCAATTAAACACACTGTTAATTTCCAGATTATATGATAATTGTGTCAATTCACTAATTCCCAACAGGGTTTCAGCACTTTTTTTTATCAGAATTATAACCTGAACCTGTTTGTATATATAGGACTACATTTTCCATATGTTGCTTGTTAAGCTTTTGCTGTTGCATTGCATTTAAAATCTTCTTGATGGGTGAAGTTTTGCCTACTAATATGCAAGGGAGACAGTAATGGCGCCACCTCAGTATTCATTGTTGTTTGCACCTGTGTTTTCTTTTCCTCTGCTCTTTATTCATTGGCATTATTTTGATTTATGTAAGGGAGAAAATACTCTAGGACAAGAGACTCTTAAGTTTGAAAATTATAGAAAACGGTGTCTTTCTGATTACAGAATAACAAAAGAAATGACCTTCCTGTGAGGGCAGCATCTTAGTGAATATGAAGTCTTCAGAAGAAGCAGAGGGGCAGGAGAGCAGAACAGAAACCATTCAACTGTTAAATGTACAAAATTGTAAAGGAAGATGTTCATGTTCAATATTGTTTCTATTCATATTGTACACTTTTGAATTTTGGTGACCTGCTTTAAGCAGGAGAAAGGTGCTATATAAATACAATAAATATAAATAAATGCTATATAAAATGTGTTAGTCATCTAATACTGTATTTTCATATTCTTCTTGGTTTGTTTGGCTTGAAACCTTTCATGTTCTCCTTGGAAACAAGATGGTTTTGACAATGTGGCATCACATAGGCCATTTCCCGCTATGGAAAATCTGATCTTATTTATTATGGAAAGCCAGATTTGATCATTCTGGTGTTTTAATATTGCTTTTTTATATATTTTTTTGGTTTATGCATGTTGTCATGTTTTGCTGTATAAATTACCCTTTTCTGTTTCTGACATGCACAAGTCCTCTTAAATGATAGTAAATGAGACAGCTTTCTAAACTAAAAAAAGAAAAAAAAAATGGATCCTATTATGTCCGGTTGTAGAGGTGTAACCAGATAATTTAACCAGATTATCAGTCACAGAAGTATCAAATTTGTCATTCCCAGCAATTTCTAGTCGTAAAATCATCAACTACTGTTGTAAACTCTGACATCGCCTCCAAGTAGAAGTTCTGTAAAGTGATAACATTTTCAAAGTATTGCAAGTTCATCCTTTTTCTGACAGCCAATAATATGCTAAAGACTTTATGTCTAAAGACTTTATAGAATGGCAGGGAAAGCCACAATCTCTTTCCTTTTTTTCTCTTTTTTCAGTTTTGCCATGATACATAAAACACACGCCATTAGACAGACAAATCTTTTTTGTATTTGTCAAGCAGAAAATACTTGTGTTCCATATTTCTTTATTATATGCTTGGAATTTCCAGATGAGTTCTCCTTGGTTGTCAGTCCCTATGACATTAAGACAAAATTAAACAATGCGAGCCTCAGACAAGTTGGATTCGTTGGACGTAACCGCTTGGTATGTCAGAGTAGTGACTTTAGTATTATACAAACTGCAGATAATTTATATAATGCTTGTTTTATCACTCTACCAGGTCAAAAAAAAAAAAAAAAAAATCACTCTACCAGGTCACCTGTAACATGCACCTAACCTGCAAGATACCAACTAACCACTTAGGTTCTTTTCTTAATGGAAGAAATGTCAAAATCAACTACATGACTGTTACCTGTAACCTCTTACCTCACTCTCCATACTCTACATTGCATACTCAACTCTAGGGACCTCTGATGGCTCTGCTGCTCGCTGATTTGTGTCTGACTTTCTTTCAGTCCTTTACTTCAATCCAGTTTATCACCAATCAAGGTCCTCACAACAGCATCCTTTTGTGCCTTTTATGGTTCACAGCTAGACAAGGAATGATCAGTCCTTTCAGCTTGTTAGTAACAAAGCAGATAGAGACATTGAGTTTAAACTTTTACCTTTTTACAATAGCAGCACATTTAACCAATAGAATTATATAACTTGGGGAGGGTACATGCAGTCTAAAGTAATTCCCCAATTACATTTCCCAGATGGATTCTTTACTTTAGTTACAGGTTATTAATTTTTATTTGAAAAATTAATTGAACAATTTCTTGCAAAACACAGAGCTCCTTTCCTAGTATCCAGCATCTAAACAGTAGCAGATAGCAAGCTCCATTGTGTGTCCCTTGTCATGTACACACACCAGGGATGACAGGGGCGCTGTCACTAACAGTATCTTGTACTTTACTTATTTATCTAACATGAAAGCTCCACTCCTTCCGGTCAGGCACCGTAAAAGAGGAGGGCTCCCAGAAGATGAGGTCTCACTTGAACCAGACCTTCATGAAGGACAGAGTTCACGAGTGACACTACCTTACTCCTGAGGGAAAAATTAAAACCTTGGGCTACTATTGGCCATCTTTTTTGTTGTGCACCAGTTGGTGTCCCAACACTATTTAGGAATTCCCTCTGGTCTGTGCTACCGGTCACACCATATTCAGCTGAGAGGATCCTTGTAAATGAGCTGAGCTCTTTACAAAAGACAGAAAAGCAACTAAAAGCTCCATTTTAGCAACAAAGCATCAACTGAACTGAGCTGACTGCCAGGCCGAGGTTGATTTCTGTGGAGATAAAAGGCTGACCTTTCTAAACTAAGCAAAATGCTCTGAATATTGCTTTGCTTTTTAACTCTACCAGAATACACTGCTCTTTATTTCAACACTAGCAAAATACCCGCACTTCGCAGCAGCGAAGTACTGCCTTAAAATTTTTATTAAGAAAAAAAGTAAACATTTTTAAACTGAGGGAACATATACAAATAATTATTTGTTAAGGATCTCTTTGTATACCATGTTGTCAGTTCGGCCCTCCGGTTGTAATATGACCAAGCTGTGCAAAGAGCTTACTCTTGAGCATGCAACATACAGTTGGCCATGTGAAAAGCAATCCTGTCTCAAATCAATGCAAACCTTTTGTAGGGTTTGTCCCTGAGACTTATTAATTGTCATTGCGAAGCACAGCCTTACTGGAAATTGAAGGCGTTTGAATTGAAATGGGAGATTAGATGGTATAACGGGGTTGCGAGGAATAAAAACTCACCTGAGCCACTGCCAGTAAAAATAGTTGCCTCAATTAGGTTGTTTTGCAGACACCTGACCTGAAGTCTCATGCCGTTACAAAGTTTTGGTGGCTGTAAGTTTCGCAGTAACATTATTGTTGCCCCAACCTTCAAAATGAGATTATGCTCAGGAGTGCCTGGAGGATTTAGAGTGTTGAGAAACTCTACTGGATAGTGTACCGCGTCTTCCACTTCTACAACTGAATCAACAGACTGATATGTTTTCGGTTACACTTGAAAGCGAAAACCGAACAATTCAGCAGCAGCCATCAACTCACATGCAGAACCATAGGTGAAGGGCTTAAGCATTTCAGTCTTATAGTGCTCCTGTGTAGTATAATTATCTTCTGTACCGTCATCAGTCCACACCTTGAACCTGTCCCAGTCATTCAATACATAAGACACAATGTCCCTCCGGATATCAAGAGTGAGCCTGATATGCCTGTGCAATATGTAACACAGAGAATGGAAAAGGCAGGCGCCATTTCCAGGCATGGAAACCACTCGGTAAGTGACAGTTCTTTGATCGATGGTGATCACCTCGATAGACATGTTAATGGGAGTACGGGTGGAAAAATAAAGGAAATGGGTACATGAAAAGTAAACTAAGTCTAAAATACCTACACAATAACTATAATTGTAATAAACGAACATCAAAACAGCGGAGAAGCCGTGGATTAAATAAAAAGGCTGCTTCCGTGGCGAACCAAGGAAAGGAATGAAGAGACCGCAGGGAAGGACGGCCTTATATGGGCAATAACTATAATCGTAATAAACGAACAATAAAACAGCGGAGAAGCCATGGATTAAATAAAGGAAATGGGTACCTGAACAGTAAACTAAGTCTAAAATACCTGCACAATAACTATAATAATCATAATAAACGAACAATAAAACAGCGGAGAAGCCGTGGATTAAATAAAAAGGCTGCTTCCATGGTGAAAGAAGGAAAGGAATGAAGACACCCCAGCGAAGGACGGCCTAATATGGGCAGGCAGTCAGCCAAAGAAGGGAATCAAGAAATAACTATAATCGTAATAAACAAACAATAAAACAGTGGAGAACCCGCTAATTAAATAAAGGAAATGGGTACCTGAACAGTAAATTAAGTCTAAAATACCTACACAATAACTATAACAATTGTAATAAACGAACAATAAAACAGTGGAGAAGCCTTGGATTAAATAAAAAGCCTGCTTCCGTGGCGAACCAAGGAAAGGAATGAAGACACTGCAGCGAAGGACAGCCTTATATGGGCAGACAGTCAATTATGTGGGAGGCGTGCTAATGGAGGATGCAACTCCGCCTCACACGGTGACCAAGCTGCAGGCTATGGACGTACATATGTACGTAAGTAGGATTCAGTTATGACCGTTACACATAGAATTTCGAAATGAAACCTGCTTAACTTTTGTAAGTAAGCTGTAAGGAATGAGCCTGCCAAATTTCAGCCTTCTACCTACACGGGAAGTTGGAGAATTAGTGATGAGTGAGTCAGTGAGTCAGTCAGTGAGGGCTTTGCCTTTTATTAGTATAGATGACAGGACTTACCTGAAATCAGACTGCAAATGTTAAAATATCTTCCATACAATGCCGGAAATTAAATACAGTATAACAAGAAAGAATATATGCTGTTTTCATTTAGTTGTCAATGTAAGAAGTTGATGAGAAGCCTTATGACTAGAAGACTACAACCTGTTCCATAATCTTGTGATGTGAATATTGATTCTGTATCATTTGCCAAAATTGAGGAGGGAAGTAATGTCTCTGATAATACTGTTAGTCCATTTGGTGCAGTGTATGATATAAATATATCCTGAACTGTTTGTGTCAGTTATATTCTGTGCTGTCTTTACTGCCCCCTATAATACTTAGAGGGCCTGAGCTGAGCAGGTGGTGTGCCAGGATGTTATGAGGACAGGAATTACAGACTCCACTGTGCACGTAGAGATGATGTTAAGCATAGATGGATAATAGTAATAAAGAAAACATGGTTTAAAATACCTAAAACCCTTATCAATACCACCTGCATCTACAGGGTGGTCCAGATCTAATTATGCAGATCCAGATCATCTGGATGACTTTGATTTATACGGGGATAAATCCAGTTTGGTGCAAAGACGATTCTTCATGTCGTCAGTTCGCACACTTCTCGATGGTCTGGGATTTTTGAGGTGATTTTCTATGTAATAAACTTAAGTTATAGCGTAATGAAAATTGCATATTTAGATCTGGACCACTCTATATAGTAGTCCAGGCTCTCTGAATTTAAAACCCTGTTCTTCATCAAATAAATAAAACTAGCTGACGCCCGCTGTAGCATACGGTGTAAGAAGAGGAACGGAAAACGGTGAGAAAGGAATTCAGAAATCAAGAAGAAAGAAATACTGTATGTATTCGGATAACGATGAGTCTTGTTCCGTTGCAAAGACCTTTTGATGGCATAATATTTTGGAGGAACATAACTATGGCTCCCACCTTTAGATGAAGGATATGGGAAGGCATGCCAGTTGGTGTGATTGTGTGTAAAAACTCCTGTGGGTACGTTAGTTGATCATTAGGATCGTCACTGACCACTGTATCTACACTCTTGAAGGTCACATTTTCACCCTGTATAAGATCAAGAACTTTGTTGTTAATATGTAGATAACTGTCGTTTGTGAGGCTCAGTATTGCTCTTGCAACAAGTTCTTGGGGAGTCACAGTCGAGAAATTAATATCACTGTAAAGTTGAGCAACTGGGTCTTGTTGTTGTGGTAAACATTGAGATGAACAAAGGCTTAGGAAACAACCGTCACAGTATAACGAAAATAGAAAGGTGTATGGGAGGCCACAGGCAGTGTGGGGAAGGGTTTGGAAGAGGACGAATATGAATCGAGAAATGCCGTGTCAGTTGCGTGTGGGCGGGACCGGTTTTGAAGTGGAAGCAGGACGAACCAGAAGAGAAATATATATAAGAGATATGTCAGATTTTAATTGTAGAATTTGCCATTATTCAGGAATATGATGAAGGATGTTGGTGTTTAATAAAAAGAAGCCACAAGTTTAAAAAGCTATACAAATTCAGGGTCTTTCTTAACTAGACTATTGGCTATTTTCCAACACCACTGAGTCAGCAGGGAGACCTCTTCTCTGTAAGTTGTCATGTCATTATTGGTGATCAAGCCAGTGATGGTGGTATCATCAACAAATTTATTGATGGATTTGGAGCTGTATCTGATCAAGGTCAACAAAGGGTAAAGAAAGGAGCTCAGCACACCATTATGAGGAGTGCTTGTGATGAAGGTCAGTATGAAGGATGTGATGCTCCCAACCCCTGCATTCTAAGGTCTGTTGGTTAGGTGGTTAGCTTTGATGGTATGAAAATGTTAAATGTTGTTTTATAGTCTATAAACAGGACTCTGGCATTTTTACTATCCAGGTGTGCCAGGATAAGAAGTACAACAAAATGGTATGTTCTGTAGTCTAATTGTGATTGTATTGAAACTTGGGAGTTGATTACAACTATCTGGAATATTTTCTTCACCGTGACCCAGCACCACTCTCTCTAAGCACTTCATCTCAATTGGAATTTGTGACACTGGTCTGAAATCAATTAAACAAACAACTTTTGTTTTGTTTTTTGTGAGAAGCCTAGTAACCTGGAAGGACTCTGCAGTATAGCTGGTTGAGAGGAGTTTAGGAACTTTATGAATTAATGGAGAATGCTTGCAGGGCAGGAGCAAGGTGTACTTGAAACAGATAAAAGTGGGACACCTAGAACTAGCTGGAACACCTCACATTTTCTGAGATGGATGACAAGGAGACTGTTAACATGGCCAGAATATCTACACCAAGGCTCTCCTGAATCACTGAGCTTCTCAAAGCATTACGCAGCAAAGCCACCATGCAAAGAATCTTCATTTCTGCCACTTGTACTTGCTATCTCATTTTTTTCTGACATTGTCCACAGCTCATGACCATAGGTGAGGACAGGGATGTAGATTTACTTTGCCTTCAGACTCAACTGCCATGGACACATTAAAGGGACTGACTACTTATATTGATGATTTTGACTTTTAAAAATTTTTCAAACCTTTTCGAAAATATGTTTTCACCTTTTCATTATGTATTATTGAGTGTAGATTGATGGGCTAAAATGGCAAATGTATCCATTTAAAATTAAATCTACTGCAATATAAACTGTGTGAAAGTGATGGGGCCTGAATACTTTCCGAATACACTGTGTATACCCTTTTGCTTAATAGTATCATATTTAATGTTGCTTTCAATTTCTTTTTAAAATATTTAAGAGTTACTCTTTGCAGTTAAGACTATACTGCTTCAAATTAACCCTGAATTAGTAATTTACAGAAAATGCTATTATTAAAAAGACTCACAACTCTGAAATATTTTTATTTGGAATTAAACATTAAGGAGTTTATATCAGACATTTTACTTTTAAATGTTCTGCCTACAAGCAATGCACACTGGAGTCAATAAAGCTGCATATATATTTTATGTTTTAAATTTTTCATTAATCTGATATGCTACAAAAACTGTTTAGCATAGTAGATATGTCTTGCAGTTAGTTTAATGTAATACCCATTAAATGTAATTTAAGGGCAATAGTCACAGACCCCAATTCATGTCATTAATCTGGCTGACACGATAAATAAAAATATAGGTCAGTCCCTAGAAAATGATTTTGTTTGTAGAATTGAAGAGGTTAACTTTCCAATTTGCTAGACAAATGCAATTCAAATCAAAATCAAAAAAAAAAAAAAAATCAAAGGAGAGCATACGTATACTTAAAAACAAAGCAATATAAGGTAAAAGCCAAAATATTAAAACTAAATATTATATCTTCATTTTGTACTCTAAAAGACTTTCCAAACACCAAATCTAAACTCCAATTTTTCATTCAATCTATTTATTGCAATCATGCCTAATTTAGGATCGTTGAGCACCAGAGTTTATCTCAGCAGCATCAGGCACATGTCAGTACATCACAGGGCAAGATCTGAAACCACAGCCAAAATAACAAACTTGATCATTAAGAGATTACTATACATACTCCAAAGATGGGAGCAAATAAAACAGCACAAAGCTAAATAATGTAACTGTACTGATACAATGGCAGAAAGACCGATAAATGGTCTGCAAAGAATCTTTTTAAAGTACCTGGTCATGTAAACTAATTTGGGGTCTTGTTCCTCAATTATGAAATGTAATAAAACACAAAATAACATAATTTACAGAGGAAATAATTAAACTACAAACTACAACTCAGACCCCACCATGCATGGCAAGGTATACGTCACATTACTACCAATCCATCTACCAGTAGCAGCAGTTCCTCACTTGCAGAGCAGCTTAACCTATTCTTTGGATACTATGGGGAGCCAGACCAGAAACTGTCACGACCACCATTCCAGCTCCAGATACCAACAGCCAGGTACTCAGTATTTAATCTGCTGATGTTATACACACATTACGAAATATCAAAGTACGGAAAGCAGCTGGCCTAGATGGTGTCCCAGGACAGGTTCTTAGAGATTATGCTATGGAGTTAGCATAATATTTTCAATCGATCTCTATCACAGTGCACCGTCCCTACCTGCCTGAAAACGTCTACCATAGTACTAGTTCCAAAGAAGACCACAGTAACCTGCCTCAAAGATTACAAGCCAGTAGCATTAGCACCAGTACTTATGAAGGTCCTCAAGTACATCAAGGTTGCTTTTCCACCCACTCTAAACCCTCATTAATACTAATATAGTTCTAATAGACAATGCCATTTCTTGCTGTCCACCACACTGCACTGCTCCGCCTGGAGCAGTGAGGAACATATGAATGGCTGCTGTTTGTGGATTATAGTTCTGCTTTTAATACCATTATACAAAACAGACTGTTTTCCAAGATGTTTGACCTAGGCCTCCCACATGACATCTGCCTGTGGATACAGCACTTATTAACAAACCGGTCACAGTCAGTCAGGATGGATCACCACCACTCCCCCACTTTGTCACTCAGCATAGCAGCACCGCAAGGCTGTGTGTTGAGCCCTTTCCTTTACTCTCTGTATACATATGACTGCATTCAGGCCACAACACCAATGCCATCATTAAATTTGCGGATGATACAACAATAATAGGGCTAATCACTGATAAGTCTGCCTACAGGGAGAAAGTATGAAGACTGACAGACTGGTGCACAGAAAAAAATTCGATACCGAAAAACTATAGAACTGATCATTGATTTCAGGGAGAAGCAGGATGACCATCGGCAATTGTATATAAACAGTGACAGAGTGCAGAGAGTCTGTGGGTTTAGGCTCTTGGGTACCTACATCTCAGAAGATTTCACATGAACAATTAACAGAAACTCACTGGTTAAAAAAGCACAACAGTGACTTTACTTCCTGAGAAATCTCAGGAAGGTTGATCTGTCACAAAAACTTTTGGTGTCTTTCTATATTTGTTCCATTGAGAATGTTCTGACTGATGGGATACTTGTATGGTATGGCAACAGCTCAGCGGCTGACAAAAAGGCTCTGCAGAGAATCATAAAAACAGCAGAGAAAATTACTAACACAACTTTGCCTACCTTGGAAGACATCTACACCACTCAGTGTCTGCAGAAGACATCAAGCATCATAAAGGACTTGTATCACCAGGCACACAAACTGTTTGAACTTCTTCCTTCAGGGAAGAGATACAGGTCCATTACAGTGCAGGCCACAAGACCCCCAAGCAATTACTACACTAAATTCTGTACTGAAATCACATACGTCTTAGACAAAATTGTGAAATGGCATATTCATCATTTTTTATGTATTTGTTTATTAATTAATGAGTTTATTTATTTACCTTTTGCAATATTTAAAAACTTTTTTTGCATATGCTGACAGTTGTGCAATGTGTGAGATGTGTGGTTTTCAAAATATACTTTTGAACATTTTTTCAGGTAGTGTACCAAAATCTTATTGTATCTGTTATGCAATGACAACAAAGGAATCTTATCTTATCTTAAACTAGTAAAAGAAGCTAACAGAAGACAGTTAAGAATTACAGAAGAATTCACATAAAAAAAAAGTATCGCTGAAGAAATATTCAGTCAACATAAACTCTGAAATCCTTCCCAGAATTTGCCTCTTTTAGGTTAGTGTTGACCATCTTTGTTGTAAACAGTTGTCCAGCTTGTTGAATGTCCTGATGCCTCCTTTAGATGCCTCCTCAGCATCTGCTGGCCCTCCAATGCTGGTGCCATCTTAATGCACTAAGCAGTAGAATTTATTCCGTATTGGAGGCTGGCATGAGTAAAAGCTGAGATCAGGAGGTGGTGGAAGTAATCTGTCCTCACACAACTAGGTAAAACACTGAAATACTGAAAAACTCTGTTTATAGAATTCATGTAATGTTCATGAACTACATTATCTCTATGTTTTTATTCTTTCTTCTTTGATATGTACTTTCCTTCACCACTAAAGTGCATTTTACATCTTAATTTAATTCAACTATAATATAGTGTTTCTTTATTGAAACTTTGTGCTAATCTGTAAGGCCTAGACAGATTATAAAGACTATGATGTCAGTGAAGAAATGTTAATAAGGTTTAGCTGAAAAAAAATTATAAAATTGAAATAGAAAATGAATCATTCTTGATCAGATGACATAAGTAAATATTTGCCTATGGCAGTTCAGCTGCATAGCCCAGTGATGGAAATTTTTAACATATTTAACCTTGGCCAATTGAATGCTGAATTCCTACTATTATAGTTATCTTGCCTAATTTGTTCTTTACCAAGAAACAGCACTTTGCAGAAAATTCATTTTGACTTCTCATCAGGCAGTTTCATGCTTAGAAACAGCATTCACAACCAATAATGAGGATTGTGAAAAGATTATATAGTGGAGTTCAGGTGAAGCTGCACTCTTCTTCTACATTATTTTAAGCATCTGCATATGTGAGAAAATCCTTTATAAGCTGCTGTATATCGATGAAAGCTTTGTTGTTTAAGATAATACAATCAATTTAGGTAATTTTTGAGTGGTGAAATCTTTACCAGGACCTGTTTGTGACTAAAGAGACAGGTGCAATCTACAAGGAGACATTGGGTGATTTGTCTCCCAATCCCAGATTAATGCTAAAGAAATAACTTGAGTTAAATTCAGCTGAAATAGCTATGGTGGACACGTACGAAAATTTTGAAAAGTTGGAATAGTTCTCCAAATAGACCTTTCGGTTAAAAATTAAAAAAATTCTATTTCCTTTATCACATTTTTGGGGGCCATAACAGGTGCTAAATAAAATATGAAAATTGAAGCATAACAGGGTTGTGAAAAAATGTTTGCCCCTTTCCCGATTTCCTATATTGTATTGACACTGAATAGTTTCAGGTCTTCAACCAAAATCTGATATTAAATAAAAGTTGCCCAAGTGTGCAAGTGACACTTTTTACTTTTTCGTATACAAAGTATAGGGAAAGTATTGGAATCTTCTGAAAATTTGATTTCGAGATTTTGATGAATCTTGACATTTTAGACCTCCCTGAGTCCGAAAATACCATTTTTTGAATTGTATTTGTGTGTCTGTCTGTTTGTGTGTGCATGCGTGTGTGTGTGTGTATGTAAACACGATAATTTGAGCACGCTTTCACTTAGGTCAACCAAATTTTGCATACAAGTATTAGGTACAAAACATAGGTTTCTATCAACTTTTGAGCTATTCCCACTAACTGGAACTTGTACTTTTTTATTCAACTTTACTTTTATAATAATTGTTCAATATATTATTAATTTGATTTGATTTGTTGTTGATAGTTCTTTAATGTACATAATATAAAAATACAATCATTGTCTTGTGGTTTACTCCTGAAATAACCACCCCCCACATCTGAGCATAAAAGAAAGTCTAGGGGAGACCACTCCCGATTTTTTTAGCTTATTTAACTTATCTTAAGTTGTTCCACACAAACGGGCACATTGAGAGAAAATAATTGCCCCCTAGTTAAAGCAACCCAATTAAATAGATAAATAGAATCAGACTTTCAGACATACTATAGCTATACGCGATTATATTCGTACTCAATATGAATCTCGTACAAATCTTACAATCAGCAATCAACTGTCAGTACACCAAGTACATAATGTCATAATCAAAGGAAATTCTTAAAGAAAGACTGTCAGTTTGGAAAGGGGGTTTGAGGCTCCACTAAACCACAATAACAGCCATAATCTCTAAACTAGAAACACTTGGAATGGTTCTAAATCTTCCCAGGGATGCATTGTCTGCCAAAATTACTCCAAGTGCACAGCATAAAGTCATCCAGAAAGCCACAAAGGATCCTAGAAAAATAATCGAAAGAATAATGGTCTTCAGCAAATGTCTACGTTCAAGATTCCACAGTCAGAAAAATACAGGGTAAAATTGGCTAATTTGAGGCGTAGCAAGGTAGAAACAACTGCTTAACAAACTGCTTACCATATACAGTATGCTCATCTCACATTTACCAGGAAGCATATGCATAATTTCATAAGCCTTTTGACCTGTATTCCCATGGACTGATGATACAAAAATGGAATTTTTTTTGACTACATGGGTCACGTTTTGTCTGGTGTAAAGCAAACACAGCATTCCACAGTAAGAACATCATACCACCAAAAAAAACATGGTAGAAGCATGATGATGCTTGCTGCCTCAGGACCTGAATTTCTGGTCATGTGTTGTGGAATAGTGAGTCTCTGGCTAGGAAATCAGTGGTCCATTTTTAAATAAATAATTGCACCTAAAGAAAGTGCAGGTGCCAATTGGGAATGGGTGCCACCACCACCTGATCAAAGCACTGTGATATCCCTACATTGACAGGTTAAAGGCCAGAAGTCCACATGACCGTCATCATCAAGTTCTTCCATGAGAACCCTGAATACCATGAGGACTGAATGAGGCAGATGGTCAGGGGGGCTGAGTGAATCTGGGCGCTGGAGTGACTCGGTTCTTGCTCCCATGTAAGTCCAGGGAAGGCAGCCAGAGTTGGACTGAGCAAGGTGTGGCTCGGATTGGGAGCCCTTTTGAGAGCCATTGACAGCAGGGACCTGGGCCTAGGTTCAGATTCGGAGCCATGCTGGGAAACATGGTGTGAAAATGGTGTGAAAGCTAGGGGGCATCACTGAGCCCCAAACACGAACACACAAATATGTATAACAATTATATCAGGTCTCTTTCTTTCTCCACACTGCTACTCCTTCAGTCAAGTGTTACCCGTCTCTGCACCCATCTCCAACTCCTTAAGTTATTGAAGCAGGCTCCTTTTATGTCGGACCTGGGAGCACTTCCAGTGACATGACTAGGCCAGTTAGAAGCACTTATGGGTCATAGGAAAGCCATAGAGATCCTCCCCTGGCAGCACTTTCTATAGTCCGCCAAGGACACCTACAGGGCTGTACCTCTGGACTCCAACTCCCATGCAGCCCTGCAGGTGTCCAAACTGGGACTCTATATGAGGGACACTGCCACCTATGATAGTGAGGGATGAACTGCTCCCTGCCATCCTCTCTTGCCGGTCCCTGTAAACTTCAACCTTTGGGCATCCCAAACAGGACAGGAATCATAAGGTTGGGTATTGCCCCCATTTAGTCCATTCTTTCATTATGGTATCTTGGCCAGGTAAGGATTCCACCTCCATCCTGGGCAGGATGCTCAACCATCCTAAAGACCCTGTCCCTCTTTGTCCTCTAAACTACTGTAGGCAATCCAGGCAGCCATCAACAAAAAGAATGAGCATATCCAAAACATCCCAATCTACCCTAGAGAGAATAACTCCTTTGCCACTTAAGCAACTCCAATCAGTCTAATTGCACATCTTTGTGATGTGTGAGGAAACTGACATCTATAAAAGAAACTCCAGAGAGTTCCCAATCTACAAACTAGATTTATTTCCTTTCTTCCTAAAAATGTGGAGACCAGAAGGCTGACTGATCACACTGTTGCATCATCCCGTGAGAATTAGATTGATCTGCCATAGATGCTTTCATAACATTTGTGGAGAAAACAGTGTTTTTTAATTAAAGCTGTGCTTTAGCTTTAAAGATTTATTTATCCGCTGAGTTAGCAGTTCCTGCGACTGCTGAGGCTTTGAAAAGAGTGTGCATTTGCAACTTCATGATTAAATGTGAGCTTGAGAAAATGCTGAAAAGCATCCCAGTACAAAAGGACTCTGATTACAGATTCCATCATATTATTAGGTCTGTCTTTAAGATAATCTCGTGCTAACCTCCAATATCCCTGAACACTCACTATATATTTTTCATTTTCATTCACTGACTAAGGCAAACTGTTTTCATTACGTAGTGCCCTTTTAACATACATTATTGCCCTGCAAGCAGCACATTTTAAAACTTAACATATGAATCACTTTATAATTAAAGCCACTTAATCACAACTTAAATCAGTACTATTTGACCACTGTTGGCAGTTTGAACTTGAAAGTCCCAGACATGTGTGTGTTCTACGCTGTGTTGGCATTTAACAGATGTATGTACTTCTAACTATAGTAAATGTTACTTACCCATGTATTTGCGTCTGATCCTGACTCTCTCCCACCCCAAACTGCTCATTTCTCACTGTGCATGACAATTTCTTACTTGTCCCAATTCTTGTTTCCGGACTAGCTGTGATAGAATAACAAGACTTTGATAATGGGTGGCAGAGATTCCATACTAGCAAATTGACTAGGTCCCAGGTGGGAGGGGGATTTAGCCTAGGAAGCTTAGGTGGATTTGCACTGGCCATATAAACTAATTTCACAAGAATATAGTTCAGGAAATGGCAGGGTATTTATCAGTAAAGCAGAAAGATTTCTCAGAATAGTTACTCAAAACAACAAAGATGACGTCAAAACTGGAGCTGAAGGAAACTCTACTTGTAGTGGAAACTCTTTGCTGTGTAATTGTTTCTTCTGAAGTAAAAGGCACTTTGGATCATCTATAACTCAACAGGAGGGCTGATAATGCATTTCCATTTTAAAGTCTTGTTTCTTAGGGCAAAATGAAAGTTTTTAGCTTCTCTTTTAGAGAGACTTCAAAAACTCTAAGCATTGCTGTATAACTTTACGAAACAAAGCAAGGTAATTGTTTAGAAGTGAAATGTTGGCAATTGTTTTCTATTTCTATAGTATAAACTCTTAAATCAGGCAGATACACTGAATATTATACACCAACACCACACACCATCCAGTCTTGTGTTAATAAAGTGTTATTAAGCTGAGCCACACAAGTGACGTCAAATGTAGCATCCATAGACCTATCCATCTCTGGGTCACAGGAGGTTAATATTTATCCCTTCTGCAATGGGGGGCAAAATGTGACAGTCACAAGCACCAGGCACGAAAAAGAATAGGAACGGCTGACATCCTGAGAGAATGCTGAATCAAGTCTGATCAAAGAACAATGTGCATAGTTAATAAATCAAAGTAAAACAGATAGAAAATAATCCAATAATTTGTTTTTGTTAATAAATAACTGTTGTGGTGCAGTTATTTTAATCCATATATTAATGATGATTATATACTCATACAGAGATCAATTTGCACATATGTCTGCATGTTGTTTTTCTAGGTTCTTCTGTTTTCCTCCCATCTCCACAAAGAATTACTTGTTATGTTGATTGGCTGGTCATATGTGAGTGTGTACTTGACTGAGCCATATGATTGACTGCTTCCCTGCAAGCCATAACTGTGTTAGAGAATGTAACTTTATATTTTGATTTTTTCAACAGTTTTGCATTCTAGTACACCAATTCAACTGGAAAAATATACAGCATAAGTCGTCCTAAGTCAGGGTGTTCATAAGAAATGTAATGATTTACTTCATGAGTTGTAGCACATAATAAATAAGATGTGTCAAATATTTGAAGTAATAAAATGTTTGTTTCCATTTAAATATTTAAAGTCCAAATATTCTCGATCATAGTAAAAATTTGTCATTTTTCACCCTCTGATAGATGTCCATACAAGTCCAGATCCCTAGTAAAAGATCAAATATTAAAAATAACGTATTTGTAATCACTGACCATGAAATAGTCTAAAATGATCCCCCATATGCTTATGTCTAAAAATAGACAGTTTTTTAAACTTCTGGGAGTGGCTCTTAGAAGGCTAGTACCACCAGTAAAGAATCAAATATCAAACATCAGACATATATAACTGAACGACTTGTGTGTGTGTGTGTGTGTGTGTGTGTGTGTGTGTGTGTATGGAGAAGTCCTCTCTGCTCACACTCAACCATAGCCACTAGATGGAGCATGCACACACTTTTACATTTTTTCTGCAATTCCATGCACCTCACTTCTCACTACAAAAGATCTGTGGGCAGCAAGCACTACTGTGCAACAACGGCATCATGCTAATTATACAGATGAAGAGACAAAATGTTGAAATGAAGCAAACACTGCAGCTCAACAATGTGCAAGTGGAACACTTTAGCAACATAAGGAAAGGCTTGAAGTTTTCACTAAAAACATTGTCTAGTTGGAGGTATTTTCTTGAGACAAAGATTAGTAGGACTCAGATGCCAGCAATAGAGCAAAATATGGTATTACCAGTGTCTTTTTACGAAAACCAATTTGGGCAGTTAGCACAGGTGGATCCACGTCATCTGCACTGGGTAATTCCTAAGAGTTAGCTGGCGCCTCTTGAAATTTACAAATGAAATAAAACTGCTAAGGAGTCTTCTGGTTGTTTTTTGTCCCGAACACCACATGCAGCTAGTATTATCACATACGTGATCAAAAAAAACTAAAGTTATTTCAAAGTATTCTTATGAACATAATGAGCAATACTTCTTAGTGCAAAGTTTTTTGGAGACAAATTGGGTTTGATCTACTCTGTCCATTTTCATAGTTAAATATCAAAAGGGTATATACCCAAAGCTCTCAGATCTGGATACTGTTTTGGTACTGCTCAATTTTACGATAATATGACAAAACAGAAAACCTTCTTTACCGATCTGGCAGTTTCATCAAAATTGAATCATTTAAGTTATCTCCACTACTAAACTCTTGGCTGTATATACACAACTAATAATGTGCGTAGTAATAGACTGATAAAAATCTTATATGGTGTAGAGGTCTCTAAGTAACTCTCCAACATTTAACGTTATCATCATTAAGTTTGTTCCTAGAGTTTTTCTTTTCATATACAACAAGTAATTTCCTCATAGTGGTCTTTCAACCAAGAGATACTCAATCTTATTAATCTTTGTATTCAAAATATATTTAAATATATTAACCCTAACTGCCAGTTGTTTGAGAGATGTCCATTCCAGTGTCCCAGTGGCTTCATGCTCACCACGGATATCGCTTGTATGCATTGTCACAAGAATGAGACCAAGAAGTCATAAAAAAGGTTTGGGGTAGCCACCCGAATATTGCAAATGGGTTTTGATACTATCACACTGATGTGCACAAGTCAGTGTCCAATATGGAACTGATTCTCTGTTTGTAAGATGGCTGGCTTTAAAGGCCAAAACAGGATATGATGTCATCAAAGGGGCTGGAACTGGAATGATCTTCCTCCATAGGCTCGGACCCGGCAATGACATCACCAAAGGGGCTGGAACCAGAATTGATGTCATCGGGGCCAGGTGGAATTTCTCGTGAACGGTCTGCAGGAAATGATTTGTCTAAAATCATTGTCTGGTTTCGCATGAGATTACTGTCTTTCAGGCCCTTTAGTTGCCTCAAATGCGCACATGTGTGACAGCATGCATACTTACTGTCTTTCTTCACAATCAGTTCCTCACAGCATTTAAACGTGTCTTTATGAAATATTAGGTACAGGACTCTCCCAGTCACATACACTCAAGTATTCACAGAACAGATCCTCATTCACGTTTTCTTCTTTAGCAATGCATCTCATAAATGAGGAGCACTTTGCATTCTACCATATCAAGTACTAGGGTGTTGTACCGTGTTAGCCATTATAAATGTAGTGAGAGGTCAAACAAAATGAGACCTTTAATTGACTAACTAAAAATATTACAATATGCAAGCTTTCGAGGCAACTCAGGCCTCTTCTTCAGGCAAGATGTAATACAGAAGCTGGAGTTCCCTGTGTTTATATAGACACTAGAACAGATACAACATTGGAAAACCTTTAAGTGAGACGTATTAAATGTAAAAAATTAATATACCTCTTCAAGCTAAGATTCATTTAGCAAGAGAGGAGAACAGTGCATAGTCAAGATTTTGGGTAAGATAACTGTCCTTCCTGGCATACAGACAACTGCCAAACCTGTAGCAACTATTTGTCCGAAGCTCCCTAAGTGACCCAAAAGAAAATGGCACAACTTCCTGCCTACAGAAAAGATCTAAAACGTGTGCTCACATTTATAATACAGACCGCGTAGTTATACTACACTGCCAAGTAGAACATCGCATAAAGGGATCATTTTCCTGCAGATCATCTAATGTGGTCTACCTAATTCTCTGCATGAAATGTCCTGGCACTGCACTCTATGTGGGAGAAACTAGATAAACACTCCGCCAGAGAATGAATTTACACAGCTTCCACATCAAGCATGGCAATATAGATGTTCCTGTAACGGCCCACTTCAACAGCCATGGACACTGTGAGGGGGACTTTAAAGTCACAGTGCTTATTGGCAACTTTAGAATGCAGCAAGAGAGAAAAGAATGGGAAGTTAAACTCATGCTAAAATTTAACACATTACAACATGGTTTGAATAGAGACAAGGGTTTTATATGAGGACTGACACAGACAACCTGTCTACAGACCCACATTGTACTGAAAAACTCATCAGAAACTTCAAAAGACGTGTTGGGCAGTTATCTAATCCAAAGTTTTTAACTATACATTGTTCTCCTCTCTTGCTAAATGATTCTTAGCTTGAAGAGGTCTATTAATTTTTTACATTTAAGATGGCTCACTTAAAGGTTTTCCAATATTGTATATGTCCTGGTTTCTATATAAACACAGGGAACTCCAGTTTCTGTATTACATCTTGCCTGAAGAAGGAGCCTGAGTTGCCTCAAAAGCTTGCATGTTGTAATCTTTTTAGTTAGTCAATAAAAGGTGTCATTTAGCTTGACTTATCACAGAATTAAGCTGAAAAAGTATTGAATAATAATTTATTTGTGCACATTATGCATTATGATTACTCCATGCATTTGTCCCTGGGTGGCACAGGAAACAGGTTAGGGCTTACTGGGCTGGGAGACAGAGAGAGAGAGAGAGAGAGATAAGAATCCCATTGTGTTAAAAAACAACCATTGCATGCATAAGTCTCTAAAAGCAGGGGCCAACAGGGTGCAGGATTATGAGACAGTAAATGGTATCCTAGAAGCAAATACAAGGGCACCAGTTAAGAGGGTATTAAGCAATGGGTTGACACCAGTCAGATATTTCCAGTGCACTAGAGGATAGTAGGTAGTCCTAGCCAGGACTTTGTAACTTTTTGCTTACATTTCAAACAACAGCCATAGATCTCTGGTAGGTGACCAGGTATACTCCTGTAGGTTGTCCGGTGCCCAAGAGAAAGCAGCTAGGCTTGATGGAACCTTGGAGGCCTGGTTCTTTAAAGACCATTTAGGTCTTATATGTCCAGATATCCAAGAACACCAAGAGTTATCAGATGATGGCATGCTGGTTCTGTAGCTTCAGTGCTCCACTCTGACTTTAAAAGTCATTTTAGGAGTTGGCCCTGAAGTAACTCTGGAATGGGGTTTAGTATTATCCCTGTCAATATATCAATGAGAATGGAATCAAGAGATGACTTTACAAATTCACTCTGGCAGGTAGAAAGTGTCAGGGTCTGATTTATAAGTTACATTTTTTTTCATTGTTACTTGGCCTCAGAAATAATTTAAGGGTTTTCAAGGTTTCAGAAGCCAAGAATTTCAATGGTTATATTTATCTTTTGCTTTCTTATGTTTTTAACATTGTTAAAAATGATTTATGTTCTCCGGTCTTGTTTTTATTATGGACGACACCATGTTGGAGACTGGCTGGTAAGACGCAAAAACCCCATTGCTGTGGGGCATTTCCTAGAAGTCACTTGACTGTTGTATGCAATCTTCCAAGATTCTGATTCATGAAAAGAAAAGCTCTGTGTCATTTCCTATTGTTAGTTTTAGAATTTAGTGGTTAATTACAATTTATATATCGTCCTTCTTGGCCCAGTTTATGTGTATCTTTTTAGCTTACATCTTACTGCTCTGTTCTCCGTCTGTGATTGTGGCTAGATGTATGGAGATTTGCTATTTAATGATTGTCTTAACAGTGACGACCCTTGTTGTGTATTCTTACTTCACTGTGCCATCTCCCAATTCCATTTTCTTTCAAAACTGCTATCACTAGTGGTATAGAATGCTTTGTTATATCCAAACAGAGTTAAACAAGGTAAATAATATTTTTTTAGACTGTGTAGTTCAATTATTGGTTATTTTCTTAATTTTAGCAAAGGAGATGGATAATTGCATCTAAGTATTTACTGTGCAGATTTAACAATTATAATATGAGCCTGCTAAACAAGCTTTTGTGGGTTTTTTTACATTTTTAATTTTTTTCTCTTGGCTTCCGTGTTTCTTTTCCTTTTTCCTTTTTCCTAATTACTTTCTTCAGCCATGGTAATTTACTGCTATTTTGATTGGCCATGCTTCACCATGTGAAGTCTCAGACACCATTTTATATGGTGGGTCTGTATAAGTATGTCCGGGCACTTTTTATTTAATTTTTGGCTATTTCATGATTATTATTTCAATATTTATTTATTTTTAACATTATGTTGTTAATATGTCTGCATCGTCATGTTGTGTATTTAAAAAAGTTTTGGCCATTGCTATTTTCTTCATTATTTCTGTGGAGACAGCCATGCTTTTTATGGTAAATAGTAAAATGTGAGCATGGAAAACAACAATATCGCTTAGCAATTACAAAAGGTGGCATCATGAATTAAAAATCTTTCAACGCTTTATATCAAAAATCTAAAATCATTAAGACATTGATGAACTATTTCCTTAGTAATGACTACTGGCTTCCCTCTTTGAAGGTCCATGATTCCCCAGTCCACTTCTTTTATTTAAATTCTAGTCTTTGTAGATGTGAGTTACCATCTTAGATGTAACAATGTGACCATGTATTCACATTGTGCCAGCATCTTGACATTGTCACAGAGAAACTGTAATTTACTGAGTTGTTTCACCAAGAAACCAACTGAAAAACGAGACCTTGAAAAATTATTTTGCTTTTGTTTTGTTCTCAGAAAGTAGTAGACTAAAGTCCATAGAACAATAGGAATAAAACGTAATGCAGAGATCTTTTGTTATGTTTTGAGCAGCAGGCTACTGAAGTGCTACAGTATCTTTGTTAGTTCAATTGTCCTGCTGGGCATTGCAGCCCTCCTCTTTCTACATAGACCATGGCTTTTGTGTTTGAACACCCCATTTCAAAACTAACCCATTTTTATCAAACAAAATTAGTCTTGTAGATATACTTTCTTTATGTTTTCTGCTTGAGAAAAATATCATCTGCTGACTGCAAGAAAAAAATATTTTATTCTTTATTTATTACAAATATTTATTGTTAAGAACAAGTAATTTCTTACATGTGACTTTATTAAAAATATTTAGTAAACTGGATCTGAAAAAGTGCCTGTTATCTTTTAATAAAAAAAGTGTTTAATGATGCTTCTGGATATTATGAATATTTAAGAATGCACTGTGATTGAATGAAATCTACAAATAGATTTGAACAGCCTGTAAATAATGCATTGCAGTAGTCTATTTAACTAGAATTGCATGTATGCAGTAACTTCTCTGCTACCTTCATATTCAAGAGACAGCTTCATGGGTAAAGCCAAAATGTATGACTGTCTTTGAGAGAAATCTGATTGGTCAGTTTAGCATTGTTGTGATTGGTCAGTTTGGCTTTGGTGACACAGTTGAAAGAGGAAGTCACCATGGGCCTCATGCATAAACGGTGCGTACGCACAGAAATGTTGCTTAAGAACGTTTCCACATTCAGATTGCGATGTATAAAGCCTACACTTGGCGTAAAGCCACGCACATTTTTTCACGGTACCTCATACGCAAGTTCTCCACTCGGGTTTGCAGACTGGCAGCACCCAGTGTCAAAGCAGTGCTACTGTTCCTGTGTGGTTACTCTTAATTTTCCTGACGCGGCTTTATAAATACACTGAAATTAACAGCATATTGTTTATTAGTGTAATGCATCTGATTGTAGATTACCTGCAACAATATAATGGCCCAGGGAATAGCCATAGTATTCCAAATAACATAACTGCTTTAGCGTTGTTACTCTCACTGCACCATCTTCTTCTTCTTTTTCTTCTTTCAGCTGCTCCCTTTAAGGGTTGCCACAGCGGATCATCTTTTTCCATATTACTCTCACTGCACCACTTGGAGTATTTATATCACTGTATCTGAGTGGGGAATCACAGCAGTAGCTGATCGGAAAGAGAATTATCGGTATACAGCATCAAGCACATACTGCCAAAGCCATGGCAAAACGTTTCAAAACCTTTCCTGTACAGACCTCGTTATTCAGAAACAGTTTCATCCCAAGAGCTATAAATGCACTCAATCAATTGCTCCTTGTAGAACTGTTTGTACTTATATGTACAATCACCTCACTGTAAACTTGCACTACAGTTATAATATTACACAACCAGTGCCACTTTATAAAGCGCATATTTACATATGATGACAATATCATTTTTGAGATGAAATGCAGCAAAATATGTTGATTATATTATACAGATAAAACTTTAACTTCATTTAAATAATCTGTATTGTTAATAATTAAACATGTGAGGACACGGTGCCGCAGCGCTAGCAAGTTCACGTATTGTTCCTGCCTTGCGAGCTGTATATTTGCTGAGGCTGGCGCGACACTGGAAGGATAGATGGATAGAATAATCAAACACGTACTATGAAGATATTTCAATTTTCCTTAAAAGTTTTGAAGAATCATTGTTGTAAGCTTACAGATGGCTTAACATCTATTACAGAGCTGATTGTGTGCCGATTGGGTATTTGGGGAAAGAAAAGTAATGAAAGGAATTGGAGGTTAGCATGTTTGAAAGAGACAGTACTGCTACAATAAATTATTTCATCGAAGGTCGCGCATGGCACAGCAGCATATTGTGTGAGACATGAAAAATCACTGCGCCATCGTGTTTCCATGTTTAATAACATGCTTTCATTCCAATCATCATGAAAATGATACCACGTATACATCTCAGTATTTTAATTATTCAGAGAGCTGTAATATCACGAATGTAATGGATTCTATGTCCTGTTGGAGAAAGAGAAAGAACAGAAGCACGTAGTGATTTACACACAGAGCACATTGAAGATCAAATGCAAAACAAAGCATTTAACATGCTACTTTACTTACGATGGAATTTGAGAAACTAGTAAATTAAATGATTTTAAGATGAAGTTCATGATGTTCTGCTTTAATGACAAAATATACTACGTGATTAAAGTGGAAATTTCGAGATTAAAGTTACGATTCTATCGTTCTCTGAAAACATTATCACCCTTAACACATCCTTCAAAAAAGAATGGCCCTATGACTCAATTTTTTCCCAAAGTACACTGCACATTGACAAAGTTACAACTATTTTAAATCGCACACGGACTTTATGGACACCCTGTATTTAAACTGCAAAACATATTCATATGAAAGATGAAAAGTGTGTTTCAATCCAAACATTGAACACCTCAGTCAAGATGGATCCCTTAAAAAGTGATGCACACTTGTTGAGGACAGAACCCATGGGACTCTCTGCCCCTGCTCCTTGATACTGGTCCTCCAGTGCATCGCTGTCTGGCCTACTTACCTTTAAGTTTGGAAGGTACAAAAAGCAGAGAGAATATGTGACCATCATGCTTAAGCAAACCCTTACTCATTTTGTTCATTACTGTCAAAAGACTTATGCTAGAAACCTCAAAAAATGTACAGTAGCTACAGAGTCACACTGCATTGTGTTACAAAAAGCCAAGAGACTTACACAACCATTTGTGATAAGAAGTCAATGAAAGGAAAAATAAAAAAAAACTTTGTACAAATCTGCCACGATGCTGCTACATAAGGAACAAAGTGTTAATGTGGTGTAAAAGACCTGATTTTGAAACAATGTATATCTTGCTTAAAAAAGTCAAGTCTCAAGGATCAGCGAGATATGCATGAGATTTCTGAGGCAGCTGAAAGCTTAAGGCTCCTTTCTCATTTAATGATCCAGATGCTAGAGTTGAAAAAAACAATGACCAGTTAACTGAGTGTGTTTTTGTTTTATCATAGCAATGTCTATAGTTGGAGCAATTAAAGATGCAGTAAGCAGGGCCATCATAACATATGGACGCTATGGGCAATGGCCAGGGGCCCCAGGAGCAAAGGGGCACATGAGGTTTCTGATGCCCATGTTATCAAAACAGGGGCCCCAGTGCACTACTTTGCCTGGGGGCCTCTAATACTTTTAAGACTGCCCTGGGTAACAGACATCTTTATATTGTTTTCTGTTGTTCAGCATTGGTGCCTGTTGAAGCCTGTTGTACAGGAACGTTTGTTATCTCCATGTGTCTCAGCCATCACTTCAAACAACTCGAGGTATGTATAATAAAAAATGTCACTTTTGGGTGCAGTAACTGTTAATTTCTCTTATTTCCTGGGAAATCTCTCTTAACTTTTCTTTTTCTGAGCTCCCTTTTTCTGGGGCTGTTCAAAACATAATGTTAGGTAAATCTTTAACCTTTAATAGGTCTTAGTTTTTCAGACAGGTTAGGAAAGGCTACATTATAACTACAATCATGGCAAGCTTAACTAGTCCTGCTGTGACCTACAGACAGTGAGTGTCACAACAAACCTACATACACACGCACACACACACGTGCACACACCCAGATGTGCAGGCGGTTAGAAAGAGAGCTGATCTTAATTGCAGAAAACTGCAAGCACTGAAGAACTTATAAATCAAGGCTACAGGTTCATTCATCTTATTCTCCAAGAATTAAAAGGTAATAAAACTCCTAAGACTGCGTGATTTAAAAGAAAAATAAGATTGTTGTTCAAGACTGTGTGTTATTTTGTTTCTTATCTTTTGTGTGTTATAATTATACCTATATCCTTGTATAATCCTTATATTACTAATGCATTTCAGTATTTTGTTTTTGTTAAAAAACTCTGAAAAGATCTGAAATGAATGCATTCTGCCCTAATGATTAAAAGAGGATGAGGTAAGGTTAATTATATAATGACTTTACTCAATCACAGTAATTCAGCATTTACAACTGTAATAGTTTCTATTTATTATTTATTTCTTCTACAGTAATGCATTGTATGCCTAAATATAAAGTAAGATATAGAATTGATATATACTAGTCATATTGATTATTGTCAATTGATGGTAGAATTCATTAAGTACATTACAAGGTTTTTACCAATATCAGAGATACTCAAAGTATTTCGGACTGAGGACCACTTTGCTAAAGTCAAATCTAACATAGGACTTATGTCTGATAGTCACTTTTTAATGAAACATTCCCCAAATATATTTTATGAAAGGCATTTACAATATGTCAAAAATACTAAATTCATATCCAATGTTGCTTTATTTGTGGTTTAAAGTTCCAGATTTCTGCCAGCAATCCATAATAACCCCTTACATATAAAGATTGCTTAATAACAGGCAGCCTGTTAACAGTGATGCATGCGTCATCATGGAGCATGAATTGCCTTGACCACACATGGGCTCTCCAGGTTGACAACTAAGAAAGAGACCTGTGAGATTACCAAAATTGTCTGAAGCTGAGAGACAGAGATGGAAGATGAAGATGTGTTACATGTAAGAGAGAGTGACAGGGGCAGGAAGATGTGAAACTGAAACAAATGCTGCTACTGTGTGTGAGAAGGTTAGACCTTGTGCTTCATGGTTGTTGTTTCACGGGTTATTTATCATGTATCTAAGTAAACAGCAGTCATACCATATGCACTTCAGAACAGATAATTAACCTGAAATTAACCATGTTTGGGCTTGGCAAAAACTTGCATGGGAGACCAACCAGGAAATTTTGAATTGCTGCTGGAAGAGGTGTTGCTGAGGCCAGCAGGGAGCACGTACCCTGTGGTCTGCCTAAAACCCTGGAGGAGTGACAGGGACACTGTTCAGATAAAATGGTGCTGTCCTTCGGATGCGATATAAAACCAAGGTCCAGACTCTATGTGTTCATAAGTGGTCCCTTGGCAATTTTTGAAAAGAGTACTATGTAAAATGTCTGCCGTTGCTTCATCTAGGCGGATTCTTCATTAGTGGTGGTTGAATAGCTAGAAAAGTGCTATATAAATGTAATTAATTATTATTATTATCGACTATATTGAGTTAACTATATAACAGCAATTTAAAATGACGGTCAGTTTGTGAACCACGATTTGAGAACCATTGAACTAGATGGACAGTCATGAGTGTTCATTAGTGACCAACATTAACTCTGCCTTATTGTGCAATTTGTACTGGCATGACATTAACAAACAAATGGATGTGTTGAGAGGCCACGTCTGGGAAGGTTCTGTTGGCATTCATAATCTTTACCAAGTGTGTTATACTTTCATTGCAAATGCAACTTTGTTTGTATCATTAGGATATGGTTCACTGTTTACATGAGCATCTCTCTATCAATGTGTTATTGTGAAAATGCATGTGACAAATAGTGAAGAAAATGGAGACTTATATTTTCTTTCAACTACCCCTTTATCTCAAAGGAGATATTTTACACTTTGCTAGTCAGTTAAACAGCAGCTTTATGGCACAGAACTTAAAAAATAATGATTCTCCAGTATAGTTGGAGGAACCCAAGTTCAACTTGCAAAGTATACCATCTTGTTACGTTCCGTATCGTTTTGTTTAATTGCTCCACTTTTACTCTGCTCACAGTTTACATTTATATTCAATTAGACTGGGTATTGTTGTGGATTTCTTTTTAAATAATCACTGTAGTCACACTGCAATGAATCCAAATTAATTTCTTTTATTACAGCATACCTATACGATGATATCTTTCAAAATTCATAGTTCTGCTTTGGCTGTATTAACTAGCCAAAGAAATTTCTGCATTCCTGCTTAATAACTGGTACTGTTTTTAGTGCGCATCTGGTAATAAACCTTTGTAATGTAATGTAAATATACATATATATAAAATTAGATATAAAAAATTATTTTTAAAAATACTTCTACACTATTTTCTCATTATTTGGTGGCCATGTTGGATCCCTGAAAACAATGGAAGATCACAATTAACTAGGAAAATAAATACAAATGACAAAAAAAGCAATGTAATAGTCAAATAAAAAACCAAATGGTTGAGGACATTACACCAGTTGTTGTTTGACATCTTTCTCTATTCCTCAAGTGAGATTACTAATTGAATGCCACAGGAAGACAAGGATAGCTGTTGAATACAAGAAAATGGACCACATATATTTCCTGCTTACATTACTGGAGATGACTTCCAGTATTAAAGCTTCTGCAGGATTACCTGGCCATTTTATTATGATTGGGCCCAAACATTAGCAAGGACAACTGAAGGCCGTCAAGGGGAGGTGTGGGCAGATGACTCCAGATGAGTGGGGCTTGAAGTCGGAGCAGTGGTTCGCCAGCAGGCTATGAGGGCCCAACGACAAAGAGACAACACATTAGCGGTAAGAAAGGACTGTTAGTGTGGGCCAGGAAAAGACCACAAGGTTGATTGTTTTTGTCATATGTTGTTACTTTGTGTTCTCCCCAAACCCCCACATCCCTTGTATTTATTAGTTCTTTAACAAAATATCTTTGTTTGACACTCTCACTGCCAACTATATAAATCTATGCATACATAAAGTAGAATATATCTATCTAGACAAATAAAGATATTTGGGTTTTCTTTTTATTTCAAGTGTTATCTACATAAATACAGTTAAAAGCATCTGTCTGTCTGTATGACAGAGCACCACTTATGAACAGCTCAACAAACTTACAAAACATTTCTACTAGAGGGGCTTTGAGAAATGTTTCTATGTGACACATTATTTTCTTACAATTTAAGTTCCAAATCCAGGATAAATACAAACAGATTATCATGAAGGTTTAGAGATAAATTAAGGGTAAACCCACTAAAAGGCAGTGTACATTTTACCTCAGTTGAGGGTATGCTATTGGATCTAGCCATTCACGTTCTGTAAAAAAAAATCTATTTTTTTTAATTAATTTTCAAATAAAATGCCTTCTAGAAAGAATCCTAATTTAAATCCAAGATTTACTTATACCAGAAGAAAGTGTCTGATGCATGATTCTGAAAACCAAGAACTGGGAAATGATCGTTTGAAACCATACATTTAACCTTAAAGCTCTTTGAAGCCACATAATAAAAGCTGAAATATTGACAGGAAGCAGAACGAGTCAAATCATCTTCATCCCTAAAAAACCTCTGATTCCCTATAATCATCCATTCTCTTTTGAACGTCTGCAGTCTCCTATTTGTGTTTGCTTTGCTATGACCATAGAAAAAATCACAAAATCAGACCCGGAAAATTGCAGGCATTGATTTAAGAACAGATTGGTTTTTTTTCATGTGCAGCTTCATGATGCTTGCTTACAAATAACGTGAAACAATTCTTTGCTTACTGTATATGCGCTCCACAAAATACAACAAAAAATGTTGTTTATAAAGAAGCAACCATTTGACATCTTAAGTTTATTCACCTCAGATGACTTATATAAATAACAGTATAGTTATTATTTCAATTTAATTGCAATATTTCCATAAATATAATATCAATATGCACGATAAAGTGGAATAAGTATTTATGTATTTATTTATTTAATAAATTAAATCAAATGCTGTTTATTCTTCTACAGTTTTAAAGTAGGAAACTATCCATCAATAAATGGGTAGCTCAGCTAATTGTCAGCATAAGAATATACAGTACCAGTACACTACTAGAAGGCATATGGACATGTGCTATGCATGAGCAGCTGTAACAGTTATCACTCCGTCTTTTTCGCTCTCTCAAATGAACCCTGTCCTTACTATTTGGGAAAATAAAGTCTCCCTTTGCTGGTACGCCAGTGTGAGAAGACAGCTGTGATGTCAATATTCATCCATTTCCAGGATAGATGAGTGGACAGAAACATAAACACCTCTGCATGAAGCTCTGCCCCTTCCTGTGATCTCCATAAGACTATTTCCATAAGCGTAGATCTATAATCAACTGTCTTTCTGAACGTTGAAAAATGATAAATAAGAAAGGACAATTATTCATTTTAAACCACTAGTACACATATCAAAATATGAGCTAATGTAATGCTCATCTGCATAAATAAATAGAACTAGTTTAAAGTTCATACCGAGATCTTATTAAATGATAAATAACATATATATCACCCAAGGCTTTGTAGAATGGCAGAGCTATCTAATGAAATATATAACTTAACTGCAAATACTGGAAGACTTTGAAGAGATGAAACAAGAAATAAAAACCATTCTATTAAATAACGCTTCAGTACATTGTCAGAAACAATATGTTGAAACAGAGTAGTCTTTTAATATTTGAAACAGAGAAAGGAAGCTGGCTTGAGCTAGTGATTTCCTAGAGCTGACTTAAATAGAGCATTGATAACTAGTGTACTCTTAGGAGAAGCTTGCAGAGCCTTGCTTATAATGAGGATGACAGTGCATATTAAGGGATGGCTATGAATATTTTCATTGTTTAGACAGATATTGGGGGGGCTACAAAAAGTCAGAGGATGCCCTACTTAAAAAAGTGGAAGAGTCCTTTTGGGGAAATAGCCTTTATTCCTACAAGCAATCAGCTAAGAAAAGAGATGAATGTTAAAAAGATTCCCTACTGTGCACATCTTGACTGATGAAGTGGACAGAGGCAAAAATTATCCTAATGTGCCTTTGAGAGCTGAATATTCTAATATGCAGAAAACAAATCCTCATACTTCATAATCTTCATGCAAGTGTATATATCTATTTGGAAACATAATGCATAACTTTCAAGTACTAAATTTTTAAATATTTCTATATATTTAGTTTTTACTGCATTGTCTATAAACCATATGCCTGTTAAGTGAATACTGAATCTGGTTACTACATTTAAACAAATGTATATTTTTCATTGTTTTGGAATGAAAATAAAAATGATACAACCCTTAGTTAAATTCAGTTTAGAAACACATTTACTGTATGCATTGCTAATATTGTAGTTACCAAGTCAAAGCATAGGTAGAGGCGCAGTTCACACTGCACTATTTCAAACCCTTTTAATTTACCACTTCAGAATTTTCATTTTCCATTTGTTTTCCTGTTATTCCATGTGTAGGATTGTTTGATTGTGTTATTGCTATTAACTCTGCTCTCTGAACATCCTCTGGGTATAAATTTATTCTGAATTTGCAAGAGTCTGTGCTTAAACACTGCATGCAGCTTCAGTGGAACTGAGAAAGTAAATGCACCCTGTTGAGTGTTGTATCTTTTTATATGTGTGAACTTAAAGAAAGTCTAATCTTCATTTAAAGGCTAAATTTAGCTGAGAATATAAATGTGAGGACTGAGGATAATGATTCACATGGCTTTCTCAGCCTTCTACTTATTCTAATTAATTATCAAGTACTTTGATTAAATTCATTTTTAAAGATAGGTATGAAAAAAAAAATGACGGAATGTTAAATCCACTGCAGAAGCAATATGGTTCCAGTATTTCATGGGTGATTGGTAGCACAGTAGCTAGCTCTCCTGTTTCATAGATTCATCAACTTGGGTTAAAATCCCACAATAAGTCATTGCCAATGTGTCCTCGTGAACTGTCCTCCCACATCCCAAAGTTGTGCTGGTTGGGGTAATTGGGAACTCAAACTTTGCCCAAGTATGAGTGTGGACGTTGATGTGAGGGAGCCCTGCAATCGATAGATGCTTCAGGGCCATTTTGTACCTTGCACCAAGTGCAGCCAAGATAGGGTAATGATGTTCTGAATGTTTTAAATACCTGTGATGGAAAGATGTACAAGTGCAGAGCAGTGGATGCCACCACATTGCAGAAGTCAAGGCTGTTGAGATGATGGAAGTGATATGACATTCATGCAGATGCAATGTGATCCTTAGGGTGAACAAACAATAATCACCTACTACTAATGCAGCAGGGTTGAGAAGAATTTTAAATCAGATCTTGTACATACAGTATAGATGTTATGAACACACTGAACATGCTCAATATTATTGTGAGGACATAAACCAGGAAATTACACAACAGGCTGATGACATGGTCAGGCGAAGAATCAAGGTCAAAACTATGAAATCAGAATAATCAGAATGACAAACGCAAAGAGCAGGAGTGAGCTCAAAGTCAAAAGAGAGTGGAACAAGGCCTACTGGAAAAGGAAGAAGAAGAACGAGAAGACGAATATGACGAAGTGCAGACAAAAGTGTGTCATGTAAGTGAAAAAAGAAGATGCTAAAGAAAAACAACACCCATAAACTTAAAAGTGAAATCCTCATGTACAAAAAACTCAAATCAGACAAAAACAAAGAAAGTAAAGTGGCTACATACTACAAAAGGGCATCAATGACAGTAAACCATTCATATTTGTTCAAGTTCCATTGTCAGATTACTTTAACGTTTCTAGTTCATTTTACTTTGCATTAACTGACTTTAAGTTTGAATTGCTCAAATTGAAAACATTCAAAGAATTTTGCAAATTACAAATTTATAAATTACAGGGAATAGAGCTGGTGACTCCCATATGGTATGCAAATATCCAACAAGTTGACCTGTAATTATTTCAAATGCAACTATGGAAAGTCATAAAGTTGATAAAAAAAGTACTTAACATTAGAGCTGTACAACATCTCAAGTTCAAAGTCATTGGTGATAAGATTTTTTGTTCAAATTCTACTCTAAGTTGATTTTATTGCTTGTCGTCATTGATTAAACTAAGTAGATCATAATCCCATAGTATCAATGTTCCTTTATAATGCTGAGTAGTCTCCATTAAAATTCTGATCTGCTCCATATGCACCACTTACTGCTAGGCAGTAAGTCATAAGCGATACACATAGTCCTACAGTGAAATTTTGTTATTACTTTTGATCAGTTCCTACAGAATAAAAAGTTAAAATCATACAAAAAAAATAAGAGGTATGTCTATTAAATAACGAGACTGTGATTCCACCTAGTTAACAAAGCAGTCAGAACCAGTTATACCTGCATGCGTGGTGACCTTGAACATGTCTGAACCTGCATGACAAGCAGCAACACTCTATGACGTTCAGTCGATTGTGAGTCGCCATTTAGTTTGGTTGTGTTTTCTGTAGTGTGCCGAAAAAATGCTAAGTTTAAAAGTTGAAAAACGTGTCAATTTGAAATTTTTAGTAAAATTGCACAAAACACCAACAGAATGTTTTCAAATGCTTACTACAGCTTATGGGAATGACTGCCTGTCTCGTGGCGTGTGTTTGAGTGGCACAAAAGATTCAGTGAGGCACGTGAGAATGTCGAAAATGATGAACGCCCTGGACCAAGAATGAAAAAAGCTTGTTAAAGCAAGTCAAAATTCAAAGCCATGCTCATTGTCAAGGGTGTAATTTTGGAAGAATGGGTTCCAGAAGGCAAAACAGTTAACCAGCATTATTATAAGGAAGTTTTGATAAAGCTGAGAGAAAAAGTCAGAAAAAAACGTCCGCAACTGTGGGAAAATGGTTTCATTCTTCATCAGGACAATGCGTCTGCTCACACAGCATTTTCTGTAAAGCAATTTTTGACCGACAAGCACATTACTACACTTGAACATCCTCCATATTCGCCTGATTTAGCACCGTGGAACTTTCATCTTTTCCCAAAAGTTAAATCAGTGCTTAAAGGGACACGTTTTGAGTCAGCTGATGCTATAAAGACAAAAACGGCAGATGTGTTAAAACAGCTGATAGAAATTGATTTGCTCCATGCCTTTGACCAGTGGAAAACAAAACTGCAGCAATGTATTAGTGCAAATGGGGAGTATATTGAAGGGGACAAACATTAAATTTGTAATATATAAAAATAAAGGTGGGTTATTTAATCAGTCCCGTTATTTAATAGACACACCTTGTAAGTACACCTTCTTTCAATTCTATGGTTTTACATATCAGGATATAGCTAACTAATCTAACTCGTACTAAATACTACATTCAGTTAACAGTGAACCTGAATTAAAGGCATTAATAAAAACATTAATTAATAAAAGCATTATTAGAGTCAACTGTACTATCAGCAGAAAGAAAGTTGCTATGTTACACAAGGCTTTGTAGGTAGAAGTAAGGAGTACCCAGAATGGGCATGTTCACATGCTAAGAAATTGTAACTACTTTATGCAATATTGTTCCTCTGGTAGCTGTCTTTTATTTACGTAGTGTGGGATATGGCCAGTCGTTCATCCCGGCCAATACCCCCAGGCCGCCAGGTGGAGCCCTTCTTGCAACATAGAGGTGCCCCAAGTTCCAGCAGGGCATCATGGACAGTGGAGTTTTACATCACAGCCCAGCTGGATGCCATGGGGGCCTCCAGGGGATGCTGCAGGAAGAAGCAAGGACTTCTATTTCCCCTATAACCCTGAAGTACGTCTTAGTCACAGCGACAGAGGAAATGACGTACTTCCGGGATGAAAAAGAAGAGTTTTTGATCTGGCCCGGAAGTGCTAGTAAGTCACATGGACTGAGGGTTCAGAAGCACTTCCAGGTCAAGGACTATAAAGGACTCTGAGAAATCCCAGACGGACGAGCTGAGTCGGGTGACAGGGTGACAACGTGTCTGGGAGAGGAGGATTGTTTATTGTATTGTGGATTTGTTATTATTTATGAATATAGTAGAGTGGAGGGTGCTTTGTGCATATATTTATTATAATAAAGTCAACTTTTGGACTTTTATCTGGTGTCTGGCGTTTGGTCTGAGGGTTTAAGGGGATGACAGCGCCCCTATCTGTCTCAGCAGTCATATATTCTATAGCCCAAGCATATAAAAACTTTGGTATTAATCGTAGCTCTCTGAAGTTGGATGGAGTGGTGTGCTGTAAGCTACCCTTGTGCAGAAGCAAAGATTTCTGACTCTGAAACATTTACCAAATGGTGTGTCTCTGCACAGCAGGGCAAAAAGCACTTTAGGAGACCCCATCAACAAATTACACTTCATCATTTCTTACTCAAAAAATACACGGAAGCTTTTTACAAATATATATGTAGACCCTCACTGCCTCCATAACAGTTTAGAAAACAATACGAGTCCTATGCTGTTAACTAGTTAATGATCAGGATGTGCTACCACCTTTACAGTATATAAAAACTGATGCTTTGACATCTTGATTTGGGTCATTTAACATTTACACCATACCAAGACCAAGACTCGTTTTCAATGATCTCTGAGAATTAATTGCTAAAAGCTATGTCCACTGTCATTATGGTCAGAAAACACAAAGGCTCTGTTCAGGAGGGGGCAAAGCCGGCTCTATTTTCTGAGGCTGGGCTCTTTGAAGATATGTAGGAAACTCCTGCAGATGTTCTATCAGTTGGTGGTTGCCAATTCTCTCTTCTATGCTGTGATGTGCTGGGGGTGCAGCTTGAAGAAAAGAGATGCTGATTGCATTGACAAGCTGATCAGGTGAGCAGGATCTGGGGTAGCAATGAAAATGGACTCTCTGGTGGTAGTGGCAGAGAGGATGATACTAGGTAAGCTGCTATCTATTATGGAAAACAAAAATCACCCACTATACACCACCACTTAAGCAGAGGAGTATGTTTAGTGGTAGGCTGCTATCACAGCACTGCAATACAGACAGATACAAGAGATCTCTTGTCTCCAGAGCCATTAGACTCGTCAGCTTTTTACAAGAGGGATGGCGGGTGGTTGAGCTCTGAATCTAGTACTCCTTCTCTGCTCATGAGCTATACCAGATACATTACGTACACTACATACATCTGATATCTCACTAGTTGGTCATTACTGTATTTTATTTCCATTTGTTATTACCCTATCAGCATAAGCCATGTCACTTTATCAGTCACTTTAATATTATGTGCCACCTTCACTTTGGTAGTAATATTATTTGCATAATTCTTACTGCACTGGCATTATTGATTTAAACTATACCATCATGAACTTCAAAATATACACGTGCATGAGAAGCGTAACACAATATTCACACACTATTATGTATAGTTCTAACACTATCTGCTATATTTCCTAAGCCACAGTGCACTGCTTCCCATGTGAGATTACTCCTTGATAAACGAACAGGACTGTTACTGAAATATGTAGGAAAAAGAAGCCGAGCTGTAGTTCAGCTGCATCAAAAGATAGGATGTTGGCTTTTAGATACACAGAAAGACTTAAGTTCTCAACTGGAGTTACAATTTGATGTCTGAAGAAGCCTATCCATGTTTTATTGTTAGATTTGATGATCTAGAGAGCCTTCCTAGGAACAGATACTTAGTATTTAGGGGACTTATTACTCTGCCAGTAGTCCTTTACCCTGAACTTTAGCATATGGTGCTCATATACACTCGATATTTTGATTTATATTTCTTTATACAGTTGACGTTGATGTATATGTCCCGTCTGCTTACTGAATGCACCTAAACCCAGAGTATCTAGGATTCAGAGTATTACATGAATTCATGTGGGCATGATTATTGCATGAAAGTGTGTGTTTATGACAAAGATGAATGATGACTCTGGGACCCAAACTTTATTAATGTTGAGCTGTCTTTCGGATACGTGGGTCTATATACTGAATATACTGATCATATATTGATATTTTTTGTAATCCAGTGACATATATTGTTAGACTTCTCCTTTATGGTTAAAATTTCATTGAAGGATAGCAAGGAGAAGCACTTCTCAAGAAAGATGATTCCAGACTTACTTATTCGATATACAAAATAAATGCTGCAGGACATACTAGAATTTATATATTTACTCCATTAACTAAGAGGCTTAGCTATAGGAGAGTATGTTTAATGTACTGAAAGGAAAGGCTCTTCTGTGATTATCACCACCAGCATTCTTACATCATTTAGGCCAAAACCGATCTCAATCTTTATGCTTTCAGCTATTTTGAGAAATAGGCTTTATTTTAGCACTCACCCGATATTGCCATAGCATCCTTTGCCCTATATTGTCAAGTGTCACTGCTTCAGCAGCCTTGCACAAAGCCCATTTCAATTTTACCTTTTAATATTCCGCTTTGACTCATTGCCTCTCTCAACTGACATTTACATTTAAATTGTTTATCTGACAGTGGGTGATGTGAATGCATTAATGAATATGCTTATGTTTTCTGAAAGGTGGTAATTATTGCTCTTGCAATGAAATAATCAAAGTCTAACGATTTGGTTGGTGGGTGTCAGTGATCAAAATCAAAGAAGTGCTCGGTTTAAGAATTCCTTTTATGCAGTGTTGTAAGTGCGGCGTGCTGTTTTTATTCCCAGATGTGAGTCTGTAGAACTGTGTTTTTCTAACTCTTCATCGTACTTTAATGGTAGGAATATTCTTGCATCATACAAAATAAAAAACATATTTTAGTACTATACTGTGTCAGTATATAGTACAGGAGGCATGGAAAATTGAAAATGCTTCACAAAGCAAGTTTTTAATCATTTTATCTAGGAGCTACTCAGTCTTGGGGGAAGGGGTATCTTCAAGAACAAAGCACTAAACAGCTGTAGCCATGTTTCAATTGCTGCAGTGAATTAATGTTTTGTGTGTGGGGAATAAATCCTATGTGCCGGAAAGAAATGCTTACTAGTAAACATAGTGGATGTTTTATTGATTCTGTTTCATGGATGATTCTTTTAAAATGCACCACAATATATGTGTAACTGAATAACATATAACACAGTGTTTTCATTATACAAATAATCATTGGTTAAATTAGTCATGTGCAATATATTTTACATTTAAATCATATTGATGCAGTAAAAGTGGCTTAATTTATGACAGTTCTGATATACCAATAAAAACGAAGATTAAAATAGCCCTCTTAAAAACATGTCATGATATAAGTATACAATAAAATGAAGCCAAAACAGAACATGATGTCATAGAAGCAAATGTGCCAAGTTAAATGTCTGTATAGAGAATTTGAACACAATAAAGACCTCCATCTCTGCTCTTTCAGCTGCACTTACAACAAGAAACATAAAGTCATCTGTGCACACTGCTCAAAATGCAACCCTACAATAATTGTGTTCAAACAAGGCTTCAAAACTCCATATGTAGACGTGGGATTGGTACTATTTTTTTCCCCCAGGGATAAATTTAACTGAAGATAATCATATTCTTTATATGTTTAATCCTTATAGGCTGTTCTGATTTTTTGCTAGATTTTTGTTCAACACTATAATCTAATTAGTGGTGTGTAATCTGTGGCTTATTATTTTGACTTAGTTTTTTTCTTGATGCCATCATCAATTTTTCTGGGCTCAGCTATTTTGTGATCCCATTGTCAGGATGCTTGCCTTGGTTGATGAAGGTTGCATTTCCCAGGAATCATGACTAACTGTATAATAAGTACAGGGTGGGGCATAAAGATCTCCCACATTTCATAGTAGGGGTAGAGAGGTGGGGTAGGTCTCATTCAGTAGGTTACACTCTACTGTTTTCATTACCCATCATGAGTTGAACTGGTGAACATTGGGGCTTTGTTGTTCAAGCATACAGTATTATGGGAATAACCGTTCTGTGATAGTGACGCAGAGAACGTTCCGTACATGCTTCACACTTGGTCGGAATGCATCTGTACCAGATTGGAAAATGATTTTGCTATGGATTTGTAACCTTCGGGCAACTGGGTCCACACTGAAAAGAAAATCACCTGGCAGACCTACTACCATTAGAACGCCAGAAAATATGGAAGCAGTAAGAGGATCCATTCAGCAATTGCCAAAGCGTTCTGCTTGTAAGCATGTCATGGAACTGAGGATTTCAAGTCAGAGTTTGAGGAGGATTCTGCATGCCAATTTAAAACTGTGTTGGCTCAAGAATTAAGTAAGAGAGATCAATGCCAATTGCAGAACCCTAAGTACAGAAATTCTTGAACAGGTTCCTGCTGCAGCTGTTCCTCTAAGTAGCAAAGAGGCTCACTTCCACATCAGTGGAGCTGTAAACAAGCAGAATTTTCACTACTGGGCTGAACATAATTCTCATGAACTCCACGAACGACTGCTCCATTCTCCTCGTGTAACTGTTTGGTGTGCAGTTGCCGACTGTGGTGTGATTAGCCCGTACTTTTTTGAGGAAGGTGGTGCAACAGTAACGTGACCTCTGATCGGTATGTTGGAGACCTTTCTGCACCCCAAACTGGACCATGTGAATACAGAACAGCACGACTTTCGCTCAGAGTGCTAAAGGGAAATGTTCCCTGGGCATTTGATCTCTTTAAGGGGAGATATGGGGTGGCCGGCACGGTCACCAGAATTAAGCCCATGCGACTTTTTCCTTTGAGTATACCTAAAGGAAAAGGTTGGCAAAAATCATCCTCGATCTCTTGAGAATTTCCGCCTGAGATGACCCAGAGAGTGATGGAGAACTTCTGGGAACGTCTTCAGCAATGTATTGCCAACGACGTCCGCCATTTCTCTGAAATGATTTTTAAAATCTATTAAAACAAAACTGTTTTTTATGTAGTTTTCAGAAATATATACAATTTATTTTAGCTTTGTTCATTTTTATACCCCTTTAAAATGTGGGAAATCTTTATGCCCCACCCTGTACAACAGTATTTAAGCTCTTATCAGAATGCAGATTGTGGATTTGTTACTCAGAAGATTTAGCAATTTCTTTCGCTCTCAGTTTCCTGACTATTATTGCTCTCTTCTTTCATTAAGAGTTTTTGTAACACTTTAGTTTAGGTACTGCAAAAATGCATCTATTATTCATTTACTCTTTTGTAGAAAGACCTTAACAAAGGCTTCCTTTGGTCTTAATAACACATAAAACATCAGGAGATCGATTTTTCATCTCTGTGCAGTGTGACATATTGACATGATGGTAAAATGACTCGTTAATATGAAGGATTCTCAGGGTTTATACTAAATATGCAATATCAAGGGAAATGTGTCTCAGCCACCTCTCACCACTTCAAAGTGAAGTTTTGTTAACAGGTCACATTACACAGATTAATAATCACTTTACTGATGCTTATACAGTAGGTGTTATGAAGACCCAAAGAAGTGTTTGTTAAGGTCTTGTTACATAAGAGTAAATACATTTTGTAGTGTCTAAACTAAAGTGTTACCAGAGTTTTGAATATGTATTGGGCTTTGATGCATATTCCTCTTGATCTCCTGGTTTTGACCCTCAATATGTGTTGGTTGAGGCTTTACCTCCTGATGCTGATGCAGCTCCTAAAGGCTGTCATGTTTCACTATGAACCAGTACAGCTTGTGTTTTTCAAAATTTACAGCATACTGACACCTTGTCAGCCACACTGTTAAAAAAATAGTTAGTTAAAAAATAACAGTCAAAGTAGAAACCTATGAACTAATCAAAATGAATACTCCAACAAATGGTAAATCATTAAAGTAATACAGTATGTCTGTTCATTTAAATTGTTTCAGTACAGCTGTTGCCATAACTTAAGTATTAGGATACTAGACTGAGGAATTTGTAATCCTCAATATAAGTGCCAAATTCCAGATCACAAGTTATGGAATGGATGAAGCCATTAATAAAAAGATAACACAGTCAGGGAACTTCCATCTGAAATTTGTGAGTATTATGGCATGGAGCCATGCTGGAAATTGAGATTTAGGTACCAAGAGGTATACAGTACATATGCTGGAAAAAAGAAGACTCAGAAAAGTATAACAGAAATCAATTCAGAACATAGAGAGTGCTGGTGATAATGTCCATAAGGGGAAGGGAGCTTACTGGTCATTTTTAAATAATTGTACAGTGACATTGCATTACTGATCTATCAAAATACATTGAGCAAAACATTTACAGAATGTGTATTATTAAACAATTTCAAAAATCTAGTCAGAAAGAAAACTATGTGACTGAATTTCCTGCTCAAAGCATCACCTGATGTGAATAAAGATGGAATGGTGGTTATACCAACAGATCTTTTGTTTTTTGCTGATACGATTGCTGAATTGGACAAGTGCAAGGAAATTAATACTAAATAATTGAACTAAATCCTTATTGTCAATATGTATACCTTTAATGATATCTTCTATGTTGGTGATACTCATATATACTTTCTAACATGTATTTAGTACAGAATCTTCACTGCCTAATCACAGAGACAAAACTGGTACTTAGTGCGATAGTTAATCTAAATCTACATTTGAGACTTTGCAGAGTCAGATACTCTGAAGTGTGTTATTGTCAGAACACGGCATTGATATTTTTTCTGTTTTTTATTCTTGTTTCTGATTTCTCTGTATTTCAAGCATAGTAATTACAAAGGGTAAGGGTCTGTAATTTGCTCTTATTCTTGATAGATCAGCAGATCTGCAAAGGTAAATCAGAAAGTAACGGTAATTTGAAACTTAAATGATAACCACAATGGATAGAAGTTGACACAATACAACACACTTGCAATGGCTTATGGGTAGTTTGAACACGCAGAGTGCAGGGCTCTGCCATTAGTGTAGTTGAAGCCAAGGTCAAATGAACATGGACGCTCTGTAACGGGATTGTACCATTGTTGAACAATGCACAGTAGTGAAATTTCTTTGGACAGAGGGAGTGAAACCTACTGAACATGTGGGCATTTGGGGCAAATTCACATTACTATACAGGAAGATCACCATAAAATCAAGTGTCACATCACAGTGGCACTAGCCAAACACCAACTTACCAACAGATACCATAACATCTTCAACAGTCCCAATGAGTTCCTCCCTGGAGAAGCTCACTTCAACCTAGACCAGACTTTCACACCAGTGCAATGCTTATCACACAATGTCCTAGTTGACTTCATAGTAGCTGTTATATCTCAGATAGATAAGCACAAATAACATGGCCACCTAGCCCTTTTGACAGAATGCACAGATTGGGTAAGTGATATTGTCAGCATTAAAAAAGCAAAGAAAATCAAAATTTGCATTTACCCAAAGGCATTGAACAAAATGCCACATAGTGCTGATACTCGAAAATGCTATTTGCAAACTGCCTAAAGCCCATCTATTCTAATTGGTGGATGCCCAGTGTGCCTACAGATCAGCCCATAGCAGCTGTTTCTAGGGCTCTCATGCCAACCAAGCAGAATAATGTGCAGATCGAGAAAGAATGACCATTGTTTTTACTTGTCACCGATTTCACTGCTCCTTTTTGGTAAGGGGAGATAAATGTAGACTACAAACCTCTAGTCACAATCTTGAACAAGGTGTTGGTCTGCATGTTGCACTCACTCCAAAATTATACATTGAATGTAATCTACACCCTAAACCCAGTTATGTATGTGAGTGATGCACTCAGCAGAGCTGCAGCTCACTCACACAAGGTGGACATGCCACATGTCAAGCATTCAGTCTGTAACATGCAACAGGAGCAGCTTGATACAGAGAAAGTAAATCAGACTGAATAGTCACACACAAGCGTCTGTTGCAAATTAGGGAGTTCACCAAGAGCAATGTGCGTCTCCATGCTCTAAAATAAAAAATGCTAAGTGGATGGCCCAACATAAAAGAAGACATACCTGGGGATATCAGGGAATATTGGGCCTACTGAGATAGAATAAGCCTACAGGACGGAGTATTTGTTTAAGTCATAGATTCATTATTCCCAAGCAAATGCATCCTGTGATACTGCAATGTACTCATATTCATTGCAGCCGCACAGGCGATGAAGCCTGCTTCAGACAAGCTGGTGAGATGCTGCTATGGCAAAATATACAGGGGGAGACTAAAGACTATGAAGGGCTGGAGGAAACATTAGCAAGGACAGATGAAAGGAGTAAAGGTGAGAGTAGGTGAGAAAATACTGCCATTACAGAAGATGAAGGAAGAGATTAAAAAGTTAGTTGGTCATTAAGACCTGGAAAAATGTGTGATTCCAGGGTGAGAATGAGCTTAGCTTCTGCTGTTTTTCTTTGAAAAGTGTTTTTAAAGGAATACTCCAATTGAGAAAGTTATTTTGTTTATAAGTTACTATAATAAGAAGATTCAGAAGTTGACTGCAAACTAATTTCGATGACCTAGGCAATATCTCATAAAGTGCTTGATGGCAATATCTGTCATTCCACTGAGTAGACTGTAGGAGACACTGCAAGGTGCCTAGGTTGTTAGCTAGACAGAAACAAGAGTGCCAGCATTCTTCTCATTGGCCAGATGAACAGAAAAAAATTAGTTACTTTTTGCTGGTTGGCTGGCTAGATAGAAATAAGAAAAGCTTCTTTTTAAATGGAGACTCTGATGAACAAAAAAGATGGTCACTGCCTTTTACTGATGGTGACAACACAGCTCTTGGTTGTTTTGTCTTAATTTTTTCCGAACTTCCCTGCTTCTTTTGGTTCAAATTTGCATTTGATTTAGAGATTTCCTACCCCAGGGACTTTAGTGATGACGTTAGTTTTTTATTTTATGGTTTTGTTGTATTTAGTGAATATTTTTGAATGTTTCTGTCTCCATTTTTTGAGCTCCCATTTTTAGAGGTACTGTATGTCCTCTGAGGTTTTGAACCATTGATCATGACACAACGGAATAAAAGTTCAGTACAAGACAACATCCATATTCAAGTTCACAGATTCCAAAAACAAGTTCTTGCTATAATTTTTGTTGAAGTTCTGCTGGCTAAATACCTTTGTTTTTGACTTTTTGACTCTGATTCTTGACTTGTTTTTTTTTGGTTTTGTTTGTTAAAATTCTTGATCTCCCAGTATTCCTGTCTGTTTTTGTCATTTGACCACGACTTTTATCCTGCATGCCTTTTAAAATGTGCTTTCCCGCAAAGAATGATAACAGCCAAAGGTATTTGCTGTACAGAAGCAAGATAATCCCTGACATATGTGTAGGTTGTCTAGCTGAAGGACTCTTTGATACATGACTTTATGGATAGAAAAGGACTGCTATCTTCTGTCTCATCAGCAAAACTCAAAAAAGCAGAAAAGAAACATGTCAGTTTAGGCCTCATCTTGGAGCTTCATTATGTTTTTATATTGTGTTAATTTTGTTAATTACAGTCAATTATGGCCTTAACCGCTTAATTGCCTTTCAGGTGAACTTAGTAATTATGAAGCAATCACCTGAAAGGTTTCAAGTAAATAAAAGTATGAGCTCTGCCTAAGGGCAATGAATGCTTCTCAAGGGTCCTAGCCCCTTCAAAAAAATAAGCCTACTTCCATCTTAATTCTTCTCCAGTTTTATGAATTCTGTTTTGCTTATGGTCAAAAGCTCACTTGCTATTACAATTTTGTTAACAGTCAGTTTTTATTATAGCCACCTTCCTACTTGACAAATCAGACAAACCAAGAAAAAGGTTTGGGGTTCCACCCCATATATTATAAATACTGCTGTGAAGCAAACTGCGATTATGCTGAGGAGTCTCAAAAGACTGAGTCCAAAATGGGACTGCAGAGTCTGGAATACTGGAAGGTTTTATAGCTGGGAGGATGAAAGAGGCGGGTCTTTGGAGCTGTAGCAGGAAGTGAATTCAGGATCTGGGTTATGACCAGAAGTACTTTCTGTGGAGGAACTGGAGGACAGATTAGGCAAGTTTTGTGGTTCTGTAAAGAGAGGAGAAAAGTTGTTAGTACATTTTGCCAACCCCTTATCCAGTCCAGTATGTTCAATTAAGCCCCATACTGCTGTTGCATAATCCACATGTATCCTGTATCCATTTATAATGTAAAATGTGTGTATTTTTTGATAAAATATATTTTTAAAAGTAAGCTCCTTAAAACTCTGCATTGAATGTCAACAAGATATAAGATATAATTCACACAATACTGTGATATTTGAAATGAAAGATCTCTCCCCCTGCTGGTGACGTAGTTTTATTTTGTAGTTAAGTTTCTGTTAGTTACGGTTTATTAGCTAATCTGCTGTCTTTGTCTAAGTTATAGTAGTCGCTATATTTTTTGTTGTTATCTGCCAGAGTTTCATTTGGGTGTTTTAATGACATCTGATAAATCCAGTGTTTACCTGGTTGCTAGTGATCTGCTTTCTGTGGCTGATAGTTTATCCATGGTACAGATTGACGACCTGCTTCTTTGAAGTTTGTTTGCCTGGATTGTCTCCTTTTTAATGCTTTATCCAGTGACATTGATTTATAAGTATGCGGCAGCAGAACTTCTTCAACTTTGGTGTCACCTGTCTGAACCACCTTCAGCATTGTGCCACCACGGGGATATTCTCCATCTTTCTTGTCAGAAATACATTTACCGTGTGTCTTGACAGAACTTCAGCTATTATGACCATAAGCTAATAGATTTTTTGGTTTACTTTTCCTTGAACTTCATGGATATCTGGACGGACTGTTAACCTTAGTGTGCTAGCTAACCTAGTGAGGTCAGCTGTATCAACACCTGGGAAAATCAAACTTGCCATTGGGCTATTCAATGTCCGTTCATTCACCTGTTAACTGACCGTAAGTTTGATTTTTTTTTTTTGTTTTGTTTATCCCAATGATTTTTCGCAGCTTAATCAAGCTTTTTCCCCTGGGTTTGTTTACATTTTCCAACCCAATGCCTCAGGTCATGGCGGTGGTCTTGCAATATTCTACAGCATGAAGTTGAAAATAATCTCTAAAACACTGCCTCAGCTTGCCTCATTTGAATCCATTGTCTTGCAAATCAATGGACCAACTCCCATCTTACTTTCAAATATTTATCGACCGCCTAAGCTGAATAAGGACAGTGTTTGTAAATTCTCTTTGTTCTATGTCATCTAATGTTATTTTGTTGGGTGATATTATTATACATATGGACACTGTTACTAATAATCTTATGAGGGATTTTATATCATGCCTCGATATATTGGTCTGCAGCAGTTTACAGACTTTCCTACTCACTTTACAGGCCATATTCTTGATCTCATTTGTTGCTTTTGTGTTACTCCTTATAATTGTGCAGCATCTGACCTTTCGATATCCAATCACAAACTGGTGTCTTTTAATGTTGACTTAATATTATCTGAATCAAATCTTTTCTGTTCTATCTCATTTCACAATATTAAGAATATTGATTTAATTGCCTTCTCCAATGGAGTTGACAGTCTTCCCAGTAGTGACAATTTATTTATCCCAGATGAACTAGCTTCTCACAATAACGATAAACTATACAGTCTTTTAGATAATCTTACTCCTCTGAAAACCTGGACTCTCTCTTTCATCTACTCTACCCCCTGGTTCACCCCGGAACTTTGCCAACTGAAAGCTAAGGGCCAACGTTTGGAACAAATTTACAAAAAGACAGGCTTTGCTGTTCATAAGAATATGTATCATGAACATATGCGCGTCTATAACGATGCTTTGTCTGCAGCAACAACTACATATTATACAACACTAATTGGGTCTGCATCCTACAACATCCTACAGCCACCTGATTGCCTTCCACCTCAATTTTACTACACTGATCGATGTAACTCTTTTATGACCTTTTTTGATATGAAGATTGGAAATATCCACCAGTAGTTGACCTCTTCCGGATATTCCATACATGGAGCATTTTATAATCCCCCTTCTTCTTTTCTTCCTAGTTTTAAACTCCCAACTGTGGAGGAAATATTTGGTATTACTAGAAAATCTAATCCCTCTATCTGTCAGCTAGATCAAGTTCCTACATATTTGGTTAAATTCTGTTTGTCTTCTCTTTCCTCTCTAATAACTAATATTATACATTCTTCCCTTATCTCTTGTCATGTTCCTTTATCTTTTAAAATGGCTGAAATAACTCTGTATCTGTTGTGGATACCTACAATCTAAATAATCATCGTCCAATCTCAAATTTACATTTCCTTTCAAAAACACTTGAAAAAACTGATGCTGAGCAGGTTCACTCTTACCTTACTGGCAATCATTTGTTTGAACAATTTCAGTCTGCTTTTCATCCATTTCATAGCCCCGGTTAAAATCACCAATGACCTGCTGATGGCAGTTGACTCTGGGTTGTTAACCATACTTGTGCTCCTTGATCTGAGCTCTGCCTTCAATGCAATCTCTCATGATATTCTGATTGAGAGATTAAAATCAATTGGTATTATTGGCACTCCACATGTCTGGTTTAAATATTATCTCTCGGATCGTACACAGTTTGTACAATTCAAAAATTTCAGAGCACAAGTTTGCCCAGTTATTAGTGGTGTTCCCCATAGCTCTGTCTTGGGCCCCCTTCTATTTATCTTCTGCCTCTTGGTCATATCTTTAGGAAATTTGATACTCATTTTCACTGTTATGCTGACAACCCCCAGCTCTATCTGTCTACTAAGCCTTATTCTAATCTTCCACCTTCTTCCCTCTCCAACTGTCTGCAGGAAGCTAAATCATGGCTGTTTGCTAATTGTCTTAAATAGTGATAAAGCAGAGGTTCTTCTGGTGTTAACTGAATCTGTTTTGGACAAATGTGATAAAATGTCATTGACTATTAATAATTCTCTAATCTCTTCTTCCTTAAGAGTTTAGGTGATATTCTCAATATCACCTTAAAATCTGAGGTGCATATTACAAGCTCAGTCTGTATATTTCTGCATAATACCACTAGTTTACGTCCATTTCTTTCAGCTATCAGCACTGCTATTTTTGTTCATGCTCTGGTTACATCTTCCATTGATTACTGTAATTCTATCCTTTCTGGTCTTCCTTACAAACTCTGTCAAGCTTCATCCTCGGCCTTGCCTTGGGCTTCATTTTTTTTTTTTTGCTAAATATACCCAATTATCACCCTTCATGTAAAATTAGAAAGTCCTTGGCTATCACGTGAAAATTTTCATGTAACTACAAGACCGATGCTCTGATGTTGAGTTCTGTCTAGTTAAGTCGTCTACCTCTTTTGTGAGAGTTAGGTTTCTTTCTTCTGTTTCCAGTTTTATGATTACGATTTTGATGATGGTCATGCTTCACTCTATGGTTAAGATTTTGCCTATGGTAATTGTAATGATTTTTAACATACTGTAGTAATATGTTCAAAAACAACTTTAAAGTTAAATCACAACAGAGAAATGCTGTATTAAAGGAGCTAATAAAAAGAAAGTTTAAAAATAGGTTGAGGTTGTTTTACAAAGAGCAACTTATACCAAAAATCTAAGTTCTTAACTTAGTCTTTGTTAATTTTTTTGTATTTTGTGTGATTTTTGTCTTTGTCCCATTCCCTGCAATTGTGTATTACACCTAATTTGGTTCAATTATAAAGTGCTCTGAGAGTCTGGTTTTGGAAAACATTAAATAGAATACTCCGCTGTACATCAGCACATGCTCACATCCTCCTCCTCCTGCTGTACATGATCATGATCACCACCAGTTTGCACAGTGCCAACAAATGGTTCATACCATCCTGGTGCATCTGGGTAATACAAACTGCTATCCCAGAGTCCTGTTTATTGATTATAACTTAGCAATTCACACTGTTGTACCATCAAAGCTGTTTACCAAGCTCTTCAGTTTAAGACTTTGTTACACCCTCTGATTCAGGATCTTGGCCTACCTAACCAATAGACTTCCACATATATGGATTGGCAATATCACATCCTCTGCACTGACCCACAACACATCACTCCAGATAGTAGAGTTCTGAAAATCCTTCTGTACTCCTTTTATGTGTAACCAGACACAGCTCCAGCTCCATCATTATATTTGATGATGACATCACCATCAAATGCCTAACTACCAATAACGATGAACAAACTTACAGAGAAGAGGTTTAACTAATGACACATTGGTGACAGGACAACAATCTCTCTCTTATTGTCAGCAAAATGAAGGAGCTGGTCATTGACTTCAAAAAACCAGAAGGCAGACCACACTTACATCTACATCGGAAGGGATGTTGTTGAAAGAGTGACCAGCTTAATATTACTAGGAGTGACCATCAATGATGAACTGAAGCAGGTACAATACATTTCAGCTGTTGTCAAAAAGGCTCACTAGTGCTCAGCTTTCTCCATCTTTTCCCACAAACTTTTACAGGTGTACAGAGGAATTTGCATACTAGTACGGCACCTGCTTAGCACAAGATTGTAAAGTACTCCAGAGGGTGGTGAAGGCGACACAAAAGAGTGCCAATTCTAAGCTGCTTATTCTTTGGTGTAGAAGAAAAATTAGACTTTGGGGTCACATAATCATTTAGGATAAAGTGTTTTGATATGTTTTCAATATTAATATATAGCATTCATGTTAAAGAAATAGCATAAAGGGTTAATACATGTAACAAACCTGTTCAGGCATATCAGGAAACCAGATAAAGGTCAAGTGAACAACAGAGACAAAAATGTAATACACAAAATGTACTAAAGGATGACTAAGAGATCAGAGAATCTGTATTCAACAAGACTGAACAGTTATTATATACACAGAAAATTCAAGGGTGATGGCTCAGCCCAAAGAGTATAAGACGAACTAGAATGTATCAAAATAGAGTTTTATTTTATATTGATCATTTTAATGTAAACCAACAAACAAACTGGAGTAAATGTATGCATTGATTGACACTGTTTTGTAAATGCTTATAAAATAGACCAATACCTTTAATATTTGACCATTCTCATCATGTTGTAACAGACTGTTATGAGAGATGCCCCCTCCTCAATTTGGTGCTGCAGATGAAAATAAATTATGCAGATGGACAAACTTTTTCTCCTGGTTTATTACTGATTTGTCCTGTTAGAGAATAGGTTTCTTTCTTTTAATTAAGATGTTGATTTTAAAACATGAAGGTTGTGGTGACTGGCCCAGACACAGACAGGCGGACACGTTCATCTCACCCACAATCACGTTTATTTACAAATATAAGTTCACAAGTGCACCACAAAACCCCCAAAAGTCCCCAAAGTCCTGGCCACAACAATGCCTTTCTTCCACTTCAGGCCGCCTCCTTGCCTCCTCCAGCAAGCTCAGTCCTCTCCGCTCCCGACTCTCGCGCTGAATGAAGGGAGGCGGCCCCTTTTATTATCACCCGGATGTGCTCCAGGTGGGTTCCGGCAATCACCCGCCGACACGCCCCTGTGTGGCGGAAGTGCCGGCTGCATCCCCGGAAGCACTCCGGGTGTCCCTGCTCTTCTTCCCCCCAGCACTTCCTGGTGTGGCGGAAGTGCTGAGGTCCAGGGCTCCCAAGGCACGGGAACGCTCCCTGGCGGCGACCAGGGGCCCATACAGGGTGGAGCTTCAAAGGTCTGTGCCCGTGGCCCCCAAAGCAACCAGGATGGCGGCCCCCACGTGATCCAGGGCGTGCGTAGACCCTCCTCCGGTCCCTCAAGGCGTCCCGGCCGGGTCGTTGTCCCTGGCATCCCTGACAGGGTATATACAACTATATAATTAAATAATAATAATATAATATAATAAACATAAATAATAATATAATTATAATAATAGTATAATTCTTAGTCATCCTGCACAGCCACCTTTCTCGTTCCTCTCTTTTAGCAAAGGGTACAGGGCCATGGACACTCACAGTCGTAAAGTTGCTGAACAGCCAATAATAACAAATATTGTGACATAACAAATGATATACCCACATATAAACACTGGCAAATACATATTGCATATAATAATATAGAATTGTATATATTTAATTTCCAAAAAATTTCAAAATGAGTTTTTATGGACTTGCTCTTTAATTAAAAAAAAATAAAACGTAAAATAAAAAAAAGTGTATTTATTTTGACCAGAGGTTTACAGGTCCCCTCTCCCATTAACAATACTTAGTGTCAGCCTAAAGACTAACTTTCAATATTGAACTTATGCCCCTCGTTTGACAATTTTACACCTTTTTTTGAGCCAGTAATTGGCCAGTAATCACAACACTAATAATTTGGTGATACTAATTTTTAGCTCATTGTATTTTCTAGTTAAGAAGAGAAAACATTTATTTTTTTCAGATTTAAGCTTTTTATTTTACTTTTTGAGATGGCATCTAAATCCAGGCCTGGAGTAATACCCAGGTTATCGTCTCTGTTTTCCAGGCTAAAATGTGAAACATGTGGGTGCTTAAGGTTCACCCTGAAGTTTCAGATATCTGATGTTGAGACTTTAACAAGATTGGTTGCTTGCTTGCAGACCTGCTTTTAACATCCCGTAATGAAACCAAGGTGAACCCCCAAAAGAATCTACAACATCCATCCATCCATCCATCTTCCAACCTGCTGAATCCGAACACAGGGTCACGGGGGTCTGCTGGAGCCAATCTCAGCCAACACAGGGCACAAGGCAGGAACCCAATCCCGGGCACGGTACCAACCCACCGCAGGACACACACAAACACACCCACACACCAAGCACACACTAGGGCCAATTTAGAATCGCCAATCCACCTAACCTGAATGTCTTTGGACTGTGGGAGGAAACCGGAGCGCCCGGAGGAAACCCACGCAGACACGGGGAGAACATGCAAACTCCACGCAGGGAGGACTCGGGAAGCAAACCCGGGTCTCCTAACTGCGAGGCAGCAGCGCCACCATGCCGCCCCATCTACAACAAATGAATGTTAAAATAAATATAAGTGTGCAAGAATAAAATACAAAGTTTAAAAGACTAAATGTAAAATTTAAGTAATAGAAAAATTATTATTTTTCAAAATTTCATTCCATTATATAAGAAAAAACTGCTAAAAAATTTCCTGATCCTCCTCTTTGTTACTTTACTTTTTTCTACCCTGGAGTTTCCCTCCTTATATGAAGTAACGCTGGAAATAAACTATTTATTTTTCATAGCTAATAACACATTAAACATATGATGATAAAAATATTCACGTATTTGCATAATTAACATTTTCTTATTTCTAATTTTATGTATTTCAAGCTTCACATTGCACAGCACTACTGATTTAAAATCTAATAATATTTCAAAGCAAATTATCTGAGTAATAAAGCAATTCAGTTTTGCTCTAATCCCACACAGAACACTGAAAATCCGCTTACTTCATGCATTTCAATCTATTTACTAGTAGAAATGACAAAATTGCTCAATTTAGACCTTTAATAAGGGAACTTCAAAAACCCCCAAAGTTCCAAAGCTGAGATTCCTCTGCCAAAAATTGACCAGAATTATGCCATTTTCTTTCTCGTGTTCAGCCCATTACTTAATCTGCAATTGCTCTAAACTGCCAATTACATTTTTACAAATTGATTTCTGCATCTTATTATCTGAGTGTATCCAATTCATATCTGTCCCATCCGGGTTTTACTCAGGCTTTCTCCAGTGGGCCTGGGTGGTCTGGTTTCCTGACAATGGATTCTGGCAAGTATGCATTTTTTCTCTAATATTCCTGAGCCTAATTTTCCTCCTCATTTTTTCCATATGTATTTGTCAGAAACCTATAGAGGAATGTTTAATTTTTAGTGAACTGTTATTGTCAGAATTTCACTACAGAACATTGTGATTTGTTTTATTTATTTTTTGGAATTTATTACTTTATTTTATGTCACTGTCAAGCTCTCACTGTAGGACATTCTGATTAGTTATTAGTTTCTGGAATAATTATTAGTGCAGATTATTTTCATTGTTATAAAATTTTATTATTACTTTTCTTAAGCACTGCAGCGTAGACAGCAATAGTGTCCATTGCTATCTCAGTAGCAATACACTGCAAAAAATGCATATGGAAAAAAATAGACAAAAAAAAACTTTAAGTGGGAGTTGTTTTGCTTTTATTTAGCAAAAAAATGTGCAAATGGGGTAAGTAAAATTTACTTGACAAGAGTTCTTAAAGTATGCTAAATGATTGTAAATACAAGTTTTTTGATAAATCAATAATTCTTACAATAAGGAAAACAAGATTTAACGTCATGATATAAATACTTTTCACTTGCTTAGATTTCATTTTTTGCAGTGTGGCAGTTAGACATACATCAGCATATACCAGTGTCGGAATTTTAAATCAACAAAGAAAACAAACTGTTAGTCTAGCATTAAGACAGAACCAAAAAAATACAAAAGAAACCGATTTCATTTAGACACAACTAGAAAAGGAATGAATAGTCAATCACAGTAGCAAATGTTATCTGTTGTCTGCCTGAAAAGACCTGTGAAAACCAATCCTTTTGTGAATATCGAGGTTCCAGTCTTGCATTTAATGAATGAAGCTCTGGGCTTGTATGGACAGATCTATATATTCTCTTTAAGACTTGACTTTTTATTTAATTTTGTTTGTGTTCAGGAGCCTGATGTAAAATGTTAATGATTATTTATTCAGAGACTCCATGGGCAGTGTTATAGACTAGAGAGTGGGTTTTATTTAGTATGTATTGTATGCAACACACATAAACAAGTCACATATATAATTACTTTTTATTCTTGTTTTTTGGTATTTGTGCTTTGAGTGTGCTTAGGCTCATTGTCTTTTTGGAAGAAGTAACAGGGACATTTCCTAAGGGAATACTATGATGATTCAGAAACCTTCTGGTGCTGTCTTCAGATAATGCACATTGGATTTGATGTAAATGTCAAACACTCTTGTAGAAGCAGTCCTATATTTATATTGATCAATCACCATGTTTCTTCAAAACAATCTCAGAGTCACCGACGTGTTTTTTATGTTCTGGTTTAATTTATGAATTTATTCCCATCTTCCTACTTGATCTTTATGTCATCCTTAGCAAATGAAAATACTATGAATAGAAATGTCAAAATAATTGTTGAATTATTTTTCCTATGCGCTTCTCACTACAGCAGGATGATGATAAAATTTGTTGAATCAGATCCTAGCTTCAGATTATTAATTTGATCACTTATAAATTACATTAATTTAAAAGAGAACAAATGTTTTTTTTTTCTTACAAATATCCTATTCCACTAAACTTTCACTTTGTCTTGAAATAATGAATTGGAAATATCCAGAGGTATGAACACCAATTAACTAACACAAGTATGCTTAGATCAGTTATCTCGCGACTGCGAGATGGAGGTGAGACTTTACTAAAATACATTCTAAAACAAGCCAAGGTGAGAAATTCCACTATGCACACTTGGTTAAAGAGCTTTTGCAGACTAATTTGTCAAGTACAGCATGAAATGACAGCTATGGAACAAAGGAAAACGTCCCTCAGTGCATAATAACTACATGTTCACAGTTTACAAAATTAGTAAATATGTCTTTATATATCATTTTTATGTAAACATTGACTGAGGCACATATACAATCATTTCATTGGAAAAGTTGAAATTGTTAGATAAAGTAACTTGGCAGTTGTTAGAAAAACTGAGTGGAAGGTATGAATTGCATTTCATTGTAGTTCGCAAAATGATATGATAAAAAATAAAAAAGAATACATTAATTCATTTTTTTCAGCATTGCAACAGTAACCTGTATGTTGTGTGTCATGCCCTTGTCGTTTATTTTAGAGACACTTAGAATACTGTGTGAGATCAGTGTTGATGTGCCTATAGTAATGTACTTAAAGAAGAACAAAAAACACTTAGAGATGAAATTTATTACTCTGAAACTTCACCTTTTTCAAACTGAAAATATTGTAAACAACCTTTATATAGTGTCTTTTAATAACATCCCAGTGGGCTTTGCAAGTGAATAGATACAGTAGAATAATTTAAATGTAGTTTTTACAATGGACAGTAAGGTGATCAGCTCAGGGACTGGAGGAACAGCTATACATCTCAACAAGAGCAAAGAACAACAAAGAACAAATGGAGAGATAAGTACAAGGAACATAATGTACATTAATATCTGTTAATGTTGAGTTGCCTGCTATTTAGCGTGTAAAGCAGGGTTTTAGTATTTTCTTTATGTATCTCTGTAGTGCCATCTATGAAATTAACTGATTAAAGTTGCTGCCTCCCATATGACACCTCTCTTAGTCCTGAATCTGTCAAAGCAAACAGTTTTTAAAGTGTCCACCAGTGAGCACTGTATGTTTTCCTTAATATTTAAAATACTCACAACACGAGATTGTTCAGTAAACCTACTTCCATAAATAAAATACATGTGTATTTGTAAAAGGTGCATTTTATGACAGGTTATCAATGAAATACCCAATGCTACTTGTTAAATTGTAATTCATATACTTGCTATGATTCTGTAACATTCATATGCTGTATGCTATGTAAACCTAAAAAGCACAGGACATGCAACTTCAGGATTTTGTAAATACGAGGTGCAAACATTGTGGGGCTAGCAGCAGTGGCGTCATTGTATTAACCCTGCTCACGCAATTCTGAGGCCACAACCACTCGTGTACATTCTCTATACTCCACCATCAGTGACGTGTTTGAATACTTTTTCAGTATTTTTTCTAATCTATCTGGAGTTGCGTATTGTACATGGAATCCAGTAGTCAGCTACATACAGTATGAAGTGTATTGTGTGTAGGCCATACTTAATATTTTGATTTTCTGAGGCTACAAATAGACATAGTTAAGTTGTTTGTACCCTATAACTGTATCTTTATTCTGTTATTTACCCTATTTAAAAGAGGATCTTCAGGAACCTCATTTTTTCAGCCGACAATAGAAATCCTATTATTTAATACTTGTTATTTGGCAGTTAAATCTGTTGCATGCAATGCATCAGTCCAGCTGTTGACTCTTAATTATTTATGTATGTATTTCTTTATTTAAAGAGCTTCTGTAAAAAGCCAAACTTCTCCCTGGAGACAAATAAAGTTGTCTATCTATCTATCTATCTATCTATCTATCTATCTATCTATCTATCTATCTATCTATCTATCTATCTA
>JANRMT010027041.1:52187126-52208134 GCA_026402145.1 Polypterus bichir lapradei | reverse complement strand
CTATCTATCTATCTATCTATCTATCTATCTATCTATCTATCTATCTAATCATTAGAGATCCATTTTATTGTCATAAAGTCTGTGATAAATAATAGCTATATTTAGTTTTTGAAAAGAATGTAGAGATATGACTTAACCTTTTAGTTGGAAAAACTATTGGACCCAGGACAGATATTATGATTCTGAGATTTTAAACTATGATGATTTTCATTTTTGTAGCTTTGATGTTTTGTCATTTTTTTTTTTGTATTGAAAGTGTCACAAGTTAATAATAATTGTTATTCCTATTTCATTTCATGATGCCATTTTGATGAGGTCATTTCTGTTTAGGTGGCCATCTTGGTTGTGGCTTTAGTTGGCTGTTTTGGATCATGTGACTCCAATCTAGTGATGTCATTGCCCAGAGGGTATTAAAAATGGTGGCATACTCTTTCCTGTGTCTAAGAAACTGTATGCTAAAATAATAATAATAATAATGTTTATGTAAAACCCTTTCTTTGTGGCAGGAGTGTGTTTAAATACTTGAGTGCTAAAACATTTGTGTCGTATTTTCTTTTCATTTTCATGTAATGTACTGGATGTGCAGTTACCTTTCAATTTTGATTTTGTTTTTTCCATTTTGTTTGTATTTCATAAAACATTTCCTCTCTGTTTTTCATTTCCTTTTTTGGTAAACAAGCTTGTTTTTAATATGATTCAAATTAAATAAAATGCTGCTGTAGTAATTCTCAAATTCTGCTTCTGCTTTTAATTGAACTCCTGGGCTAATTAAGTGAACTGATATTTCCCAAGTTCTATGTTTAAGGAACAATATATATAGAAATTAGAAAACTAAGTTTGCTAAAAAAAAAATGTACCAAGCAGTTAAATAGGAATAATGTATTTTTTTTTTTCTTTTTAACAGTATTTTCATCTTGGTTTTCATTCTACTTTTCAAGGTGTTCTAATTGTTTAATTAATCCATTATTTACTAATTAGTGGGTCTGACTCTAAAGTAGTTGCAGCCTTTGATTATTCAGTATTGTTTGCCAGCGTGTCTGCTCTGCTCATTTTAAGTTGTCATTGTTAAGATACAATGAAGGGGGAAAAACTGCACAGAGAAAGGGCAAAATATAATGAAATCAACAAAAGAGAGTTAAGCATTTAAATCTATAGCAAAAGCAGAAATATTTCTAAATGCCTTATAAATGTAAAACTCATGCTGCTGTGCTTTTCTGAATGTTGAATAAAAGAAAAATAATACCAGCTAATTAAATGAGCTCAGTGTTATCAGGTGTTGTCACTGATTAGGAATCTGGTTGGAACAAAAACCTGCAGCCACAGTAAGCCCCCAGGACCGAGTTTGGGAAACACTGTTTAACTTGTTTAACTATTGCAGTAGTTATGTTGTTTTAAAAAGACGCAGTGTTGTAGAATCAATGTTATCATCCTTATTCAACGTGTATTGTACGGTATGTGTGTTTCTTACCACTGCAACACAACATTTGAATGCACATTGCAAGGATTTCTGTCTTAGAAAGCTGCACTAATAAAATGTTATTGGATCAAACTGTAACTGATATTGAACTTCAGGTTTATACTCTCAGGTTATGGGTGTGGTATACAGTACAAAACTGCACATTTATGTTTGTTGAGGCTTATTTGCATATGAATTCCGGAACAATTATGTCTTTTTTACAATAATTTTTTTAACTGTTTTTGGCTCCTCTGTCTGTTGATGCATAATATGTGATGTGCCATGTATTTGCTTGGAAGGAAATAAACATTTCCCAGGTTATTCAAAGTAAACATCAGGGATTGTCCTTGTCCCTTAGTCACTGAAACTTTAATATTTGAAAGAATACAAGGTAAAAGCTGTATTCTTTTGAATTCACTAGACATGTTTGCAAGAACAATAGGTTTTCTTGAAATAATATATATTATGTTGGGTATTGTAGTAAAGCAAAAAAGGGAAAGATCCAACATTCAATGAAATCCACATTTTACTTAATGTATTAGTCAGAATGTTTATTATTATCATTGTCATCACCAACATTTTAGGTAAAGCACTCATAGAGTAAATGTCAAATAATCCTCTGTTTCTTACAGTAAATAAATAATATACAATAAGAAAATAAAATACCCATGTTATATAATTAATGCTACTTTGTGGGTCGGTTAGTACATTGAAACATATATAAAAAGAACTCTATTAGCTACAGTGTCTTATTTTTATACTGGAGCCATACATCTGACCTTCAGTAAAGTGTGCACTGAAACACAGAATGTTCAAAACTTTACTTAGTTTGGAGTACTTGCTCCCCATTCAGCAATCACCATTATTTTCTGTGTGCCTACAGTCACAGCATCACCACTCTAAACTGTCACGTTTCACATTAAGTTTATTTATCAGCTTTAAATTGTTAAGAAAAGGTGCTGTTAAGCAGGAGAATGTATGCAAGTGCAGTAGTCCAGTACAGTTCAAAGGCACAGTATAGTACAGTATAACTACAGTTTACAGATTCCCAAAAACTGATACTGTACATCAGTGACACTGTGGGAATTTTTAGATCCAGTTCTGATGCCATTTCTCAGGAACATAATCACAGTTGCATAATACATACTCCTTGATGAACAAGCTAGGTGTTATTTTTTGTCTCACAAACTTTCCATCTAGTCAAGCACTTTTTAAAACAGCAATGTTGAAGCATTCGGATTACCTGGATGAAAATGAAATAGACTCCAGGAAAGAAGGGTGATGTGGGGAAGAAAGCAGTTCTTTTAAAAAGAAAGAAATGAAAAAGAAAACTTAATCACAGAGAATGAGTGAACTTGTAATAAGGACTGGGTTCAAGTGTGATAACTGACCACTGAAGAATAATGACAGGAAATACATTCTCTATCATAAATGATGGCACTTAATTATTAAAATGGTGTAGCTTGTTGCATAACAACTATTGCGGGTTTATTTCATTTTACAGAAACTACAATTAAATAACTTTGCCATAGTGTACAAAATTATTCTCCAAGAGTCTGGGCCTGACTGGAGGACTGACCAGATAATCATTGGTGCCAGGCTCCAGTGTCCAACCCAAGCTCTTCCTTTCTTAGGTAATATAAAGAGAGTCTTTCAAGTCTTAATAATAATTCTGATTGACCCTATGGAGGCTAACTTAAAGGACTACTCCCATCAAACATATCCACCATTAAAGCTGCCAGGTTGTTACTGATATAAGGTACATCACTCAGTCTTGAGCTATCTGCCCATTTACTTGAATAAAAAAACATGATGCATTCAACAAAGAAATTATTTGTAAAGTATACCTGAAAATAAAAAGGTCTAAACCCCAGTACATTTGCTAATAAGAGATTTTTGGACTACCATGTCATGTGCTACAATGCGAAAACTTCTATTGATCAACATCATTTTAAATGAGTTGTCTTTGGAAAAGCAGAAGCTGCTGTCACAAATACAGTATATGTACCATTTGATTATTTGAAGGATGATATAATGGAACAATAATTAGCACTGCTGCTCCTCAAACCCAATGTACTGGGTTCAGATCAAGTGTCTGATCCATGTCTGTGTTGTTATTGCATTTTACCTTTGTGAGGGGTTTCCTCCTGGTCCTCCAGTTTTCCTCCCAAATCCACAAAGACATTAGTCACTCTGATTTAGTCTTAAGGTGGTTGGGTGTTGGTGTGTGTGCGTGTGTGTGTGTGTTTGTACATCTTTACTTTGTTAAGGCTGAATCCTGTTTTATGCCCTGTGCTACCAGGAAAGACTCCAGCCCCCCTCAATTTTGGATTAAGTGGATTAAAGAATTTTAATTTTTAATATGGGGGTGACTCCAACATCCTTGTTTTTAATCTTAGACTGGACAAATTATTTGTGGAGTCTGTCAGCTGTTCCCCTGTGACCCTGAATTGAACTGCAAGGAGCTGTGCTTTGTATGATTACCATCTGACTATTTTGAGGAGTGCTAAAAAAGAACACAAGACAGATTTACCCCAGAGGTACCCTGTTTCTTTTAGAAGGTAACATTTATGACACTGAAACTAAAATCTTTTCAAAAAAATGCTGTATATAAGTGTGCAATCCTTGATCGTAAAGGTTTACTTTATTAAGAATTTGAAGTGTTGTTTAAAATGACTGTTTTAAAGACTTTACTCTGTATGTAGGCAAACAGGAAGCAAAAGGAGACTCAACCAGGATGTAAAAAGGGAAGAATGGATACAAATGGCAGAGCCATTTTTCATTATAAGGACAAGAACTCTGCCCAAGATGTTGCTGTAAGCATCCCAGAGGAGAAATTACCAGTACAAAGGGATAAGGATTGGGATGATGTTTGCAGACTCAGTATTATTGTTAAAAATAACGAGTCCTGGATGCCTGCTTTAAAAACTGTATTATGAAGTCTCATCACTTGACGTACTGAATTCACTTAGTCGTCACCATGGACTTAAAGGCACAAACCTGCATCTACTGAAACCACAGTTCTCCCTGGATGAGACACTGCTATTGTTCTGTCCTGTGGGGTCTTCACCATTTCTAATGAATTCTTGCATCAACTTTTGAATTTTATTTATTTATACTAGGGGGCTCTGCCTCCTGCTCACTTTGCTCACTCACTCCCGGGTTTTAGTTTACTGGATATACAATTTAAAGAGATTGTTATTTTAATGGGAATTGTTACATATGCATTATTTTCACTTTTACTTTTAAACTTTGGTAAAAACAATACTTGTCCTTTATTTCCAGCCCCGGGCGTGGTTAAATCTTTTTCTCGCAGGACATATAACGCTGCTCAAGTTGTGAAGGGGGGTAGCTGAACGCACGCTAAGGAGATGCCTTCAGATTGGCTGCTGTCTTTCTGCTGCTGCTGCTGGTCAGCTGCGTGTTCTGTTTGGCACGCTGCGCGTTGATCATTTAAAAGCCTGTACAGCAGCTGTCCTTTTGCAACTTCACGTCTCTGCCACTCGTATTGTGAAAGGTGGGCAGGGGCTGAACGCACGCTAAGGAAAAGAGGTCGGATCATCTGCTGGCTTGCTGCGTGTTCTGATTGTCGCTTGTTGTTGTTTTAAGAGCTGGGAGCACATGAAGTGTGTCTGCCAAAAGCATTCCAACAACTGTTAGGTTAGTTGTCCATGAACTTGTTTTAAATGTTGTCTCACTGCCTTGTCTCATGGGGCATTAAAGTGTCCCACGCAGGCCATCAAATTGTCTTCTGAGAAGATCACGTCTCGTCTCTCTCCCAAGGATTTTTTTAATAATTATATATATATATATATATATATATGGAGATAAATGTCTGTGGTATGATTGGCATATCTGTAGCTGGAAATCCACAAAGGGAGCAAATGAATCACATATCAAAATATTTTTTTATTCCCAAACTTTTGATTCCTACAAGGAATCATCATCAGAGGAAAATAATTACACTTACAGGAACCCAAGACAATATATAGCAAATAAGTAGGTGGAGTGATAGGTGTATCTTGATGAGGTGTTCTTTTCAAGCCTGCCTATGCTGGGTTTATGTCCAAATGTCTGTTAATGGCATTTTCATTGGATAGCCACTTTTCAGCCAGTTCTCTGGCACTTTTAGTATTAGCCTTGAATTTTACTTGCACTGAGTCCCATGGGTGTCCAGTTGAGCTTATGTAAATCAGGGACCGTGGGTCCTTTCTTCTGACTGCATTGCGATGTTCCTGTATACATGTGGCAAGTGTTTTTGATGTTTGTCCCACATACTGTATACCACTGGATATGCATTACAGCATAGTAAACTGCGTTCCATGTGTCTGCTGCTGATTTCTTGCTTTTAGCATTTAAAATTACTGTGCGCAGATGTTTTTAGGCTTGTGAGCTACTTTGATGCCTACTCTGGACAGGATATGTGCTTTACCTTCTGATATCCTGTGGTGTTAAGGAACTGTGTGCCAGGTGGAATGGGGGGACAAGTTGGAGTCAATTGTTTGCCAGAGTCTCTGCTATGTAAGCATTGTCTGATGAATGTCTTTGGGTAGCCGGTTCAAACAGAGTCTTAACACAGCTCCATTTATGCAATGATGGATGATTACTAGCAAAGTGTAATATTTTGTCTGCCTAACATTCCTTACGATAAACTCCTGTAATAAGGGTGACGTTGTTACCTCTTTCAATGGATATGTCCAGGATATTGATGCATCAGTTTATTTCTCTTTCCACATCAAATGGATCACAGGAAATATTGTGTTGATGTGTTTATGAAAATCACTCAGCTGGTCACTTTTTAATATGACGAATGTGTCGTCAACCTAGCATATTCAAAGTTTTGGTTTGTACTGAGTCAGAGCCATGCTTTCAAATTGCTGCATTACCAGTCTGTTAAGAGTCCCGATAATGGTGATCCCATTGGCCTGCCTTCTTTTTTTCTGTAATATTTCCCATTAAAATGAAAGTGAGTTTTCTAGCAAAGTGAAACTACAGTAGATACATTATATCATTCGTGGAAAGCTTCGTTCATGCAGTTATGGTGGGGTCGTTATTTAGCTTTGTTTGTAGAGTTTCTATGGCCACGTGAATTGGAATCATGGTGTACATTGACACAATATCAAACGAGACTATGATTTCATCCTCAGCAATGGATATATTTTTCAGAGGTTCTAATGCTATTAACAATATATTCTGAATCATACATTAAATGTTTGAGCATATGAAAAGTCCTTCATATAAGTTATAAGTTGGACCACCTTTTAGGCTGACAACCGGTCTGAATTTTAGAGGAGTTTTATATATTTTTGGGAGGCCATAGAATTCAGGGCAGCTTGCATCATTGGATTTCATTTTGTAATATTCCTGTAGGTTTAGATGGTTGTTATCCCGAAGCCTATTCAGAGTGGTGTTGACTTTGTTAAAGGTAATTTTAGTTGGGTCACTGGTTAGTTGTCCATAAGTGGTGGTGTCAGAGAGCATTTCTTCTATTGCTGTGACATAATGTTCTTTGTATAATACGACTGTCGCACCTTCTTTGGCAGCTGGTGTGATAACATTTCTGTCCTTTTGTAGTGATCTTAATGCCTTCTGTTCTTTTAAATAAATATGTGCCATCAGATGTGTTGCATGTAACTGGCTGGCCATGATACACCTTATTTCTTGTGCATCGTCTGCCAGCATCTTTTCAGCTTGTTTGATGTGTTCTAGGAAGTTCATGTCAGATGCGTCTTTGTAGTTGAACATTACACTCATGGCTAGAACATTTTGTTCTGTGGTGGACAGCTGTCTTCTGAAGAACTTTATACTCCGGATAGTGATTCATTAGCGCTCACATTCCTGGTGAGTCTATTCCTTTTTTTAAGTGTATTTTGTTTAGATTTATAGCTTTTGTAAGCTGTGTCCTGAATGAGTTTAGCACATTCATCTGTAACCATCCGTCCATATGTTGCGAGAAATCTGGGTCATTGCCTTGTTATTTCAGATTTGTACGTAGTTTGCTTGCAGTGTGTTTTAGTGAACAGTTCATATAGAACACGTTTTATGAATTGTTGAAGGATGTAGGCCAACTTCGGAGTATACATTGATGGTTTAAATATAGACATCCTGGAGTGACATCATGCCTGAAATGTTTTTCATTGCTGTGAGCTTCTCAGATAGCCAAAGTTTCATATATATAAATTAGGTCTGGGAAAGTTAACACATTAATTTTTGTGATTAATGTGTCCTGTTTAACGCAATAAAAATATCGTCATATTCAGGGCTGGCCATAAGGCAAATGCCTCAGGCAGTGTTTGGTCAAGGAGGCATTTTCATATATTATATATTTATATTATATATTTATATTTAATATTTTTTTATTTAACATTATGAAACAATAGTACAAAAGAGTTAAGTGTGTACTTAAAGAATTAAATACTCATCCAGTTTCATATTGATTTACTACTTTTAAAAATTTGATTAAATAAAATTTTTATTTAAAGGTCTAAAATTTCATATTACATGGTTCTCAACGATACACCACATGTCATTACGTAGCACTGGTGTTCGTTTTCTTGATTTATACCTACTAACATAGGTGCAGGGGAGTTGGAGGAAATGAGATGGGGAGGAGGGGATTATGGCAGTCTTGGTGAAATGCAAGAGAAAATTTGCAAAGGTAAAAATTACAATTTCTTTTTTTTTCCTTCTTGAGGTGTGTGTGTCTATTGAAATCATTCAACAGAGAGTGAACCAATGCAATTGTTACAATTGTTACAATTGTTACAATGAACGAAGAAGGCGGCAGAAGGAAATACCAGAAATGACGGGGCACATGGCTTGTTCAAAAAAAAGGAAAGTAGACTCAGAAGACAGAACTTTCAAAGATGAATGGACGAACCAATATATATGTTTATTCTTCCTGCGGATAGTTCAAAACCAGTTTATCTCATGTGTTCTGAAACTGTGGCTTTAGAAATAAGTAACAATGTGAAGTGCCATAAATAACTGAACTGAGAGCCCACTATGACAGATCCACTAGAGTCCTTTCACATTCCTTTACAGCCCAAGCATAAAAAAATATTTTCTGATAGGACTGTTGTAAAGGAGTACATTTTTTAGTTTTATTCAGATGGTTCTGTTTTCTTTTTCTTATAATGTGAATGTGATAGGTCTAATTTTATTTTTTATTAAACAGAGTTGTTTATCTGTTTCATATGTTAAATGCAAGGCCAATTAAATTCAATGGGTCCACATGTTTAAAGTCCATGGAAAATTGAAAATAAATATTGTTGAAACGCTGTGGTAATTATACCTTGTTTATTTTTTATATACATTCAATGAATACATACGAGGTATTTCTATTAAATAATGAGACTGTGATTCCACCTAATAAACAAAGCAGTCAGAACCAGTTATAACTGCATGCGTGGTGACCTTGAACATGTCTGAACCTGCATGACAAGCAGCAACACTCTATGACGTTCAGTTGATTGTGAGTCGCCATTTAGTTTGGCTGTGTTTTCTGTAGTGTGCCGAAAAAATGCTAACTGTAAAAGTTGAACAATGTGTCAATTTGAAATTTTTAGTAAAATTGCACAAAACACCAACAGAATGTTTTCAAATGCTTACTACAGCTTATGGGAATGACTGCCTGTCTCGTGCGTGTGTTTGAGTGGCACAAAAGGTTCAGCGAGGGACGGTGAGAATGTCAAAGATGATGAACGCCCTGGACCAAGAATGAAAAAAGCTTGTCAAAGCAAGTCAAAATTCAAAGCCATGCTCATTGTGTTTTTCGATATCAAGAGTGTAATTTTGGAAGAATGGGTTCCAGAAGGCACAACAGTTAACCAGCATTATTATAAGGATATAAGGATTTAAATCATAGCATAAACGTAAGGTTGGGACTGAATTTAAATTTTAATTCAATACTCCTGGTCTACTACCTCTGTATTTAACTCGGCAGTCTGGCAGGTAGCTTACAGTGCTAACTGCCCAAAATATAATGACAAAATTCTACAAAATAAAAGTGTAATGATTATCCCTTCCCATTATTCCAGTTAGCAGTATTTTTGCTAATTTATGCAAAGAACACAACATAACCATCCAAGTAATGCATGGAGTCAGATTCTAAGCAGGATGGCAGAGGTGTTTTTTTAGTGTGCCATGAGCAAAGGGGTAGATAGAGCAGTGTTTTCCAACCTTTTTTCTGTGGTGGCATACTTTTTGTAACCCAAAAAATCTCAGGGCACACCATGAATCTGTCAACCAAAAAAACATTAACTCTTTTAGCACTTAGACATGCAAAACTGTCTGAAGGTGTGGGACAGGAGCAGCAAATATAGCTGAACTAAGATTGCCATTCTCAGTCACAGCACTTAGTGAGCACTTTGGATGCATTTCCCAGTTGCTTTGTCCCTTTGCCCACTCATACAGGCGGTCTTCTTTCTGCCTCAATCCACTGACCCATGGTCAGAGGCAACTCATATGCCCACTAGCCCTCGGTTTTGTGAGAGTCACTGGCAAACATGCACCGAGGCTGATGGACCTTCAACATGTCTCCAGGCTGTTAAAGTGCTCTATAACCTCTGTGTCTGCAAAATGACAATCGTAGAGCTGCTTATTTTAGCTTCTCAAGGCAGTCTTGTGATCCTTGTATATTAATATTATAAAGCTTAAAATCATACCACAACAAACAAAACATTTTAATTTCAATTGAGTGTATATACTACAGGATTCGAGAAAATAACATAGGTTTAGACTCTAATTGGTACTTAACACCACTGAGTTAAGAGAGCTGCAAAGACCAGAAAGAAATCATTAAGAAATATGGAGACATTTAAAGATAATAAAACAGAGACCCTATAAGCTATTTTAAAACCATTTTAATTAATATGTAACACATTCTGAAAAAGCTTGATGTTGTTCGTTGTTCATCATTTCCTGCTTTTAAGTAATATATGACTTATTCTGCAATTGAGCAGTCCTGGATGGACCAGGATTCATCAAATCAACCAAGATTAGTCTACAGGAGTACAAGAGACCCACTGCTGCACAATTTCATCCCATCATTTGTCATTCCAGGTAGTACAAGAAAATACCTTCTCCCAAAATTATGTAATTGGCTCTAACAAGGACAATGTACTATGACATCTCAAATAAACAGAATTACATCCCTGATAGATAATGGACAATACTAAATCTGAACGATGCATGTGGGGCATAATTCCACAACATGCCCACCACAGTGTAATTTCTTGTACTTGTACTGTACTTTTGAAGAATCCTGTCTTATGCCTTATGCTGCCAGGAAAAAACTCCAGCCCTCCTCAATTCTGGATTAAATAAATAAATAATTTTATTTTTTAAAACAAGAGTGACTGCAACATCCTTGTTTTTAATCTTAGACTTAACTAATCCTTTGTGGAGTTTGTCAACTGTTCCTCTGGGATTCTAAATTGAACTGCAAGGAACTGTGCTTTGTATGATATTTATCTGACTATTTTGAGGAGTGCTAAAAGAACACAGGACAGATTTACCCCAGAGATGCGGTATTGTTAAGAGCAGTGACAGGAGCACGCTACTTTCGTATTACACAAAGCAGTCTGGTGTTATTTCTTTATTGGCTTCCGAGTGACCTCAGTAATGTTGCAGAGGAATGTTGGATATATAGAAATGCAGAGATAATCAACCCAGTTTGTGGGCTACTTTCTGAGTCTTTTTAATATGACAACCATGAAATTACAAGGTAGAGCTAGACCAGCTACTTCTTTTCTGTCCAACAGGATACTCTTCTCCATCACTCATTGTTCATCCTCCCATTTTAAATAACCCACAAAACTTTATTAATATTACAGTAGGAACTTCTGCATACATTATGACTAACTAAATTCCATGCCCTGCCTGAAACAGCAACTGAAAGGTTCCTTTCCCGTTGCCCACCTTCTAAGGCCACCCAGGAGTGTATACAATGAAAGCAGTTAATGGGGCAGCAGGGAGGAAGAAAACATACAAATTGCCACAAACAAATTATATTTTATATCAATTTTGTCACTTTCTTGTACATTTCAGTAGTGGCATGAAGCAGCAGTGGAATAAGGAGGATTTTTTGAAAGGTGACTTCTAAAATGCATGTAGCATTGCTCATTCATTAAAGTATTTAAACTATAATGTTAACTGGGGTCTGGATGTGGATGAAGTGTTTTCACTTTTCAGCTCCTTACAGTCAGATGTGTTTTATATTAATTTAAATAATAAAGACCAGTCTGAAGTTGAAAAGAGTTTTGCTGGGATGGCCTATGTAAGAAGACCTGAGAAGTAAGAATTCAGGTTCACAAAGCAAAGATTTTTGTACTTTACTGAGATAATATTGGGTCCTGAATGGTGCTACATTAGGGCAGTGTTGAACTTGTATGAAACCAAATCATTACGGTGAAGATATGCAGTATGCACCAAATTAAAATACAAAAAAATTCAATGTTAACGTTTTAGTCTTAATTCCTAATATGTCCTCTCATAAGCTAATAATGGCTGAAAATATGATTTAATATACAGATCAAAAGTTAGTAAGGACATCAACAAGTGCAACTGCAGCTGTGTATTTTGTTAAGAATCAAAAGCTGCCCAACCTTTGAAGAATATTCTACTCATATTAACTGTACTTTCTTTTTTGCATTTTGCATTTGTATGGATTGAGTATTTTTTATTAATAACTACTTTTTGTCTTACTGGACCATACATCTTGTAGATATCATAATATCATTAGTTCCTAGTAACTGCTTATTCTAGTTCTTGAAACATTATGCTTTATTAAAGCAGGCCACCACTGGCTATTAATCTCATTAATATTGGTGAAAAAAGACTAATTTCTACACAATTATTTAATAATATACAGACCAATGCATTCCCAGAGATATCTGAAGCAATACCATGGGAAGCACTTTATGCATATTTGAAGGAACATATTATTTCATAGGTTTTGCACAAAAATACATTTCAGACAGAAGAATATCTACACTAACTGCTGAGATTTCTAAGACCAACCAAGAATATGCAATTTGTCTCATTATGTGCTTTACCAAAAAAATCTGTCATTACAAGCAGAATGTAATCTTTTGACCACAAGAGAAACAGAGCAACTAATTTTTAAGTCACATCATTCCTATTTTGAATATAGAAGAATGGATGATAAAATGTTATCTCAGGTTCAGAAAACAATAGGAACTGAAATTAGTGATTATAAAGAATTAACTGTTCAGAGTGCATTGAACGAGAAACTTACTCTATGTTAATGAATTCCTCAATAAAACAGAATTAGCACAGGTTGATAAATTATATAGAGAAGCGGGACAAATCCCACCAAGTCTTGTTGTAATCCAAGATGTTATGATTTCTTTGCAAGGCTGTAAAACCACAGATCCATGTGGCTATCCAGCGGGATTTTATAAAAAGCTGTCTTTTCAGTTAGCACCACTAATGCTAGCTATGTTTGAGGAAGCTAGAGGAAACAACATTTTACCAAAAACTGTATTCCGGGAGTATCTTACTGTCTTTTCAAAGTAGAATAAAAAGCCTGTAAAGTGTGCCTTCTAGAAACCAACTTCATTATTAAATAATGATGTTAAAATCCTGATGAAAGTTTTAACTGAAAGAATAGAGAAGGTCTATAATAATAATAATAATATCACAAGACCATACCGAATTTGTTATATGTAGGTGTTATGCCAGTCACTATATCTAAAGATGACTTTCTTTACTGCAGCATGGACACCACCTCCTTTTTTATTTAAATTCCAGTAGACTCTCCTGAATTTTCTACTGGCAAGAGTTAATACAAATAACTGGACCAGGAAGTACAAATATGTTCAGGCAACTGCAGTGAGGGTCAATACCAAAAATCAGAGAAAATCTAGCAAAAACTGAAGCACTAAACCATGAATGATGTCAAAAGGACAACAGTCAAAAGTCAATAACTGAAAGACATACTGTCATCAAAATCATTATCAAAGACAGAAGTAGAGTTGCTAGATTTAAGTTATTCTTCTATAGCTTAAAAGCAAGAGGGGAATATGAAAAAATACTAATAAATGTCAAACTGAAGAATTAACAGTTCAGTTGGGTCATAGCATAGACAAGCCTACACTTCCTGCCCCCCCGAATCATTAAATATGGCGCTATTAAATGTTAGAGCTTTAACTAACAAGACGTTTTTTATCAATGATCTTATTAGTGATAGAAACATTGATTTTATTGCACTAAATGAAACGTGGCTCAGCTCAGACGGCGCAGCTGTTTTAATCGAATCTGCGCCTCCGGATTACAGTTTTACTCGTGCAGACCGCCAGGGAAAAAAGGGGGGCGGATTGGCAAACATTTACTCGAGCCGGTTAAAATGTAAAGATGTTAGTTTTGGTAAATTTAAGTCCTTTAAGTATCTCGCCGTTGTTATTCATGGAGTTTCTCACGTTCTAGTTTTATCCGTGTATAGACCTCCTAAATTTAACGCGTCTTTCATTGAGGAATTCTCAGACCTAATGTCAATTTTAATTACGAATTATGACACACTCTTAATTGTAGGCGACTTTAACTTTCATATCGATAATCAGTGTGACCTAAAAGTAAAGGAATTTATGAACCTCCTAGACTCTTTTGATTTGAGACAGCTCGTTAATCAGCCTACACATAAAGCAGGTCATACGTTAGACTTAATTATCACCAAAGGACTAACAGTTGATGTGAAGCAGATCGTTGATATTGGTCTTTCAGACCACTTTCTTCTACTATTCAGTATAGAAATAATGATAGAAAACAAACATGAGAAGCATATTCTTAAAAAACGCTTCTTTGACTCCTCAGCAGCTGTAAAACTTACAAACATTCTAAGCAATCAGTCCGGTTATAGTGCCAGCTACAATAGCAAGGATGATGTTAATAGTAAGGTGGAAAACTTTAATTCTAAAGTGAGAGCTGCTGTTGACATAGTTGCACCTGAAAAGACAATTAAAAAATCTTCTAGCATTATTATACCTTGGAAGACCCAAAGAGTGTCTGACTTAAAAAGAATATGTCGTAGAGCTGAGCGTAAATGGAGGAAAACTAAACTTACTATCCATTATGAGATATTGAAGGTTAAAATAACAGAATACAATAACGCAGTCCGTCTTGAGAGGCGCTGCTATTTCTCTAATATTATAAATAAAAATGCTAGTAATCCCAGAGTCCTATTTTCTACAATTGATCGTCTGCTAAACCCAGGTAACACAAAGGAATGCCCTCATAATACTTCCAGCGAAACCTGTGAGAACATTGCTATATTTTTCAATCAAAAAATTAATGATATTAGAAATAATATAGTATATCTCCCCAACACTGTGGAACCTCCTAAGCCCCAGTACTCCGTTATAAACAAATTCAATTCTTTCACCAGGATAGATTTACCTGATTTACATAGAATAATCTCTCAAATGAAACCCTCCACCTGCGTCCTTGACCCAATACCAACAAGGTTTTTCAAGGAAGTATCAGACGCGCTTATTGATAATATCCTTGACATAGTAAACTCGTCATTAGATTCGGGGGTTTTCCCAGACTGTCTTAAGACTGCTGTAGTTAAACCCCTACTCAAGAAAAATAATCTTGACCCCTCTGCTTTTGAAAATTTTAGACCCATCTCTAACCTGCCCTTCGAAAGTAAAATCCTAGAGAAGGCAGTAATTATGCAGTTAAACGACCACTTAAGTAAACATGCTATTCTAGATAAATTTCAGTCAGGTTTTAGAACTAATCACAGTACAGAAACTGCACTCGTTAAAGTAGTAAATGACTTGCGATTAAATGCAGACAGAGGCCATTTATCTGTTCTCATCCTCCTCGATCTGAGTGCCGCGTTTGATACCATTGATCACAATATTCTTAGAAATCGCCTTAGTCAATGGGTGGGCCTCTCTGGTAATGTCTTAAATTGGTTTGAATCCTACCTGGCAGGGAGAAAATTCTTTGTTAATTGTGGTAATCACAACTCAAAGACGCATGATATTCTATATGGGGTTCCACAAGGCTCTATCCTGGGTCCGCTTCTTTTCTCAATCTATATGCTTCCGTTAGGTCAGATTATCTCAAGTTACAACGTGAGCTACCACAGCTATGCTGATGACACACAGCTGTACTTATCAGTAGCACCTGATGACACCGGCTCTCTCGAATCAATAACACAATGTCTTACTGGTATTTCTGAATGGATGAATAGTAATTTTCTCAAGTTAAATAAAGAGAAAACTGAAATTGTATTGATTGGCAAAAACGGATTAAGTGAGGTTATCAAAAATAATCTTGACGCATTAGGATTAGAAGTTAAGACCGAAGTAAAAAACTTAGGGGTAACCGTTGACTGTAACCTGAATTTTAAATCACATATTCTTCAGACCACTAGGACAGCATTTTTTCACTTAAGAAATATAGCAAAAGTTAGACCTCTTATATCATTGAAAGATGCTGAGAAATTAATTCACGCTTTTGTTTTTAGTCGATTAGATTACTGTAACGCACTCCTCTCAGGACTACCCAAAAAAGACATAAATCATTTGCAACGAGTGCAGAATGCAGCTGCTAGAATCCTAACTAGGAAAAGAAAATCTGAACACATCTCTCCAGTCTTAATGTCACTACACTGGTTACCTGTGTCTTTCAGAATTGACTTTAAAATTCTGCTTATAGTTTACAAAGCCTTAAATAATCTCGCTCCATCTTATATATCGGAATGTCTGACACCCTATATTCCAAATCGTAATCTTAGATCATCAAATGAGTGTCTCCTTACAATTCCAAAAGCTAAACTTAAAAGAAGTGGTGAGGCGGCCTTCTGCTGCTATGCACCTAAAATCTGGAATAGCCTGCCAATAGGAATTCGCCAGGCTAATACAGTGGAGCACTTTAAAACTCTGCTGAAAACACATTACTTTAACATGGCCTTTTCATAACTTCACTTTATCTTAATCCTGATACTCTGTATGTTCAATTCATTATAATAACTATTCATGGTGGCACTAAAATCCGTACTGACCCCTACTCTCTCTTCTGTTTCTTTTTCCGGTTTTTCTGTGGTGGCGGCCTGCGCCACCACCAACTTACTCAAAGCACCATGATGTCCCAGCATTGATGGACTAAAAGCCAGAAGTCCACGTGATCATCATCATCATCAAGTCCTTCCGTGAAAACCATAAATACAAAGAGGACTGTTTCATTTATGTTAGGTAGATTGCCCAGAGGGGACTGGGCGGTCTCATGGCCTGGAATCCCTGCAGATTTTATTTTTTTTCTCCGGCCGTCTGGAGTTTTTTTTTTGTTTTTTCTGTCCCCCCTGGCCATTGGACCTTACACTTATTCTATGTTAATTAATGTTGACTTATTTTATTTTCTTAATGTGTCTCTTATTTTTCTATTCTTCATTATGTAAAGCACTTTGAGCTACATTTTTTTGTATGAAAATGTGCTATATAAATAAATGTTGTTGTTGTTGTTGTTGTTATTACAAAAATAAGGTGGCAAGGGTGGATCAGGAGATGGATCATAAGTCAAATAATCAGAAAAAAAACAGTATTTGATAGAAAGTCAGGAAATATTTCACAAAGACAAAGAGCTAATAGAACTTCAGAAATATGGCTTTGAACCAATGCTATTTGCTATTGCTATGGACCCCTTTGCTTTCCATCTTCAGACACAATCAGAGATAAATAATATTGTGATATGTTACTCTTTGTCACAGATCTACTGTTTCTTATATTAAAAGTTTTTTAATTTTCTCAAGTACTCTGGGATCAAAGTATTTTGACTAAAAGTGCACTTCAGGCTAAATTTGATCAGTTTTGTTTCACTGTCTCAGAACAGTTCAGGTATCTAGGACTTACCAATAGTGCTGATTGACGGAATTTGCTAAAGTGTTTTTCGCAGAGAATATGCTGTGTTCACCAGTGACCTTATTTGCAGAATATTGGAATATTGTTGAATCTTGGAAATTTGCTGTGTAGCTGACTTAAATGAATATCACTAAAATGATAATGATTCTTTGCAAAGCCATCGTGACACCACAGAACTTTCACTTATGGTTTCTGTAAGCATACTCCATCTCACATTTTACATCACTGCCTGATCTGCTTCTAGTCTTCTACTGATGTCTATCTTGAATATTTTTTATCTAGTGGCAATGAGGATTTGGAAATAATCTGGATTTTTGACATCATATATTGTAATGTAAGACATCCTATGCAATGACATGAAACAAAAGTTCTAAGACATGTTATATCTTCAAACCTTTGTTCTGTCATCAAGTCCTGCCTATATTAGTTGGCAGCACACAGCTTCTGGCATCCAATGGGTTCACTTTATTGTCAGAACCTTTGTCAGAACTAGTTAAGGGAAACTTAAAACAAGGTTGTCTTGAGAATTTTTGGCAACATTCTTTGACTTAATGAATTCTGTTTTTGTTTAGTTGATTCTTGTTTGTTTCATTTAGTATCGGACGACTGTCTGTTATTGGTCTTTGAAGTTTAGTTTCTGGTCAAAATCTTCCATTTACTTCTGTCTGATCTCATTCAGATCACAACAGCATATAATATTTTTAAACTTTATTAACTGATTTCACTAAAATATATTTGTCATCAGTTATTTAGATCATAGAATTACAAGCAAATATTCATCTGTTGTTTAAACACACACCTCTAGAAAGAGCTGAGAAATAGTGAGGAAATTATTTTTGTTCAGCTTTGAAAAAAACTCTCTGATCCTTAGAGAAATCGTGTTTATTTCACATTGGCAGCAGAAATGGTCTGCACATAGGAATTTAATGATTAGCTAGAGCTGCAAGAACAAGAAAAAGATAATTAGCTCAAGAAATATCACACATTCTTTTTCCCTACTTTTTAAATCCTGTTTACTCAGCATATTTTATACAATTCTATGAGACTAGACTGAAAAATGGCATTCATGGGCACTATCTGGGAAACACAGGATCTTCAACTATACTATAAAGGAAAAACTTCAGCAATGATAATCTATCTGTTCAGTAATAGTTTTATAGTAGATTTTTATAATATGGGAGGTATAGTGGCTGGCATACTGGTTAACACTGCTGCCCTTAGTATGCAAACTTCATGACTGAAATTCTTTGCGTGGAGTCTGCACAATCTCCCTATGTCTGGATTATTTTTTCTCCAATGTCCTCTGGTTTTCCCTCCAAACTGCCGAATTACATGGTAATTTTAAATTTGCTCTACATGAGTATTATATATAAATGGACCTTACTATGATGTTGCCTGCCAGAAAGGCACTGGCGCTCTCTGACCCTGCAGTGGATTAAAAGGGGCATGAGAAATTTAGATTTCTGGGTTTTATCCACAGCCTGCACATGTTCTCTGTGGAGTTTGTACATTTCCTTACAGCTCAAACTAATGAGATTTAGATTTATTAGAGGTTTTGATTTGGTCATGTCTGAGTGAATATGACCAACAATGAACTATTTGTTCTTGCTTACACATCATGATGCTGAGATATTCTCTATACTCTAACCCTGAACCAAAATGGGTTTGTGATTAATTTATTTTTTACCATCTAAAATGATGAGTATGTTTTTATATAAATATATTTTTATAAAATTTGACCTCACTCGGTAGCTCCATACAGGACTACAATCTTGGCTAAAACAGGACAAATAGAATAGTCAGCTATAGTAACTAGATATATTGGCTGAGGTTCCTAAAACTGCTAGCTCAGTTCCATACCCTGCTCTACTGTTTGCTTACATAAATTGCCTGTGCCCCAACGATAAAACAAAATTTATAAATAGTTGTAACCTATCTGAAGATATATGTCGGATCACCAACCACGCAAGGTACCAACTAACCTCTCAGTTTTTTTTTTCTTAACGAGGAAGAATTGTAATAAATAGCTATGAACCCATTACCTTTAACCACTATGACTGTCCATATTCAATTCTATGGACCTCTAATGGAACGCTGCTCTCTGACTGGAACCCAATCCTCTACTTCAGCCTAATTTTATCCCCAATAGAGGAAACCATCTGAGAGACCTCAAGTGCCCTTAAATGACCATAACTAGACAATGTTCAGTTTAGCTTCAGGGCTCACTAGTAATAATGAGATAAAGCATTGACTTCTAAGATTTTACATATAAATTATATTTGTTCGCATTAAAACCAATAACAATAGATATAAGGTTTGACACAGAATCATACAACCTGGGTGATTTAAATCCTCATTAAATAAACCTCATTTTGCCAGGCTCCTGCTACTTTGATTAAACTGGTTAAAACTTCATTATCCTTCACTCATCATTCATATTCTACCCCTCAAAATAAATGTTAGACATTGTTCTTTCAGAATGTTTACAGCTGGAGAATTTTGTTATGTTGTACTTATGTGTTACAGAAGAATAAGTTTCAAAGTCTGGTAATGTTTGTACCAAACACTGCACTTTGAATTTTACTCTTATTTCCATAGGTGGTGGAATAAGCTTCCAAACATTCCAAACACTATAAAAGTGTAGGTAAATGTGTCAGGATCAACCAGAAAAAATATACAAGTAAAAAGTCTAGTTTTACTGTTTTGAAGCAGTGCACAAATCAGGATTGGTTTTCTCTTCTTTTATTGTTTTCAAATGGGTATCCATTTCTATGATTGAAAACCTGCGGCATGTGTATCGTTTTGAAGGGCTGCTCTTACTCTGTCAGAGAATATAGTTGGTAAGTAAAATATACTGTGAATCCAAATTACAACACCAATAGTTGGAAGATTCAAAAATATCTTTACACAAAATAAAAACATAATTCTGAAATCTAGAAAGTGGAATGTGGAATCATTTGAAAGCTGGAACACGTCTCATTTAGTAGATAATGGTAATTCATTAATTTCTCTCTGCTTATCTGAGACTGGGTCATGGGGGCAACAGTCTTAGCAGTGAGGCCCATGCCTCTCTTTCCCAAGTCACACCTGCCAACTCATACTGTGGGATCCCAAGGCATTTCCAGGCCATTTGGGAGATATAATCCTCCCAGTGAGCATTGGGTCTTCCCCCCATTTCTCCTCCCAGCTCCCATCCTTATCAGATGCCCAAGCCACCTCAATGTCCTCCTCTAAATGCAGAGGGTCAGCAGCTCTACTCTGAACCTCTCCAAGAAGTCTGCACTTCTCAGTCTGTCTCAAAGGGAAAGCCCCGCCACCCAGCAGAAAAAGCTCATTAGATAATGGTCTGTCTGTCAAATTGTATGCAATTGAATCAGGACATTTAAGAAAGCCAGGGAGGGCAGGCATTGTTGTGATATAGCAATTCAGGCATCTTTAAGGGAAGAAAGAAAAACTTTGCAATGTGGTACCAGGGTCTGAAATGCAGCATTTTAATGGGGAAACATTGTATACTGATTATAGAACTGAGTAAGTTTATGATCTAATTTTATTCTTTTTAATATTTCATTATTGTTTAATTCTATCGGTGAGTCCAAAATAATATTTTAAGGCAGGGGTGCCGGCTTGCGAGCTACTTCTAAAATGACCAGGTCGAAATGATA
>JANRMT010027041.1:52124583-52186726 GCA_026402145.1 Polypterus bichir lapradei | reverse complement strand
CCCCCTTCTCACCCAAGCAGGAAAAACAAACACACACTGGTACCAGGGGGGTATTTTCCGTACGTCGCTTAAATCATCCGAGATCAGATGCCTCATCTTGGATGAGTTAATGCCGGTGAAACTCATCCGGAATAAGTCAGTTTTTCAAACGCAACTGTGTAGTAGATTAGTCTAGCTGGATCCAATCATCCGAGATGATTGTGCACGCCCACACTAATTGAAAAGCCCATATATATTGAGTCTAGAAAACATGATCAGCAAGTCTTTGATAGGATGCAACAAAATGATGAATGAATGAATGAATTAATGGGCACATTTTCTCACACAAGCAGAGCAGGACCTTTTACTCAAAGGATATGAAGAATTTCAAGATTTAATATGCACAAGGGGTAACTGCAAAAGCAGCCCCAACCAGAAAAGACGGCTGGCAAAAAGTGGATGACAAATTAAAAGTGTAAGTCGTGTGCATTTTACTGAATGCAGCGTTTCATTTCCTATGTGTCAGATTAATTATTATTTAATATGTCATAATTCCAGATCAAACATGAGCACAAGTAGAACACGGGAACAGGTTAAAGTGAAATACAAGAATATTCAAACTGGTAAATATTGGTATATAACTATCTAAAGAATTGTTGACATAAAGAATCATATATTAGATAAAAAACATTAACTTTAAAGCTAATAAGAAGAAGGCAGACAAGCAAAAAACAGGTGGCGGTCCATGCTTTCCAGACCTAACCCCTGCAGAAGAGTTGGCTCTCCAGCAAAATGTCCATCGCACTGTTTCTGAGGGCATTCCACAGGAAAGCGTCTCCTCAGAACCAGTGGCAGGATGCAGTGGTCACTTCATTTCAGGTAAAGGATCCATCCATCTATTATCCAGCCCGCTATATCCTATAACTACAGGGTCACGGGGATCCGCTGGAGCCAATCCCAGCCAACACAGTGCGGATGGCAGGAAACAAACCCTGGGCAGGGTGCCAGCCCACCGCAAGGCAGGTAAAGGATGGTCATTGCATATATTTGTCCTCAATGTGTGCCATAGGTATGTTCCATATAGCCCTCTTTTTTGTTGGGTCAGTTGCAGGGAATGTCATATCCCTAGAACCTGTGTCTGACCAACGAGATATTGACAAAGGTCAAATATTTGATGAAGACGCTGTGTCTGATTATTCATCAGGAGGAGAGGTAAATTTTCCAAATGTTTGAACAAACTCCATTCTGATCAGTCCCATGTGCTAATTGTGATATAACTGTTTTGCAGGAGCCTGTAGTCAGCACACATGTCCCTTTTGGAACAAAGTCCACATCAAAAAAAGGAGATGGTGAGGTTGGTTGAGCCATTTGTTGTACTTTATACAAAATGATTTCAAAATGATATACTGTGTATACAATATAGAGGGAAAAAGGCATTTGTAATTGTGTATTTATTTGCAGAAAAATGTGAGGGGTCTATACCAGAGATATCTTCAACAGAAAATCCCATACAGAAAACTAAAAATGAGAAAAATACAGCAGGACATGGAACTTCATGAACTGAGGACAACCAAAATGAAGTTGCAGATACAAATACTAGAAAAACAATTGGTAACAAAATTCTCTTATCTCTTTCCCATATGTATATGTGTATGCGTGAGTGTATCCTTAATTATGTTCTCCTCCTTATAGGCTGAAGTGCCGTAATATACAATAAATAAGTTTTGTGTGAAACCACTGTTGTCATTTTCATTGAAAATATTGGGCCCCAATTCTGTCTCTGGCAGCTCTGCCACTGGTTTACTCAAGGTGCCCTGGGTCAAGGTCATCATCAGGCTGCACCAAAACCTCAGGGACTCTCTCTTTTCTGATGGTCGCTATGTTGTGTAAGACAGAGCATGCAACAATTATGTCACATGCTCTGTCAGGTGCAGCCCTCAGCCTTTTTACACATTGAAATCTATCCTTCAGGTGGCCAAAGGTCATTTCAATGTGTGCCTTTGTCCTAGACAGAGCTGCATTATATCGAGTTTCTGGCCCAGGGTTGGGGTTAGAAAATGGGGTCATTAGAAAATGCCTACAGGCATATCCCCTGTCCCCAAGCAGGATTCCATCATAATTACCTGTGGAATATGTAAAAATTGTGAATACAATACACACATCACCATGATTTACAATTAGATTATTACCTTATTCAAATGTCCGATACAGGTGTGACTCCTTAAAAATTCTTGAGTCATGAACAGAGCCTGGCCATTTAGCCTCCACATTTGATACAAGGTAGGATGCATCACAGATCATCTGAGAATTTATAGCATGTAGGTCAAACAATTTTACTGTATGTCAACATGCCTATTGGCCATTTCCAACTCTTACAAAAAGTTACATTACCTGCACGTTAATACTGGGGAAGCCTTTTCTGTTTATGTAATCTGGCTCATTTTGGACCTGATGGGGCCTTTATTCGGATCTGCGTACAATCCAGTGCCCCAATCACATTTGGAAATCCTGGGTAATGAGAATGTTAGGCTGATTGTGAGATTCTTTATGGAACTGTGGGTGTTTTTGCCTGTGTATTACCTACCTGCAATGGCATGAAACACCTCTTTTATTGTCTGCACATGCAGATGTCCAGGAAACACTATGAAAACCCAAAGGAAATATTTCAGAGCCAAACAGACTTTACGAATTGCCTTGGCAAACTGCACTTTTAAATTGATTTTCTGCATTGCCTATATAAAAAAAACTGCCGCTTGCAAAAAACCTCAAAACAATGCATACTGTCTGTGTGGTTGTGAGAGCCCGACTTCGCCTAGTTTGACTTCGAATATAAGGTGCTAATAAATCTTTGAGGTACAATATTCCCCTTCAGCTAAAGCGGTATCTTTCGAAAAGAATTTCCTCCGGAAGCAATAAAGGATCTTGCCGATCGCGCAAATATATGAAATTCTCTTCTTATAATATGCGCACCGATATCAATTGGTCGCTCATTCATGAACGACGAAGCCATGACTGAATGAATTCCATGCACGGACACTGATTAAGTCTGTGAGCTAATCCTTGTTTAAATAGAACAAACCTGCTCCAAGCAGGTTTGAGGATTTGGATGTGCTGCTATGATAACACATCCAGCAAGAGTTTCGAAAAACCGTCAGATCCAGGATTATGCCAAATCGTCAACAATTACATCCAGCTAAATGAGTAATCCACGTATGAAAAATACTCCAGAGAGCACCTTCATGTTATTGTTTGCAGTTTCTCACAGCTCAATGAATGCTTCAGTCATGATTACCAAAAAGCTCAAGGTTCATTTTCCGAGATTCCCAGGTAAGTAAGCAAAAGTATAAAATAATGAAAAAAAAAACTCTAAATCCTGTTTCACGTTTCAGCTGACCCAGCAAGCACTGCACTTCTGTTAAGCTTGACATGACCTTAGACTAGAAGCCAAGAGTTCTCTTACCTGAATCGTTTAAAATATCTCCTATAAAAAGTTGATAATGACATCAGCTAAATGCAGTATGTAGTAATAATATCAATAATATTATAAGATGAGAACCAGGTAATAATAAATAATAAGAACCAAAATCTTTTCACCAGGTTTTAATGCTACAATTTTTATTAAAAGTATTGTTGTAGGCACTATATCTTCAACAGTCACATAATAACCAGTTCAGGCAGATATAAAATTATAATTATGTGCTTCCAGGCCAGAAAGAAAAAAGAGAGCAGGAATTATGATGATGTTTACTAGAGGCATCGATCAGAGACAATATTCTTGCTGAAAAAATTAATTGACCATAATGCCTTTTATTCAATAATGAAGAATCAGTTACACGTTATATCAAGTTCGCAAGACATATTTATCCCCTACTGTTGACTTGCATTAAACCAAAATCAATCAACTTATCAGAATATCTGATAGCTTTTCTAATGTCACAGTTCCTGAATGGTGACCCTGCATAGTTAGCATGTTTTCCAGGTAATTAAATTAACATTATTATTATTATTGCTTTTTTTGTAGAACTCATTTTTACATTGTGACAATAACACTATACCAGCACTCAACCTGACACAGACAGATGCAGGAGGCACACTTTTCTTCACCTGTGGGCAACGCCTTCCTCTTTCCCCACAGGCACAACACAGTCCCACAAGCACAGTACCACACAATTCTTCTCTTTCTCTTTTTCTCTACCACTCCTCTCCGGCAAGCTTCGTCTTCCGCCTGTTACTATCCTGAAACTCCTGTTACTATCCTGAAGCTGTTACCCATAATCGCTGTTGAGGGGCATCCAGTAAATTTAGTCTTGATGCAAACCTTAAATTACTTGATAACCAAAAAATAAGGTGTATAATTAGACCAAGGGGTAAAACCAGACCCTCCACCAGGGGCATCTTTAATAGAAATTTACTTCAAATTAAAACAAAAAATATATCAGCAGTTCAGAAAGAAGCATGCGGTTTTAAATGCTGCTTATTGAACATTCACTCTCTTGGCAGTAAAGCTGTTTTGGTAAATGATATTATATTAAGTACAAAATATGATCTGTGTCTTCTCACTGAAACCTGGCTTAATAAAAGTGACACTGTTCCCCTAGCTGAGGCTTCACCAGATGGGTACTCGTTCTTTCATAAGTCTAGAGATTCTGTTCGAGGAGGAGGCCTTGGAATAATTCATTGTAGCAAAATGCAAATCACGTCTAAAAATGTTGGTGACTTTACATCCTTTGAGGCATTGATTTTAAATATTAAAACAGATTCCAACACAATTATAGTGCTAGTCTACAGACCACCAGGGCCATATTCATTGTTCATGACTGCATTTAGCAACCTTTTATTTGATTTTGCTATAAATTATGATCACATAGTACTGATGGGGGATTTTAAGGTACACATTGATGTGGAAACTGACACTTTTAGCAAATGTTTTACTTATTTGTTAAACTCAACTCATAATCATAACCACACATTAGATTTAATTATAACTTACAAAGTTAAAATTCAAAATTTAAATATTACTCCATTAAATGAAGTTATTTACAATCACTACTTAATTACATTTGATTTAGTCCTGCCCTTGCCAATGCACTCACAGATTAAAACAAAGACAGTGCGACATCTAGATTGTAATTCTGCTTCAAAATTTATACATATTTTAAGTAAGTCGAGTGTAATTGTGGAAACCCATTTAGAAAAGTTAACATCAAATGTAAACATGGAAAATAATTTAGATCAGCTAACATCATATTATAATGTGACCTTGAGAGATGCTCTGGACACAGTGGTTCCCCTTAAAACAAAAGTGATCAAAGCACATAGAAACTCTCCCTGGTTTAATGAAAAAAACTCGAGCTCTTAAATTAGAGTGTTGAAAACTGGAGTGCAGATGGAGAACAAGAAAGCTACATGTGTTTCAAATTGCATGGACAGAGAGTGTTAAAAATATAAACAAACTCTCTTTAAAGCTCGCTCAGAATACTATTCTACAATAATAGATAGCAATAATAAAAATACTTGGGTACTGTTTAGAACAGAGGCTAAATTAACAAATGGAAATTCAGATCTACAGTGCAAAATACCAACAAATATTAGCAGTACAGACTTTATGAACTTCTTCAATGAGAAAATTAAAAATATAAGATCCCAGATTTCAGCATCACAGTACAAACCAAATACTAGCTTAGCAGATCCTGTCTCACATTGCATTCAACACTTTAGTAATTTTAATCCTGTAACTGAGCAGGAAGTCTTAATTTTAATTTCTAAAATGAAGCCCACTACTTGTTCCCTAGATCCAGTGCCAACAAAACTAGTAAAAAGTGCAATGGATGTTCTTGCAGCGCCTATTCTAAACATTATCAGTAGTTCATTATTGCATGGCACAGTACCTGATGCACTAAAAGTGTCGGTCATTAAACCTTTACTTAAAAAGTCAGACCTAGACCCACACATACTAAATAATTATAGGTCTATTTCAAATTTACCCTTCCTCTCTAAAATACCAGAAAAAATAGTCGCCAATCAGCTTCAGTCACACCTTACGCATTACAATTTATTTGAGAAATTCCAGTCTGGTCTCCGCACTGGTTATAGTACAGAAATGGCACTAACGTGGGTTGTAAATGACATTCTGATATCCTCTGATGAAGGAAACTCCACTGTAATTATGTTGTTAGACGTAAGTGCAGTATTTGACACCACTGACCATTCTATTTTACTGCACAGGCTAGAAAATGATGTTGGCCTTGCAGGCACTGTGCTTGCTTGGTTTAGTGCTTATTTATCAAATCAATTCCAATATGTACAGATATGTGCTGACAGTACTTCATCATTATACACAGAAGTGAGATCCGCAGGGCTCAGTACTGGGACCTTTACAGTTTTCACTTTACATGCTTCCATTGGGATCTATCATTAGGAAACATAATGTTAATTTTCACTTGTATGCAGATGACACCCAGTTATACCTTTCATTTAGATCAAATGAAGTTTCTCTGATGTTGTCTTTAATTAGTTGTGTTAGTGAATGAAAGGAGTGGATGGATGAGAACTACTTTAAACACAGATAAAACAGAGATGTTAATTGTTGGAGGGAATGACGCTGATCACAACAATATTCTGTCATCATTTAACTCAGTTGGAATCACCATTAATTTTACTGAATCAGCCCACAATCTAGGAGTTATCTTTGACTCTAGCATGTCATTTAAAGCACATATTACAAAGATGTCCAAATCATGTTTCTTCCATCTTAAAAATGTTGGGAAGTTAAGGCGCTTTCTAAATAAACAGGATTCTGAGAAATTAATTCATGCATTTATTTCTAGTAGGATTGACTACTGCAATGCGGTGTTCACTGGATGTTCAATAGAATAGAATAGAATGTCTTTTATTGTCACTATACACATGTACAATGAGATTAAAAGCAGCACCTCCAGTGCAGACATATATGTAGAACACAACAAATAAATAAACAAATGGTCCAAAAATATACATATGGAAAGAATAAATAACTATTGCACTATTGGGTTATTGCACATTATTTAAATATTGGAGAGAATAACTAACTATTGCACTATTGGATAATTGCACATTATTTAAATATTGCACAATAATGATGATCATGTGCAGCGAGTAGTGGATATTGGACTCTGAGAGTAATGATATTGTACAGTATACAGATATTGCACAGTTATTATCAATACCATTTAGATATTGGATATTGCACAGTTGATGGATAGAAGGAAGTCCAGGGGTTGGGGGGTTAGACTGTGTAATCACTGCATGTGTGAGTTTAAAATGATTATGGGTTTTGGGAAAAAACTGTTCTCTCTGAGGGCAACAGGTCAAACAGATCAGAGCCAGGGTGGGAGCTGTCCTTGATGATGTTTTTTCTCTGTTGAGGCAGCAGGAGGTGTAAATGTCCATCAGAGAGGGGAGAGGGCAGCCAATGATCTTCTGTGCTGCTTATACTACTCTCTGAAGCCTCTCCCTTTCTGCCATGGTGCAGCTGCCGTACCATACTGTGATACAGTACGTCAGCAGGCTCTCAAAGGACATGCGGTAGAAGGTCAGTAGCAAGTTGGAGTCCAGGTTGTGCTTTCTGAGGACCTTCAGGAAGTGTAACCATTGCTGAGCCTTCTTGATGACTGCTGTAATGTCTGTCCAGGAGATGTCAGCGGAGATAAGGACGCCGAGAAACCGGAAGGTATGGACCCTCTCCACACACTCGCCGTAGGGGGGCTAAGTTGATGCTGTGCCCCCTGAAGTCGACAATGATCTCCTTGGTTTTCCTGGTGTTCAGAGCCAAATTGTTCTTTGAACACCAGGCTGCAAACTTCAGGACCTCCTCTTTGTAAGCTGCCTCATCTCCTTTTGAGATGAGTCCAACCACTGTGGTGTTGTCGGCAAACTTGACGGTGAAGTTGTTGTTGTGGGCCAGACTACAGTCATGGGTGTAGAGACAGTACAGGAGGGGGCTCAGCACACAGCCTTGTGGAGTACCGGTGTTCAGTATGCGAATGGAGGAGAGTCTCACAGCCTGGAGCTGGTTGGTAAGAAAGTCTTTTATCCAGACACATGTGAGAGGGGAGAGGCCAAGAGTGACCAGTTTGGTGATAAGAATGTCAGGAAAGATTGTATTAAAAGCTGAGCTGTAATCCACAAAGAGCATCTGGACGTAGCTCTGCTGCTGCTTCAAATGGCTCAGCACAGAGTGGAGAGCTATGGTGATGCCGTCTTCTGTGGATCTACTCGTGCGATATATGAATTGGTAGGGATCAAAGTCTTGGGGGAGATAGTCCTTGATGTGCTGGAGAGCCAGTCTCTAGAAGCACTTGATGAGTGAGGGCCACAGGGCATGTGTGTTCCCTAATAAGTGTGGGTGTGTGTTCCCACTGTGATGGACTGGTACCCTGTCCAGGGTTTGTTCCTGTCTTGCACCCTATGCTAGCTGGGATAGGCTCAAGGACCCCCCACTACCCTGGTCTGGATTATGTGGGTTAGAAAATGACATGACAAATTTAAATTGAACTAAATAGTTTGATAATATGTATCTTGCTAATAACAACATTACAATCATCCTTATTCAATGAGTTTAGATTCAAAATTTTACTTGAGTAGTTTATTAATAAACATTGAAAATAACAACAGATTTTACATCAATTTAACTTTTTCCTTTCACTCTCCCATTTATTATGTTTTAATTTATAATAAAGGTCTCTAACATGATTTATGTGTCCATTAGTTATTTATCCTCAAAGGCAAACTATTTAGGTGTTTATTTGGGAACTGCAGTTAAACAGCTAAACACCAATAACCAACAGGGGTGGTACTACACTGTAGCACAATGAGGTATGTGCCCTGGCTGAGAAATTGTGTGTCCTGGGGCCTCATGCGTAACGCCATGCATAGAATTCACACTAAAACATGGCGTATGGGCAAAAGCAAAAATGTGCGTACGCCAACTTCGACATTCTTCTGCTGCATAAATCCCAGTCAGTGTGAAAAGTAATGCACGTGCACGTGCCTGCTGCCACTCCCCAACTCCTCCCAGAATTATGCCTCTTTGAATATGCAAATCAATATAAATAGCCCTTAGGATCAGCGTTCCGTGAAAAGACAATGGCAAAAGCACGGTGGAAAATAGAATTTTACCGAATACCAATTGGAGGCGAGGAAAAACTTACTATTTGTTGTTTCAAACAGTGATATAAACAACAAAAGGAAGCTGAATGAGTGACAGAGTGGCGGAGAACCTAGAACGTTCAAGTTCACAAAGTCGCACCGTGCCCAAAGTAAAAAAAAGAAGTTGTCAGATATCAGTCACTGTGAAAAGGGACTAGTAGCCCACCGTCTTTGTGTCATATGAAAGCTTATTAGGGTACAGAGAAAAGAAAAAAAAAATAGGGACACAGTGGGAAAAAAGCACGAAATGTCAACTTTAATCTCGAAATTTCCACTTTAATCATGTAGTTTATTTTGTCATTAAAGTAGAACATCATAAACTTCATCTTAAAATCGTTTAATTTACTAGTTTTTCAATTCCCATTGTAACTTAAGTAGCACATTACATTCTTTGTTTTGTATTTGATCTTCTATGTGCTCTATGTGTGTAAATCACTACATGCTCCTTAAACGGGCTTTCTCTTCATCCAACAGGACACAGAATCCATTACATTTATGATATTACAGGTCTCTTAATAATTGAGATGTATTCTTGATATCATTTTCATGATGATAGGAATTAAAGCATGTACTAAACATGGGAACACAGTGGTGCAGTGATAGTGACAAGCTCGTGCCCCATCCAAAGATTGTTCCTGCCTCCTGCAAGATGCTTGATGTGCCGTCCGTGACCTTCAATGAAATAATTTTTTGCAGCAGTACTGTCTCTCTCAAATGTACTAACCCCCAGTTCCTGTCCTTCGTTTTCTTTCTCCAAGTAACCAATCACCACACAATCAGCTGCTTAATAAATATCAAGCCATATGTAAGCTGAGAATGTCGATTCTTCAAAACTTAAGAAACATTGAAATATGTTGGTAGTACATGTTTAATTATTCTATCTATCTGTCCATCCAGTGTTGCGCCAGTCTCAGAAAGAATACAGCTCGAGGCAAATAAAGTGGCTCGGGTTGTACAATATTATAACTGTATCTCAAGTTTACAGTGAGGTGATTGTACTTATAAGTACAAACAGTTTTACAAGGAGCACTTGATGGACTGATTGAGTGCGTTTAGAGCTCTTGGGATGAAACTGTATTTGAACCACGAGGTCCCTGCAGGAAAGGCTCTGAAGTATTTGTTGTATGAGAGCAGTTCAATATTCTGTGCGCGTGGCTGAGGCAATGTATGCTTGATGCTGTATTCTGATAATTCTCTTTCGATCAGCTGCTGTAAAGCTGTGATTCCACACTCAGATACAGTGATATAAATACTCAGTGGTGCACAGATAGTAACAACACTAAAGCAGCTATGGTATTTGGAATAGTTTGGCCATTCCGTGGACCATTGTATTGTTAGAGGTTAATTACAATGAGATGCCTTAACCTAATAAACAATATGCGGTTAATTGCAGTGTATTTGATAAATCTGCGTCAGTGATGTGGATCTAAAAAAGAAAGGGAAACCACACTGGAAGAAAAGCACTGCTTTGACGCTGGGTGCTGCCAGTTTGCAAAACCGAGCTTAGAACTTGCGTACGGCAGGGATTGAGCTAGCGTGAAAATGTGTGTGGCATTACACCAAGTTTAGTTTTTATACGTATATCGCGATGCGAGTGTGGAAACAGGCGTACACACCATTTATACATGAGGCCCCTGGTGAGTATAAGGACGGAGAAACTCAGCTTCAATGGTTATCTATGGAGGACATTGACCTTACTTTAAGAAACATAGATAGATAGATAGATAGATAGATAGATAGATAGATAGACAGATATTTATTGATAAGCAAACTTTTAAACATGTCATTTTTAATCACTTCCTAGGAAACTGATACTAGTTGTGTCTGAGTGGCCATTATCACAAGTTATTCATTGAATTTCTTTCTTTTACTGTTAGAACACCTAGAAGGATGGAGGATTTGGATTGTATGGAAAAGACAGTTATCAAACTTGTTCAAATAAAGTTAGCATATTGCTGATGCTCATAATTTATAAATCTATAGATATTATAATTTGTATATAATCCTATTTGGTGGCCCTTGAGAGCAGTAGTTAGTGTGCTGTGACAGGGCAGGAAATGCAAAGGTGTGGACAGGAATTTCTTTCAGTTCTGAAAAGGGAGAGGTTGAAAATTAAACATGGCCAAAACTTTGGTTCAGTAGCCAAGGAACAAGAGTAGGTTCTTTATTTGTAATATACTAAGACTGGGTGTCTTGTTTTTTTATTTATTTTTTTTAGAATTTGTGAATTTTCATGGAGTGTGTAAGAGACACCAAAATTCAAAGAAGCGTTTAAGCCAGGGGGTTCTTAACCCGAGGGTCTTTTTATAGTTATGTGAGGCTTCATGGGACTCAAAGAGTCTAACTGTAATGGAAATGCAGTAAAGCAGCCATATGTATTATGAAACAGAGGGGTCTTTTTTAACTTCATATAATACAATGTTAAGGGGAATGATTCTTTTTTCACAAGTTACTTTCTTCTGAAGTTTGTTGCTAGAAATTTAAAGAAAGAGTTGCATTCCTAAAAATGGTTGACATCTCTTGATTTAAGTGCATCTTCTGATTGAGCATACATGGCTTTAAATGGCAAAGCACAATGAATTGGTCAGAAAGAACATGGCGCTCTCAGGTGTCTAATAGGTGCAACATCACTGCTTTCTCAGAATACGGTTGTGATACCATTGGGACTCATATATATACAGAAAGTTTGTTAATATAAATTATAGAGAAACATTTTTCTGTTTGAATAAGCACTATATAAATACATTATTATTATAATTATTAATAAGTAGGCACTCATTTGGAATATAATAAACAATCATGGTGTACCATGGTCCATCCAATGCAACCAAAAACGTTGCTGGTTGTTTCATCCATTGCATGAAAAGCCCAGTATAAACCATTCTGACACATTGGACATTATTCTGTGCAGACAAGAACGTTGAAATCTGTTCTGTACCAGCAAGCAAGCATGTTACTGCCCTACATTCACTATAGTGGCCTGTTGGGGTCAATTTAAATGATACGAAAGGGTGCTTAAGAATACAGTATAGACAATCCAAATAATTCTATCCCTCATAGGAGAGATCATGGATCAACTCATCGTGAAAAATTAACAAGGTTAGGTACAGTAATAATAAAAATTAAACCAAATGTACACAGAGACTTGCTTGTCTTCCAATCTTGTCCCCTAACTACTGTACAGCTTAAAGTTGTCAATGTTCACTGTTTCCATATGGTGACAAACCTATGAAGAAAGGTACAGAAAGGAGCAGGAAGGCATGTATGTCTTTAACACACCTTCCTAATAGGGTACGTAGAATTACATTACTGATGCCCTTGTTATTGTCTAGATGGTCCTGTTCTTATATGATTAGCTGAATAATATTAATAATTTATTAACGAACTATGCTGAATGCTGACATTTTTGCTACAAACCATTGTTAAACATATTGCAATGGCACTGACAAGTTACATCAACCAGGGATAAGTCACCCAAGTACGAGCTGGCATTACATCACCAGAGGCAAGGTACCTATATAAATGGCAAGCCTGCAAAGTCACTTGCAGTTCTTACTAGTTTGGCAGGAGGCAAACAGTCCTTTTAAGGATCGCGAGCCACCTCAAAGAGCCATGTAAAGAGCAGACAATCCTTACACTGCAGTGCTTGGCACCAATCCTACAATATATATTATTATTGAAATTATTGCTCACCAACAAACTATATCTTCCTTTGACAGAAAAATTTACCCTTTTTTAATTTTATATTTCACTAAAGAACCACAATAAGAGAAGCAGTAAAGGAAGTAAATAAATCAAAATGTCTATGATCAGTGATTACTTTTTATATCCCTACTAGGCTGACCCGCCTTTTAAGGTGACCGACTTTTAAGTTGACCACTTCTTAAGGCAATTCAATATGTAGATCAATTTGATATTTTATACAAACTCATTAATTTGGTTATATTGCATTTGAGCGGTATTACTTTAATACTCGTAGTTTCTGTTATTTTTGTGATGAAATTTAAACTTTTTTTCTATATTGAGGTCGCCCTTTTGAACCCCCCTGATATTTACTATGCGGTGAGGCATTTGTACTCCATCAACATTAATTATTTCCAGAGACATAATTTTGTCTATTTTTCCAGCACATCGCGCACAAAAGCAAGGGAACGATGGGAGCACCAGAACTCTGCTCACATCATGTCGCTTCGTACCGCAAGCTGCAAGTAGTAAGTCTGTGATAAGCGGAATACCACTACGCTTTCCACTCACGGGACGGAAGGACAATCCCGACCGCTTTTATATAGTAAGAAAGAAGAAGAAGATATCGCACAGTCTGGAGTAGAAAATCATCTTTTACCTGGAAAAACGAAACTACAAATCCCATCGTGCATTGCAAAATGAATGGGGCATGTGTGAAACTCCGTGCTACTCACACAGTCTGGAGTAGAAAATCATCTTTTACCTGGAAAAACGAAACTACAAATCCCATCGTGCATTGCAAAATGGACGGGGCGTGTGTGAAACTCTGCGCCTGCGTAGCGCTCACGGGACGGAAGGACAATCCCGACCGCTTTTATATAGAAGGATGTTTATTTCATCATAATTGTTCGGCCCCACTGCTGACTGATCCTTTATGGTCTTCCTGTGCGTTAGTCATGACACATTCCAGAAGTTACTCAGAATTAAAAAACAAACAAAAACCAAATGGGATAACTGAGATTTCATTTCTTGCTTTAATACAGGCAGTAGTTAACTTTCTAACTACAATTACTGTAAAACACAAAGCATTATGTAATATATACAGCAATGAATATACATTTAAACTATGCTAAGGTATACCCATGCATGCAGACATGATTTAATTTTAAAAGTTACAAGGTACAGGCAGATGATATAAAGAAAGATATGCACAATTTTAAATGTAGCTTCAAAGTGCATTATTTCTTCTCACTCATATTATACTGATTTCTGAATAATGATGTGGGAATAATATGTGAACAATACAGGACTACATGTTACAAAGCAGGCTGTAAAAAATAGTAGCAGCTGGTTATGTACATCCACACATAAGAACTACATTAAGCTATCCAACAACATTACATAATGATTTTTTTAAATGTTTGATTTGTGCTCTTGCTGAACAATTTGATCCACAAATTGAGATTATGAATAAAACAGCAAACAAATATTTTGACACATATACACATACTAAGCATATACAGGAATTATTTTGGTAAAACAATAAGCAACTTGGCATTTTCAATGCAATAATTTTATTTGAGAGTTTTTCTTTCAGTAATTAAGCATTATGTTTCTGCTTCAACTTACATTAACATGGAATGAATTAAGTGACATTTACTGGTGGAAGAAGCAACACATGAATACAAAGTCAGTCATTTTTATGAATTCTTGCTGCACAGCTCTATTGCTAAGTTGGCCAGCTGGTGGTCCAGAGAAAAAGAGCAGAAGCAGCATGCAGATGCCAGAAATCAAGTGCCACTGTGTGTCTATAATTTGAATGATTTATTTACGTAATAACATGAGTAAAGGCCATATGGACACTTTATATATAGTGCACCATTACTACAAACAGAACATCAGTGAGTACCAGCAAACCTGGAAAAAAAGGAGGTGTCAAATTAATAATGCAGTCTTACACATAAACCAATGCAAGGCATCCAAGGTGAGATGGGTAACTCTACACCTGCTTCAAAATGATCACATAGAAGACTGACTGTGTTATTAATTAATTTAGCATTTACCAAATTAGATTCTTTGAGGCTTTTTATATTAAGGTTGTCTTTCCCATTATCTTATATATAAACGTCTACACGTGGAAGTGTGTGTGTTTGTCCGGCCAGGAAGTGAGAGGTAGAGTCAGGGTAAGGATTTCCACCTCCGAGGATACCCAAGTGAGGCCAGCATGTTGGCAAAACGAAACATCTGAAGAAAGAGTCACTCGCTTATCCGCTATTACAGAAGCGGGGCGAGCACATTGGCAAAACGGTATCCCTTTTACTTTTCCTCCCACCGCTAATGCACAAGCGATGTGAGCACGCCGGCAAAACTAAACCTCCTAGGACAGAGATGCCCAGAGTAAATCCTTTCAATTACCTGACATCTCTACATTTCAGTTTTTTTTCTGATGATTTCAATTGTTTCTCAGACCCCGGGCTTTTTACAGCACAGGCTTACACAGCTAGTATATAATCGTTTCACAAAAAGAAAAACCTGAGTACAAATAACGAATTGTCTTTTTTAAATTTATTTGATTCTATGAGAGGAAAAGGAAAATAAATAGATAATTATAATAACAAGTAAGAGCAAGCTCAGAATTTTAGGAGAGCATCAAATGACTAGAAGTGTGCTTACAAAAAACTTGAGTTCTGTCTCTACACCGGCAATGGGGGACTGTTCATTTGGGAAATATGAAACATTTGTTTCAACAAAAATATTAAAATAGTCGCAATGGAGAAATTCTCAAAAATGTTTGGTATTTTTGTTTTTGTCAAATGCAAATTATTTAATATGTGTTTGTATTTAATTCAAATGCAATTTGCATACCTACTTAACTAATACAGTATTATGTCAAAAAGCTACAACTTTTTTAAGGTTGCATATCTCATTATTTGTGGAGCTGGTGAGTTAATACAGTTTGGGTTTAATTTAGGTCTTTTTGCTGTTGTTTTTCTGTCTGTCCAGCAGACTGTCCTTGATGGTAGCTGTTCTGTCCATCCATCCAGCATAAATGCAAAGCAGCAGTTGGCCAAGCATTAGGCTGTTAGCTATAGTATATCATTCTGTTAATGGCAGCTGTTTTGCTTTCCTTTAGCCATGTGACTGAAAAGGCTGTTGTTATTTTGTTAACCCCTGTTTACTTTTATTTTAATTCTGGCTGCTTCCCAATTCTATTAATTGTTGATGAATTTGCTGTTTTGGTTTTTGTTTTGTTTTTTACTAATTTTATTTGATGGGTGAGCAATTCTAAGTAAGGAATTATTAGGAAATATAAATCTAGCGGGTAAAAGGAAAAATCTGAATCGTGGTATCTATATACATTTGTCTGCTGAAAGTATTTAAAGCTCATGCACATAACAGTAACTAAAAATGTACTTTTGAATGACATTTATATGTTGATTTGGAGACCACATACAGTATGTATCAAAGCAGTCGCATGAAAGGTCTTCAGGACCTCTGATCCCCTTTCTTTCAAGTGTCTTCTGGTGTTAAATCCATATGTCTTGAGTTTTTGTGCCATCTCTCAAACAGATTTCTGCTATTCCTGTCCACCTGCATCTGTAAGAACTGTGATTCATTTTAGTTTCCCTTTTTAATATGTGCTGTTATTTTTTTGGTGTGATTCTTTCTCACTCTGATGCCATACCCTTCCTTTTCACTCGGCATCTTATTCTGTACAACTTTTAGTGTGGTTTAAATAGAACAAACGTACATGGCATACCAACAGATGAAGGCTAAACAGGTGAAATGTTGTGTATCTGACCTTTTTATTTTTTTAGCATGGAAATAACCTTTACCTACTTCTCTTATAAACCTTTAGCAACATCCCATCCTCAAATCAAATAACATAGCCTTGTACATAAGCCATGTCATCCAATTATATCTGCTTGATATTTACACAGGAATATTACAGAGAAATTGGTTTGTGCTACTCTACTGTTGCTAACAGCCAGAGCTATTTTCAGCTACTGTATATCAGACAAGTTGCTTTGTCAGTTAACAGATTTTTCTGTATTTAAAGTAGCGTTCCATTTTACCTCTACACATTCTGGAAACTGCATTAGCTCATATTTCCACTTTGGTTTTTTTTTTTGATCCATGTTACAATTTATGGCCACCAATCACCCAAACTTGGAAACTTTGTGATTTAGGAAAAACAGGCGAAAAAGGTGAAAGGTGAAAAATCTATGACTTGGGTAGAATTACAGTCCAGGACGGTGGAAATGTGAGATATTTGTGCTGAGCAATATTTCACCATACCTGCCCAGCACAAAGTGGTTTTATATTTTGCATTGCATGAAACTCTTTCTACCTGTCTAATAAACTGAGAAGTTCCTAACTATCTGGTGTGACACATGTGCATCTAGGAACCAGCTTTCTGACTCTGATAAGGTAAACAATACCACCCGGGACGAGAGTGAATGGTGGCACTAATGCTATCTTCTACTTTCTTCTCTGCAGCAAAGAAAATACTGATCCTGCTGCCCACCGGAACTCTGCTCCTTACAGACCTCAGACGGCTCGTTCCCAAGAGGTGGTGTCAGATGCTAACCTGACAAACATGGAGGACAGAGCTCCTATGATTCACATAATCAGCCAGCCTTGAGCTGTTATCATCTGCCTTTTCAGTTATTTGATGAAATGGGCCTACCAGAGTGGTACCCCAACCTTAATTTGCAATATAAGATTTGCTATTTAGTTTGTGCTGAACTTTGTCTCTTGTTCAGTCAAATTATATTTTTTTTGAAAATGTATTCTTCACAAGCAAATTGTAAAGCCCAAATAGAGTGGTGTTGGAAATACAGTGGAAGGTGCTGGTGTTAAATGGTTTGTAGACTTGTGGAACCTGGTTGTGGGAGAGGGGCGGATTCCAGAAGACAGAAAAAAAAGTGTGTTCATTTCAATACACAAAAGAAATGATGATCCACTGGAGTGAGGGTCAAGTCAAACAATCAAACTTTTGGAGCGAGTAATGTATTGGGGATCAGATAAAGGATAAAAGAAAGCAGTTTGGTTTCATGCCTGGGAAAGGAACAAGAAATGCAATCTTTGTTGTTAGGGAATTGCAGGAAAAGCATCAGGGCATAGGGACAGAAGCTGCATTATTCATTTTTAGATCTAGAGAAGGTGTTTGACATATTGCCACAAGAGGTGGTGAGGTAGCCTTTGAGAAAGTGAGGATGAGTTGTTAGCATCTGCAATGATGCCAACATACAGTATGAGGAAGCATGAATAATGGTCAGGACAGCAGAAGGGGATAGTGAACATTTTGGAATGAAGGTGAGACTTCACCAGGGATCTATTCTGAGTCTGCTGCTTTTTGTCATAGTGATGGAAGTGGTGACCAAAGAAGTGTGTGAAAATTTGCAGTGGGAGCTCTTGTGTGGTTTTGCTTTTGAATTGATGGCAAAATTGAGAAGCAGAATTGAAGGAGATGCTAAAATGTAAAGCTAGTTTTGAAGTGTAAGACATCAAGGCAAATGAAAGAAAGACCAAGGTGAAGGTTGGAGGCAAAGGAGCAGGAGGCATGGAAGAGGTATGTGTATGGTAGTGTAATATGTGCAGTTAGTGTTGAGAGAAACTCAATGCAATGCAGCTTATCAGAAATGGGTTCGTGAAAGACGCAGTGATGTGTCGCATAGTCTGCATGTAGAAAATGGGAGAGAGCGGTGCAGAATGCTGAGGTACTAACTGAAAATTTAGATAACTGCAATGGAATTGTTTGTGAGAAAGTAAAACAGTTCTGTGTCTTAGGTGACATATTGCATTATGTAAAAATGTATGTGCCATAAACTGTTTTTTTTTGTCTTTTTTAACATATGTAGAAATACTAAGATTTGATCTTCATTTAAACAGTACCTATAGATAAAGGGCAAAGTAATTAAAAAAATAATAATTTGACTTTGCAAGATTTTTTCCAATGAACAGATTATGCCATTTCTGTCTGTGGAAAAATTAAGTATACCCTTGGCTATTACCCCCTTGGCATCTCAAGTAGGCATTTCCTACAACTGCCCATCAGTGACTGACATTGGCTTGGATGGAAGTTTTTCCGATTCCTCTATGCAGAATTCTTTTAGTTCTGCAAAGTTTGAGGGGTGTCAAGCATGCACAGCCCATTTCAAACCACCAAGCAGCATCTCAATGGAATTCAGATCCAGGCTTTCACTTGGCCATTCCGAAACTCACCATTTCTTTCTTTTCAACCATTCCTTGCTGCAAGGTATAGTATTGGTTGAGCTTCAATCATCTGACAGATGGCCTCACCTTACCAACAATGAAGAATTCATAGTGTTAATGTTGGTGAGCTGGCTAGGCCTAGATGCAGCAAAGCAGTGCCAAACCATATAATCAGATTCTTCAGGTCAAATGCTGTCTTAGGTTTTCACCAAAGATGTCTTCTAGTACTGTGGTCAGGTAACTCTTCTCTTTTCTTCATCTGTCCAGAGCATGTTGTTCCAGGTGTTCATAGGCAAACTTTATTCTTGCCCTGATGTTTTTTTCTGGACAGCAAAGGTTTCCACCTGGCACATCTCCTTTGTAGGTCTAATTTGTGCAGCCTCTTTCTAATGGTAGACTCAGCAACTTTGACCTTAAAAATAGCAAAAGCTGCCTGTAGGTCCTCTGATGAAATTCTTGAGCTGAACTTGCTGGGGCAGCCTGGCCTGGACAACTTGGCAGTTGTCTGAAATCTTCTGTACTTGTTAATGATCTTCCAGATAGTAGAATGGCTAATTGTGTAGAGGTCTTTTTGAATTAGTTCCCATACTCATAGGCATCTGTTATATTCTTTCTGAAGGCCTTGGATAGCTCTTTCAACATAGGCATGGTGATAAAACACACATCAGCAACAAAGAGCAAACCAAACTAAATGTCTAAGATTTAAATACAGTAATCCCTTGCTATATCGCTCTTCGACTTTCGCGGCTTCACTCTGTTTTATATGTAAGCATATCTAAATATATAACACGGATTTTTCGCTGCTTCGCGGGTTTCTGCGGACAATGGGTCTTTTTACTTCTGGTACATGCTTTCTCAGTTGGTTTGCCCAGTTGATTTCATACAAGGGACGCTATTGGCGGATGGCTGAGAAGCTACCCAATCAGAGCACGGAGTTAAGTTCCTGTGTGCTGATTGGCTCAGCGACGGAGCGCCGAATTTGATTCCGCTGCGTTAACCAGGAAGTCTCGTCTCGCTCATTCAGCATCAACGTGTTTCGCTGTGTAAAGAGTTAACTTTTGTGCTCTTTTGTGTTTATCTTTGTGCATAGTCAAGCCCTTCGTTATGGCTCCAAAACGATCTGCTCCTGCTACTGCTTCAGGGGCCGTGCCCAAGCGCCAATGGAAGATGCTAACGATTGCCGAAAAGGTAAAAGTTTTGGATATGTTGAAGGAAGGGAACAGCTACACTGCTCCAGGATGCCATTACGGCATCAATGAGTCCACGATTCTTTTTATTTAATAAGGAGGAAAAGAATATAAGATCTACGGCCGCAGTGTCCTTTAATCATGGCGCAAAACAAGTTGTAAGTGGATGTAATAAGGCGGTAGTCCGGATGGAATCTGCTTTAGGGATTTGGATTGAAGACTGCCGGAAGAAGAACAACGACAGTGCTACACAATCACTTGAAGTGGCTCCTTTACAAGGGCTGTAACGCTCTCCTTTGTTGTGCAGTAAAATTAAACTCATCGTTATTGGACAAGTCGTTGTGTCATTGTTGGTAAGTAACCATAATTAATTTTCTACATACAGTACTTATTACATGTACATATGTTTAGTGTCACTGTACACACATTTTACTGTATACAATTTTTCTTGCATTGTATGTATTTATTGCAAGTGGCCTATCTGTCGTAATGGCTGTAACATATGTGATATCGGAAACGCTCGATATCTTTAAAATAATATTTAGGTTTTACTGTATATAAACAGTGTGTTCACATACATAATTTCAACGAATCTTACCTAATATCTAAGAGAATACAAAGGATTTATACTGTAAGTGTGTGGGAAATGTTTATAATAGTGTGGGAGAGTTTACAAGGGCTTAAAATATATAAAAATAACCATATGAACATATGGTTTTTACTTTGCGGATTTTCACCTTTCACGGGGGGTTCTGGAACGCAACCCCTGCGATCGAGGAGGGATTACTGTAAGACAGATTCATTCAAGATCCTCTCTAAAGATGTTTTAGTCATTTGCACCTGACCTGGTGCACGTGACTCTAATTTTAGGCATTTCAGGCATTTCAGACTGATAAATGTAGGGTTGTATTTAAATTTTTCATATGTGTAATTTGCAATTATTTTCATTTAAATTATGCAGTGTGCAAGTGTAAATGTGGCAAATGCTTGTTGTTTTATATCATCTTTATCTATTGTATGAACACTTTAAATTAATATCAAATCTTGATATGTCCACATATATGAAAAATGCAAATGCATTTCATGGGGTGTAATTACTTTTTCACATGACTATTGAGTGCAGATGGTGGTGCTGGCTCTGTAGTAATAGCAACAGTCTGAGATACATGGAGAAGATTCTATGAGTTGTGCCCCCATTCTGACTGCTAAAGGAGCCTTTTTGGCACTAAACAGAGACATTTATGAAAGCTGTGGGGCAAAAAGATGGGCACAAAGGCAAACCCATTAAATCTGTGTCTCAGTTTGTCAGTCACTGATAAAATTAGAAGACAGACACATGTATTTCTAATACAAATCAATGAAATCATTGTAAGAACTATTTTAATGTTTGACAATGATATGTTTCAGATTCGAAAGTATATAGTAACCAATTTTTTCCTTGTCCAAATCATATATTTTATTAATAAGAAAAAAAAAACTTTTATCAAGGGTTCAGTTTTTACAAACGTACATCAGAAGTCATTTTCACTTTTCCACACATAGTCAAAAATCAGATTTAAAGCTGACAGTGATATAATGGCAGCATTTCCACTTATTACAGAGGTGACGAGAATGTCTGAACTGCTATTATATTGAGGCTGCCCCAAGGGGAATATCTAAGACAGGCATACTCAGTCATCTCACTGGAGTTTACAATATTTTATCATTCATTTTATATAATTTTTATTGCTAGTCCAAATGCACATTGGTGTCTTTTGTTTTTTTTGTGTTTCTGTTTTACTATTTCTTTGTTTTTTTTTCAAAGTTTTGAGAAGCTCAGTTTTAGATTTCTTTCCGGTCCCTCTGACGAGGTCTGCATTTGATGACTACCAGAAAAGCCGTTTGGGAAATCCAGACCTAGGCGAACTTGTGAGGTTAACTTCTCTCACTTCTAAATGTGTTCTGTTATTCACTTGTACATGGAAATAAATCTACAGACAGTGGTACATATTTCATTTGATGCATACATTTTTTTAGTTGTTTATCTCAACAAGTGACTCAAAACATGCAATTACATAACTTCATTTCTCAGAGGCACCGCTGTTTAAAACACCCTGAACATAAAAGGACAGAAAGTGTAATCTAATTCAACATGAACCAAAAAGTTAAGCAGTCTTGTTAACCCACACTTTGCACCCTTGTAGGTTTTGCCCACCATAACTCTGCAGGTGATTTTAGCACATGTTCATTTGATCATTTTTAAATTCCCTTATCTTTAAGAAAGAAGATGCAGGGGAACAACGTAAAAGTAGTTGGAAAATTTAGGGTCATTATTTCTTAGAATGGAAGTCTCACAAAAATGGATGAACATTTGATGGAACCTTTAGAAAACAGTGTTTAAATAAATGAACCACTAATCTATACAACTAAAAGAAAATGTGCCATCTGTTCAATCTGAGGATTACAATAATAATAATTCTTTTATATACTGCTTTTCTCACTACTCAAAGCACTTTACATAGTGAGTGGGGAGGCACTTCATCCACCAATAATGTGCAGCATCCACCTGGATGATGTGAATGCAGCCATTTTGCACCAGTATATTCACCACACGTTAGCTGTTAGGGTATGAAGGGGTGAAAGATAGTTAGTCCATTAAAGACAAGGGATGATTAGGGGGCCGGAATGACCAGGCCATGGTGGGCAAGTTAGCTGAAGACATTTCTCTTATAATATCTGCTGCATGAGTTAATACTGTAGTCGAGCATGTTGCATCTGATTTGATGCAAGTGACAATACTACATAATCAGGATATATAGTGATTGAAACTAATTTTACATAAGCACAATATCATTACTGTAATTATTATTAATATATTACTTGCATTATATAGAACCTTTCATCATTTTTGGTTTACACTAACATTGTCACAGCTCAGCAAGAGCCGCTGCCTTAAAGATCCAGTTTCCTGGGACGAAATCAAGCACCATGTAATTCTGTATGCTGAGTTTGCACTTTCTTCCTGTGTTGGCATGAGTATTCCTCTGGGTACTCTATTTTGCTTACACACCTCCAAATACATGCAAGTTAGGTTAATTTATAGTTCTAATTTGGCTCTATAAGAGTATGTGTGTATGAGTGGGTCCTGCGATGGACTGGAGCTCCATCCAGTGCTGGTTACTACCATGTGCCTAATGCTGCCCTAATAGGCTCCAGCTCCCTGTAACCCTAAAATTGATGGAGTTGGTTTGAGCATGAATGTAAATATTATTTCAGAGACAGAGATTGCATTAGCATGGAGGTGCAATGGCTAATGTGGCTGCCTCATGGATCCGTGGTCCTGGGCTTGAGTTACATGCACTATTGCTGTCTATGGGGGGTTTGAACATTACTACCCATGTTTGTGTGGGGTTTTCCTTTGGGTTCCCATTTTTTTTCTTCCCCTTCCCTAAAGATTTGTGTATTAGGTTAATGGGGCATTTTAAATCTGAGAGTGGGCCCTTTGCTGTAATGGCATCCAGTCAGGACTGCTATCTGCCTTGCACATCATGTTTCCTGGATAGGCACCAGCACCACAGAGCCTTGAATTGGATTAAGTTAGTTCAAGATTAGATTTACTTTAGTTTTCAGTCTTGGTTTAAAGTCCTAGATTGGAACTCCATGAGGAGCCCAATAAAAGTTTTAGACAATATATATAATTAAAGATGGAAACAGTTTTTCTCTCAAGAAAAATGAACAGCACCCAAACTCATAAATTTAAAAGTTGCTGTCTTAATGGAGTTTATATATTTTCCTTGTGCTAGTATGGGCTTACTCCACATATTCAGGTTTCACTAATATGTTTGTCTAGTTGATTGATGACTCTGTGCTCGTCTGGTGTGGGTGCGTATGTGACTGTGCCCTCCAATAGGTTGGTGTCCCCTCCAGATTTTGGTGCTGCAGGGAGAAGCGCATCCACCCTAACTCTATGCTTTAGAAATGATACATTTAGAAGATAGACGAAGAAATCTTATTCCAAATTCTGCAACTCATTCAATTAATTTATTTTTATAACCTTTATCCACTTTGTAATGATAACTATGTCACACGTACATCACAAAGTTTTAAATAAACACAAAAAGAACATAAAATACCATTTAAATACAATGAAAAAATAACAGTGGGTGCCAAAATAAATATTCATGCAAAGAAAAACTGTTCCCTTCCATTCATCAATTAAAGTTACTCTTAAATTATCATATGCTGAAAGTGCAGAATGAGCTCCTACTGCTACTGGAATTGGAATAAATGCTTTACTTTTTAATTTGGAATGCTATAATTGATGTTGCCATTTGGTGATTTGCATCCTGTAGCTCACAGTCTGTATATTCTTGATTATTGTGTTTTATAAGAGTTGTACATATCATCAGAAAAATGAAGTGCATAATTTGAACATAAGAGAAGATTTAGAATAAAATGTATTTTTTAATTTTCTGCATTATCAGAACTTGTGCTCTTAGAGTTTGGCACCTTATGAGGACTATTAAGAGTTGCATACTTGTAGAAGACAATGAAAACAGAAAATAATACCAGTGCTTTTTGTAGACGGAACAAATATGTTTTAAATACAAATATTAGCATGCACTGCCAGCAATGGCTGCAATCATGTTCAATACAGGAAAAGGATGGAAGTAGCTAGAAAGAAGTGAAAAGTCAGGCTTAACTAAAATGTGGTAGATATTTAATATAGCTTGTTCCATTTCTTAAATTACATCGCAACTTTAGCAATGTTTGTTTATAAAGGTGACAACATGAAGCAGTTAGGTGGAGGTAAGTGCATCTAAATTTAATCTTTGTATGGACTTAGATACAATTAGGCAGAAACGTGGCAACATGTGGCAAGAGTGCTAAGTAACATTTAGAAATAACATAATTCCTCTGTTGCTTTGAACAGATTAATTCAATGGTTGTGTTAAAAGTATATCATATGGTTGAGGAGACCTGTTGAGGTCCAGCCCGTTCTAATGATGTTATTAGAATGTTATTGTGGGATTGTGGAGATTCAGATTATATACCATTAAATATATGATGGATATAGGTGGGCTGAAGGACAGAATTTATACAGAGAAGGGGAAATTATAAATATAAATATTATGTGGTATAGAATATTCATCTTTATTCCCTTCAAATACAAAGTGAACATTTAATAACTGCAAACCACATGAGATAAAACGCAGCAAATCAAAAAACTGTGGAAGAGGTTTTCATTGCAGGGAAAGGAAGGGAGTAGATAGATGTTCAATCATAAGGATGTAAATGACAACAAGAAAAGGCATAAATAAAATAACAAAGGTGGATGTTGTATGCAAAACAATTTGAGAACAGTATACAAGAAGAATATATGAATGAACAATATATACTAAACACAGCACATGCAAATCTTATCACCAATAAACTGAACATTTTAAAATTAGTATTTTTATTACAAAAGATTAGTTATGGGCGGCATGGTGGCACAGTGGGTAGTGCTGCTGCCTCGCAGTTAGGAGACCCGGGTTCGCTCCCCAGGTCCTCCCTGCGTGGAGTTTGCATGTTCTCCCCGTGTCTGCGTGGATTTCCTCCCAAAGACATGCAGGTTAGGTGCAATGGCGATTCTAAATTGTCCCTAGTGTGTGCTTGTAGTGTGTGTGTGTGTGTGTGCCTGTGGTGGGCTGGCGGCCTGCCCAGGGTTTGTTTCCTGCCTTACACACTATGTTGGCTGGGATTGGCTCCAGCAGACCTCCGTGACCCTGTAGTTAGGATATAGCGGGTTGGATAATGGATGGTTGGAATTAGTTATGCTTTTCTCAGGCATATTTTGTGAAAAAATACATAAATTACAGTTTTTCTTCCTATTATTTTTGTAGTTCCACATGATGGTTTATTTCATCATTTTTGAAAATTATTATTTTTTGACAGTATTTGCAACAAATGACAGGAATTTATTTCTATCAATTCCATTATTGTAGATGATTCCACATTTGTCTGTCTGTCAAAGGCGTAACATGTTATTTTGTAATCATTTGCAACTTTGGCTTGACACAAACAACAAAAGATGTCTGAGTTGATTTTTGAATAGTGAATACCTACTGTCACAGGAGGCTGGGGGTGGTACCCAGCCGAGACACCCAGGAGGACCGGAGGGGGGCTTATGCCTCCCCCAGACCACGTGGGGGTGACTGCCCCGGTGGCTTTGGGGAACATGGGAACTGAGTTTGGAAGCTTAACCCTATAGGAGCCCATGGTCACCGCCAGGGGGCGCCCCAATGCCTGAGGAGCCCTGGCCCTCAGCACTTCTGCCACACCCGGAGGTGCTGGGGGGAAGAAGACCAGGGACACCCGAAGTGCTTCTGGGTGCGTAGCCAGTACTTCTGCCACACTGGGGAGTGCCGGTGGAAGATTATCGGGAGGTGCCTGGAGCACGTCCGGGTAGGGATAAAAGGGGCCACCTCCCTCCATTCGATGGCTGGAGTCAGGAGTGGAGAAGAAAAGGCCTTGGAGGAGAGGAGTGGAGGCGGACATGAGAGAAAGGTATTGGAAGGAAGGCCTGGACTTTGGGAGAGTTTTGGGGTTGTGTGCTAGTAAATTATGTATAATAAACGTGTGTGGGTTGAACCATCGCTGTCCACCTGTCTGTGTCCGGGCCATCTCCCACACTAAAAATTCTTTGCCACTCCAAAGAGGAGAATTTGAAATCCACTTCATATGGGTGAAATACTTGGTGTTTGGAGTTAATCCTAGAAAACTCATGGCACATAGACTTCTGAGGTGTGATTGTTGCCATGCCTAATCCAGTTCTCTAACTAAAATACCATTAAGTTTAATGTACATTTTTATTTTTTCTTAACTAAACACCTTCTACTGTACATTATTTTTTCTTTTCTAGAAAGCCTGGCCCTCCGCAGACTCCCTGAGAAACAAGCCTACTTGCTGAACTCCTTCTTTGAGTGTCTGAATTTAAGTGGTGACAAAGGGAGGTCTCCAGAACCTGACCTCCTTCTATCCTTACTTCAGTCTTTTTTACATTTATAAAAGAGTATTGGTTCAGAGCACTTGCACCTGTTTCAACTTTCTGTCGGAAAATGAACATATGTTTAGATTTAAAAAAAAGTTGTTATCTTATTGAAGCTACCTGATGATTTACAGTGACAATAGAAGTCACTGGGGGCCAGAGCTTCTATAGAATCAAGGACTGAGAAACGTATGCAGATTCTGTAGGATCCTAACCCAGGTCATAAGAAATCAATAGATCTGTAAATATAACAGGGAGATAGATTAGTAAGCTTAAGGACATTATTTACACATTTCTTTGATTAATCGTGTCCAACAATAAAAAAATAACCTTTTGAGGCAAAAGGGACTCTTGTCGACACTTTCATGATAAAACACCATATGCACAAAAATTAAGTTGAACACACAATAAAATAGAGGCATTATAATTTAGCATACGTGACTAATTTAGTTCTTCAGGCCTGAGACAAAGTTAAGGAGTAATTCTGTTACTTTGAGCTGAACAGTAACATTTCCACTCTACTAGACTATAATTTAGGAACGGTCCTTAAGCTCAGCATGATGAGCAGCTTGTTTTTTTCTGATGTTGCGGTTTTCTTTGTACACACCATCATTCCTAAGAGCTAACAAGACAATTCTGGAAAACTGGAATATATGAAAATAATGAGGACAAAGCAATTCCTTCTGATGTTCCAGTAGATTCACAATTTAAAACCATCCTACAAATGGACTTCACAGCTACAACACTCTAAAGCAGGGATGTCAAATTCAGATTCTGAAGGGCTGCATTGGTTACAAGGTTTTACTCCAACGATTTTCATAATAAGTAGCCAAATACTGCTTCTAATTGAACAGACTTCTTTTGCTTTCATTGTATAGATTTGCTTTATAAAATTAAAAGCATATTGACCAATCCTGGCCCACAAAATATTTGGATGGTGCTCTCCAAAAAAGAACATTCAGTAGTTTGGGAAATGTCTTTTATGGCAATACAAGACTAAGAAGTCACAGAATTAAATATTAAGTTTCATTATCAGCTATTATTTTCTTCTTATTAAAACAACTAGTTGGAGTCAAAATGGTGGTCCTTGTATAACTGAGCTTGAGGTACCTGGTTTAACTTGTGCTCTGTTGGCTGCTGGTTTAAGGCAAAAAGAAACAACTTAGAATCTTAAATAGCAAATCAATAAAAAAAGCAAAAGAATTCTGTTCATTTGGAAACAGTGATTAGTTATTATTTAAGAAAGTGCTTGGAGCAAAAATGTGAAGTAGCCCTCCGGGATTTGAGTTTGACTCCTCTGCTGTTGAGAATAGTTCACATATATTATAATATATAACTGAATAATTATAAACTGAAATATTACAAATTACTATTAATAACAATAATACAAACAAACAAAAATTGTAATAAATACTAATATTTGCTATTAAGATTAAATGATAAGCACGTGTGTAAAAATTATGCTCATAATCTCTGTCCTAAAAAAGTAATCCATTATACTGGAGATTAATGGCACTTGTCAAACAGCTCACAGAAGAATGATGTAAGAGTCACTGTAGCATTTGAGTTACATTATTCTACCGCCATTATCAAAATGTTTTCCACTATCTATTAAACATAAAAAGCTACAAGTTACAGTATAAGTGCTAGAGATGACGACAAGGATTGTTTCTGGGCCCATTTCCAGGACTGTTATTCTAGAGAACCGTTGGCAATTTCATTTGATTCTGCTGTGTCTATAAGCACTAAATTTCTAGTGAAGCTGGTGAACCCTATGATTTGATCTCGCTGAAAGCCATTATACAGAGTAAGCTGATGACCCATATCCAGGAGCCGAATTTGTCTTATCTCACATTGCTTTTGCATTCAGACAATTGATGTTAAATTTGTTCATTTTACCCTATTGCTTCAATGCCAATTTTCCATATTTTAAACTGGAGAATTAAATATGCCATTGTATGAAATGTAATTATTTGCAGGTCCTAAATTTCACTTCGCTTAAAGATATAAGGCTACTACAGATCTATAAAACTCTTTGCATCCTCAATAATATCGTACAGTAAATTAGGATAACTTTGGCAGGTCTGTTTTTACAACAATAACTTAGTACTTCAATATGAAAAAAATTGTCTTCTCTGATCTGATTTTCCAAGCAGCAGCCCCTACTGAGATTATATGCTTTAGGTGTGATCTCCCAGTGTTTCTCTCAATGGTTTTTGACTGATTATTTTTATCTTCAGATTAACAAATAAAGCACATTCCTTGATGAATAATTCTTGCATCAAAATCAATTTATCTGAGTGATAAGAGTTAAAAAAAAAATTACAAGCCCTGAGAGAAAAAAATTATTGGCCTTGATTTAGGGCCATAAGGTTAAAAAAAGTTTCTGTGTCATGACTCATTCCGGTATCAGATGATATCCTTCGAGACACAAATATTGTTCAACTGCTCCTCTTTGGAGGCAGTGGTCAGCAGAGGGCATGGAGTGGACTGTAGTTGGTGTTCTAGATTGTCTTGTATATGCTACCTGTATACGTGAGAGTCCAAAGGCAAGTATGGCTAAGGAAACAGTGTTGATGCCACATTGGTAGCCCTATGTGGCTGGAACATTGACTTCTTTTAAAATGTCATGAGGCTGGCCCATCATGAAAAATGTCATGATATCTTTGGCATTTCATTTTACTATTAAACCACCTTGAACAGACAGTAAAAGAATTATTGTAGGAGAGGCTGCCCCATACCCAACACATACTTTTCAGGTTGTATACCATTAAATATTATTGCCTATACTGTGGTGTTGTCATGTCATATACACATGCTAAATATTAACCCCAATAGAGAACAAGAATTAATTGCTGAAGATGATCCAGTGCCGTTTTTCAGTTTCCTTGAACCAGCACCAGTCCAGTGTAAGAAAGACGCTGTATAGCAGCCGATCCAACACAGATTAGACAAAGGAGGCACGTGTAAAATTAAATTAACTTTTTATTTTCTTCATCTGTGGGCTACGCCTTCCCTGTGCCTGCAGACACAACACAGTCCCAAGCACACAATAACACAAATCTCGCCTTCCTTCTCCACCATTCTTCACCAAGCTTCATCCTCCTTCCACCCAACTCTGGCCCCTGAGTGGTGGTCACTGGCTCCCTTTATAGTTCAGTCGGAAGTGCTCCAGGTGCTTGATCCCTGATTTCCGGCTGCACTTCCGGGTGTGACAAATTGGTTGCCCACACGGGCTCAGGAGTCCCAAATACAGTGCCCCCTGGTGGTACCTTTGGGACCCAACAGGGCTGCACCCAACTCCAATTACCAGGATGCCCTGCGAGAACCTGAGGCACTGTTCCACCCCAGGGAGGCGGCCAACTAGAGTTCAGGGGGAGGTATTGCAATGTCCATGGCTGCTCCCCCTGAAAATAGTGTGCATGGGCATCCCGGCTGGGTAAGGACGCCAAGCCCCTGTCAGATACAATCATTAAAGGCAAGTGGCCAGGTACAGATATTGTACTAAACGCCATAAATCCAACTCAACAAGTCGCCATCAGGCTGTTGTTAAATGCATTACCCAGCAATAGAGGGTGTTGCATCTCTGTAGGTGGTGGAAAGTGTTGACATATAGGCTGTCAAAATCTGATGTATGATCTCCTTATCCACCAATGCTGTTGCCTTTTTGGGTCTCCTAGATCCTTCCCAATATGTATGACATCATTATATAATTGGCAGTACCATTGCACAATCCATACAACTAATATGTAGCTTTATATTTCATGCTGATCACCTAACCTCACAATGATCAAAACCCTGCTACTATCAAATACATACTCAAATTTGTTCATTACATGCATTGTTAACACATTCTGGCATGCTGTAGAAGGAGCACAAGCCTCTTAAATATACTACTAGCCACCTCTGCCCTACATTGTAAACTGGATGTCCAAACCTCCACTGGTGGTAGATAAGTATAAAAAATAAATAATATTTATAATTTCAAAATGTTCTGTAGTAACCCCAGATTGGTGTTTGCAGTATTTGGCCTGGAGTTAACATGCACCCCGAGTCATTTCCATCCAACGGCCTGCCTCAATTGTGGTAATATGCAAGAATAACACACTTCTGCTTTTGACCATGTGTCAAGATGTCCTTCCATTTTCACAGTGACATACGGAGCAGTAGATGTTCAAACACACCTTATGATGGCTTTATAGATAGATAGATAGATAGATAGATTTTTATTCGTCCCCAACTTGTCCCAACTGTGGTCATTGAAAGAAGTCAGAAAACATCTGTTTTTAAAGTGCATGAAGGATGCTTATAATTTTGTATTCAAATGTTTAGTGTTACATATATATTAATCTAGAAAACTATTTAGAACAGGGCAGCACGGTGGCACAGTGGTAGCGCTGCTGCCTTGCTGTAAGGTGACCTGGGTTCACTTCCTGGGTCCTCCCTGTGTGGAGTTTGTATGTTCTCCCCGTGTCTGTGTGGGTTTCCTCCAGGTGCTCCAGTTTCCTCCCACAGTCCAAAGACATGCAGGTTAGGTGTAATGACGATCCTAAATTGTCCCTAATGTGTGCTTGGTGTGTGTGTGTGTGTGTCTGCCCTGAGGTGGGCTGGTGCCCTTCCCGTGATTTGTCCCTCTCTTGCGCCCCATGCTGGCTGGGATTGGCTTTAGCAGACCCCCATGACCCTGTGTTAGGATATAGCGGGTTGGAAAATGACTGACTGACTGACTATTAGGACCACCTGTTTATTCATGCAGTTATCTACTCTGCCAATCATATGATAGATGATGATTTCAGGTTCCACTCCTGTTGGAAAAGAACAGAAGGCTGAACCTGCAGAGGGCACATGCTCACCAAAACTGGATAGTTGAAGACTGTCTGAGTTTCACAAAACATGGGGTCAGCTTTTGGCACCAAAAACTTGAATCCATACCCCCAACCTCCCTTGTGTCACCAGTCTAGACTATCTGTGGTAGTGTAACTGTGTGGGGATTGTTTTCTTGGTATACTTAGTACTCATTAATACCAATCAGTCATTGCTTTAATGCCACATGCTATTTAAGTATTGTTGCTGACTATGTGTATCTTTCATGACCAAAATTTACCCATGTTGTAATGGCTACTTCCATCATAATAATACATCATGTCACAAATCAAACTCATCTCAAACTGGATTCTGGAACATGTCAAAGAGTTCAGTGTTGTTTTGTGGCCTTCCCAGTCACCAAGTCTGAATCCAACAGAACACCTTTGTGATGAGGTAGAATGGGAGATTCACCGCGTGCATGCAGAAACTGCATAAGACAATCAGGTCAACATGGACCAGAATAGCAAAGGAATGTTTCCAACATCTTGTGGAATCCATGCCATGAAGAACTAAGTCTCTTCTGAGAGCAAAATAAGCCCAATCTAGTATTGGTATAGTGTTCTTAATAATTTAATAATTTGTTCAGTGAATGTACTTGTTTGATTTAAAAAAGAGTAAATAAAACATGTATTTTAATAAGGAGTTAACAGCAGTACATTTCATGTAGTGTCTTTCACAGACCACACCATTACAAGGTGCTTTAGAAGGCACACTGGAATAACATCTCTGATCAGCTAACACTAATCAACAAGCATTTTGCTACTGGGTTTCTTTCACCTGTACTTTAACAAATTTAACTTGCTGACTCCAAATCTGAAAACCGTTTTCATCCAGCATGTCCCATTTTTTAATTATGATGTTCCAGGTCTTGGACAACAAGGGTGACTGGACAGTAAAGGTGATGCGTTTCAGCATTTAAGAAATAAGTTTGGTCTCGAGAAACATGAAGCCAAAATTGAGGAAGGTGTTTTTGTTGGCCCTGAAATCCGTGAACTGATGCTTGACGATGAGTTCAAAAGGAAACTGAAGCCAACTGAGTCAGCACCCTCATTCATGCAGGTTGTCCGGAATTTTTTTAATACTCACAGAGCAGAGAAATATGCTGAGCTTGTGGAGAATATGCTGAAAGTATATTACCTTACGGGAGCTAGAATGTCACTGAAGATGCATTTTTAACATTCTCATCTCGACTTTTCCCACCAAATCTAAGTGATGTCAGAGATGAGCATGGGGAAAGATTTCTTCAAGATACAAAGGTGATGGAAAACCGATATTAGGGAAAATTTACTCCAAGTATGATGGGTGACTACTGTTGGTTCATGCAAAGAGAGACAGATGTGCAGTACAAGCTCAAAAGCAATTGCCTCAGACAATTTTGAGCACACTGACATTGCTTTTATATTGAGGTAAATTGACATAAACATGTTTTAAAGTGTCTCTGGTATCCTCTTCTGGTTTGTTTTCAGAATAAACACATTCAAACAATTCTGGTGGGACAGAGTTCAAACTCTAGATATTGTGCTGATATGTTTTATTGATATTCAAAAGTTTCAAAACGGCAATGATGTGTATCTCAGAAATCTGATGTACTAGCTAAATTCCGATTTCATATATGAAATCAGTGTAAAAAACTTAATAGAGAGCTGGTCTGAAGTTCCCCGTAGCAAACAAAAAATATTTTTTTGTAGACCAGTGTAATCAAAGCATAACAGAACATCAGGGGCCTCATGCATAACACCGTGTGTAGAATTCACACTATAACATTACGTAAGCACAAAAGTGGAAATGTGCTTACGCACAAAAAAATCCAGAACCATAAATCTGTGAGAACGCCAGCTTCCATGTTCTTCCGCTACAAAAATCCCGGTCAGCATGAAAATTAACACACATGCTTGCGCCTGCTGACCCACCCCAACTCCTCCCAGAATTACGCCTCTTTGAATATGCAAATCAATATAAATAGCCCTTAAGGTCAGTGTTCTGCGAAAAGGCAATGGCAAAAGCACGAGGGAAAATAGAATTTCAGCGAATACCAAGTGGGGCCAAAGAAAAACATACTATTTGTTGGCTTAAACAGTGGTATAAACAACAAAAGGAAGTTGATTGAGTGACATAGAGTGTCGGAGAAACTCGAAAGCTCAAGTTCACAATGTCGCACAGTGCCCGAAATAAAAAAGAAGTTGTCAGATATCAAAGTGGCCGTGAAAAGGCAAGTCGTAGCCCACCGTCTGAGTGTCATATGAAAGCTTATTAGGGTACAGAGAAAAAAAAAGGCACACAGTGGGGAAAAAAGCACGAAATATCAACTTTAATCTCAAAATTTCCACTTTAATCATGTAGTTTATTTTGTTATTAAAGTAGAACATCATAAACTTCATTTTAAAATTTACTAGTTTCTCAAATCCCATCGTAACAAAGTAGCATGTTAAATGCTTTGTTTTGTATTTGATCTTCTATGTGCTCTATGTGTGTGAATCACTACATGCTTCTGCGCTTTCTGTTCCTCCGACAGGACACAGAATCCATTACATTTGTAATATTACAGCTCCATGAATAATTAAAATACTGAGATGTATGTGTGATAACATTTTCATGATGATAGGAGTTAGAGCATGTTATTAAACATGTAAACACGGTGACACAGTGATTGTTCCTGCCTCATGCAAAATGCTTGCTGTGCCATACGCGACTTTCAATGAAATATTTTATTGTAGCAGTACTGTGTCTTTCAAAAGTACTAACCTCCAATTCCTGTCCTTACTTTTCTTTCACCAAATACCCAATCGCCATACAATCAGCTCTGTAATAGATGTTAAGCCATCTGTAAGCTTAGAATGCTGATTCTTCAAAACATTTACGGAACATTGAAATATCTTCATAGTATGTGTGACGATACGGGTCCACTCCACGCTCCCATCCATCTTTATGGGAACTCTTGAACCTAACACCGTCGATAATGTCACTGAGATGAGCTGACAAGAGAGGACAATTCTCAAACATGAAGCCAGGGGATATTTCCCAAAAAGTGCATAAGTGCTTTTATTACAAACAAACATCAATGTCCAAACAAAAAGTGCAGTGCATCTGGTTTCAATAAATAAATCCATAAAAACAAGTGTCCAGTGGGGATAAAAACCATCAATAAATAAATCCTTTAAAATCTGAGGTTAAAATAAAATGCAGAAGTTAATGCAGTCTCTCTCATTACTCTACGGCCCACCTCCGTCACTCTTTCTCCCCGGCTCACCCATTGCTCTCGCAGCCAGCAGAGACCCAACAGCCACAAGCTCCTTAAGCCAACCTCCATCTTGGCCCCCTTACGGATGTCACTGCCTGACCGACGAGGTCGGCTCTCCTCCCTTCATCCTTCGCACTTCCCGTAGTCGCTCCTGGGATCCCTTGGGAGGACACCTGCCTTGCTCACCCTACTCACTCGAACTTTCAGTGGGGTTATAAAGTGGCCCAGGTTGTGCAATATTATAACTGTAGTGCAAGTTTACAGTGAGGTGATTGTACTTATAAGTACAAACAGTTCTACAAGGAGCACTTGATGGACTGATTGAGTGCGTTTAGAGTTCTTGGGATGAAACTGTTTCTGAACCGAGAGGAAAGGCTCTTAAACGTTTGCCGCATGACAGCAGTTTAATAGACAGCATGTCTGAGGCAACATGTGCTTGATGCTGTATACCGATAATTCTCTTTCTGATCAGCTGCTGTACAGCTGTGATTCACACTCAGATACAGTGATATAAATACTCCGAGTGGTGCAGTGAGAGTAATATGGAAAAAGATGATCTGATGTGGCAACCCCTAACGAGAGCAGCTGAAAGAAGAAGAAGAAGGTGCAGTGAGAGTAACAACGCTAAAACAGTTATGGTATTTGGAATACTATGCTATTCCCTGGACCATTATATTGTTACAGGTTAATTACAATCAGATGCATTACACTAATAAACAATATGCGGTTAATTTCAGTGTATGTATAAAGCCGCGTCAGGGATGTGGATCTAAAAGAGAAAGGGTAACCACACTGGAACAGTAGCACTGCTTTGACATTGGGTGCCGCCAGTCTGCAAAACCGAGCGCAGAACTTGCGTACGACTGAGTAAGGGCTACCGTGGAAATGTGCGTGGCTTTACGCCAAGTTTAGGTTTTATACAATGTGATCTAAATGTGGAAATGTTCTTATGCAACATTTTTGTACGTACTCACTGTTTATTCATGAGGCCCCAGGTGTAGGAACAATATGTTAAATTCTGTCACATGTGTTAGTAGTTTAGATAGTTAGTTTTGGGAAAATAGAAATTCATTAAAAATATTAAGTAATAACTTCATATTATCAAAAAAACCTGGTATAATTTAAGTCATTGAGTTGCCTATTTCGTATGTTACTTAAATTATTATTTTATAAACTGAGAGTATTTAAGACAGCAAAAATGGCCCAGTTTAAAGATATAAGGATACTACAGATGGGCAAAGCACTATGCATCCAAAATTACTCCACAAAATAGGAAAACACTGATAACTCTGTATACTATAATTCTATAGTATTTTTAATCAAATGGAAAATGAATTAATCTTGCAAAGGTGATTTTGTAACCACAATTTAAACAAAAGAATCACAGTATATTATATGTATAATTGCATTAGATGTTTCATTAATCTTTCAAAATTTTCAATTCACACATATAACAACTTTAAGCAGGTTTGAGGATTTGAGAGAACAAAAAATACAACATTGCCTCTTTTATGGAAAATACAGTTTAAGAAAAAGATGATGACTTTATTCTCTGGCTAGTAGTTCTATCATTATTAACATTTTGTATAATCAGTATTAAGGCTGCATTCTCAATTGACCTTTGTCTCACACTGTAATTGCCAGGGTGCAACAGTGAAGCCTCCTGTTCTGCTTTAATGTGCTTAGCTCCTTCCCCGGTAGGTCCCACTGGTTATGTATGATCTTACAGCTCTGTCAAATAAATACAATGTTTGTCGAGCACATTTAATTTAACTTTCAACTTTAAGATCCAAACTTTTCCATATATCCATAATTCCCATAAAATACAATATTATTCATTCTTTTTTTTTTTAGCATTTTATTGATTTTATTAAAATCAAATACAATTACATACAAGCAAGTAAAGGTTCGAAACACATCATCTACCACCCATGAGAAAGAGAGCTAGGCCAGCAGAGTAAAACTTTAAACAAATAAAAATAAGTAAACTGATAAATTAATAAATAAATAAAAATAAATAGAATAAAAAAGAGGGGAGAGAATCTGCTTCCTCAATTTAAATGCTTATTCTAAAATGTTATTGATTAGATCCTGCCAGGTTTTGAAAAAGTATATAACATCAGTTACCCACTGACTTAAAGGAGAGTTAGCATTCTTCCAGTTGAGCAAGACAAGTCTATGTGCCAATAGTGTAGTAAAGGCAATCACAGTTTATTTGTCCTTCTCCAGTTTAAGCCCATCTGGGAGTTCACCAAACACAGCTGTTAGTGGGTTAGAAGGGATTGTGACACCAAGGCTGTCTGAAAGGCACTTAAAGATTTTTTGTCCAGAATGATGTTAATTTGGTACAGGCCCAAAATATATGGCCCAATGAGACTGGAACTTGATTGCAACATTCGCAGGTTGGATCTTGTCCTGGAAAGATTTTGGGCAATTTTAAATGAGACAGATGCACTTGATATATAATTTTAAATTGAATGATTGCATGCTTTGCACATGAGGAGCTCAAGTGAATTCTGTGCATTGCTACCTGTGATGCTGAGTGAGAGATCCTTTTCCCACTGTTCTCTGGGATCTTTGAAAGGTTTTTTATATGTTTTTATATATTGTGGAGATGCTGTCTGAGCCCTCAAGACTGATCAATATTTTTTCCAGCATAGAAGTAGGCAGGAGGTAAGGAAAATTGGGTAGGTTTTGTTTAACAAACTTTCTAATTTGAAGGTAGTGCAAGAAATGTGTTGTTGGAAAGTTAAATTTGGAGTGTAATTGTTCGTAGAATGCAAAGACATTGTCTATCTACAGATCTCTAAGTGATTTAATCCCAAATGTTTTCCAGACATTAAAAACTGCATATGTTTGAGAGGGTGGAAAAAGGTGGTTCTCGTGCAGCGGTGCCGCAGATAAACATTTCTCTGTCTTAAAATACTTCCTACATTGGTTCTTGGTTTGTCATCCACCAGTTTTTAAATAAAGGCAAAGGTTGCTGTTTGAATTCCTGACTCTTTACACCGAGCCTTTATGTGAAGAAAGGTTGACTGCTCAGTATCTTGTTGCATCTTGAATTTGCTTTTCCTTATCTTTCATTAGAGTCCTCAAATTCTTCAAGTATAAAAGAAAAAATTTGGATGGATTAACTTTGTGAAGAGAAACATTAAAAACAACCGCTTGAGTGGAAATGTGAAGCAACTTCCTCTCTTCATGATTTAGCAGACCAAGTTATCATAGGTTGCATTTTTAGTGAGCCTTTCATTATTCATACTGGAGTGTTTATTTTTCCAAAGGGTTTTTTTCCCTGGAATCTACTGCTGTCATTTTTTTTGTTTTTTTTTTCCATTTTGTAAAAATATTGAAAATTAATTGAAATTTTGTTTCTTGAGCAGCAATAACATTTGTATATTTTGTGATTTGGTTTTGGGTCTGATTTTTTTTTTTTGGCTTTGGACCATTTCAGATTTATATTAGGTTTTGTAATATGTACATTCCAGTCCTAATAACATTTATCCTAAATGGTGTTTATTTAATCTTGTTGAATTCTTTTTTCATCTTTTTGCATTGGTAGGTAAACTGCCCCAAAAGTGAGCAGCTGTGACTCACAGAAACATGGTGATAAAGGTCACAACAAACATATCTAAGTCATCTGAATTTATGGTGTAAAAACTAAAAGATTGACACCTTGTACTTTTGACTGTGTTCTTGCCAAATAAATCCTTACAAATGAAATATTGACTATGCTTTATAATTCAGATATTTGGCTTGTTGATATTGTGTTTGATTTCCTGGTTACAAATCTTTGCTTGCTTTTTTAAACCACATCTTATCTTCTGTTGCCAGTCTAAATTATTTTCTGGCTCTCTCTTTCAGGCAGAACTGTATAAAGGTCACTGATGTGCACTTCCAGGTTGTCCAAGATTGTGGATACCAAAATTGTTGCCTGTGCTTGTTTTGCTGATTGAATCTTTGGTTTTTGACTTAGTATTATGAATATTCTCACCAATGCGTTTAGGGTATATTTTTGTTGTGATGTCTCAGTTAGTATTGGACTTTCTGGTTCTGAAATTTTTTTTTTTTTTTTTTTGACTAGGTTTCATCTCCTGGTACTTGTTTCTAAAATACTAATCAGGCATATTTGCAAATGTTTATGTATTTTAAATTCTGGCCCTTTTGTCATTGCTGGCTGAAATTTATTTGTCCTATGCGTTATCTACACTACCTCTCTGTCATTTTCTCTGATCTCATGGCTTGAGAATTTGTTCTTTTACAAATAATTGGATTTGATAATTGCAATAACTTCTTGCTGGGAAATAATCATGAATGGAATTTCTTTGCATTTCCCAGTTTAGTGTGGTTTACAAATATGTTGTAGATGTTCAATTATTTGTTAATAAATTTGATATCTTGTTGAACAAATGAATGATACAGTGTGTAAGCTGGTAAAACTACTTGTTTGTTCCCTCTACTGATTCTCTATTCATAATGAAATCTTTGAAACTCCATAAACTCTGTATGTTAAGTTGTCTTAAATGTGACATACAGGCCAAAATTCATGAACATCCACTCAGCTGTTTTGGAGTGTGTGGTTTTTGTGGTGTTGGCCCTTTCATTATGAACCCACAATGAAATGCTTTAAACTGCATGATCCTGTATTTGAAATTGCATAAATGATAATGTAAATATAAAAATCTATGAAAGTAGGCACAGCTGTTTTTTTGTGATGTGCAATTTTTGTGTTGATCTGCCACCACACCACACGCCACAATCCGTTGTTTCCAGCAAATCATTCATGTGGAATGTAGCCTTCACTGTAAGAAGGGTCAAGCTTAAACAATGTGCCAGATTTATTACCACTGTCTGAACTGTTTTGGCATAATAACACAGTTTTAGTTTTGTACCACATTACAACCTCATTTCTTGATGCAATTTTTGAAAGGACTTAAAGTTTAGAAACTGTAATATGCATGGAAAATGTACTGAATTTCAACTCAGACATTTTGGAGTGATGTTATGTCAAATTAGACCAGGGCATGACAGAATGGTTTAAGGTGGTTACAGGAGTGAAACAAGGATGTTACTGTTCAGCCTTGCCATCGACTTGCTGATGCATAGCACAGGTAATGGAAAAAGGCTACAATGCATAGACGGCAACCATTTGAAATCGATGGAATAATAACGGTGATGTTATTATGATTGAGATTAATGCAGAAAAGGAACAAGACAAGATTAATTGCCTAGCAATTACCGGTTAGAAACTAGGATTGCTCGTCTCAACCCAAAAAAAAAAACCAAATTGATGGAAATTAACACTTCAGGCTCCTCCCTATACATCCAAGGCAATTCACCTCTCTTGACAGCCTGCTTACCTGCAACAACAACACTACGGCCAAGATTAAGACACGCATTGGCATGGAATCCTCTACCATGAGCAGATTGAGAAAAAAATATGGGGCAACAAGCAGCTCTGCATATACACCAATAAAGTATGTAACAGCGTTATCATACAAATTCTTGTATATGATCCCTCACAAAGGCACAACATGCTAAACTGGATGGCTATACTGAATCATACACAAACAATGGCAAGAAATGACCACTAAAGTTATTGTCCAGACAAAAGCTGCCAAGCTGCCCAACAGTCTCAAATTACACAAAAGAAGCCTGGCTTGGTTTTGGCTAACTACTGTAATATGTTTAAACAACAGCAGACAATCCCAACAGGCCATGCAGTGGGCTCAAACTGGAAAACACTGACTAGGCAGACCAAGGGTGACCTGGGAGCAAAACAGTAATGAAGTCCTTTACATATTGGGTATGAATTAGACAGAAACACAATCACTGGCACTTGACAAATCTGCTTGGTGTCATGCTTTTTCTGCTTTATGTGACACTTGGAACAAAAAGCTATAAGAAAGAGAGAGATATCCTATATTTTAAGTTTGACCAATAGCAACCTACATATACAAAATTTATCACCAGACAAGATGCAATCTGAAGTTTGAAATGAAGTATTCAGTGTGCAAAATAGATTAATAATATCAAACAAAGCTGAAATATTCAAAAGACAGACAGAGGGAGGGTATTACAATTTTATTTATATAGATTTAATTAATTAAAAGGGCAGAATTGAGATGAGATAAAGGAAAAGGATGAAAGCTGAGCATAAGAATTGTGTGATGGCAGTTCTAAGCCTAAATGAAAACTAGAACATACACAACACTAACAGCGCCTGAAGTTTGCATGGTCAGTACACTTGCAACAAGCTAATTAAAAGGGCAGGCTGAGTTATGGGACACACTCTGGACCCCCTAAAGGTAGTACTGGAGGAAAGAATGATAACAAAACTAAGTACAATTATGAACTATGCTGCACATCCTCTCACTGACACATTAACACTGAGGACTTTCAAAACCTACAGAGAATGCAGCTTGCTGTGTTTTAGTGAAACGTGGCTAACAACTACCATCCCAGATGCTAACGTGGAGCTACCCGGGTTTAGCACAGTTAGAGCGGGTTCTGCTACAGCCTCAATACAAACCAAGAGTGAGGGCGCTACCTACAACCACACGCTCATTCAGGAAGTGGTCCCCTGAGGCAGAGCAGGCTCTGAGAGACTGCTTTGGAACTACAGACTGGGATATATTCCTGGGGTCACATAGTGAGAACATTGAAGAGGCTGTTGAATGCACAACTGATTACATCAACTTCTGTATGGACATTGTAGTTCCTGTAAGAACAGTACGCTGCTATGCTAACAACAAGCCATGGGTTACAAGTGACATCAAGGGCCTTTTGAACCAGAAGAAAAGGGCTTTTAAAGGTGGTGATCAGCATAAGCTCAAGCTCGTGCAGAAGGAACTCCGAGTCCAACTCAGGGCGGCGAAAGAGCAGTACAGGAGAAAGCTGGAGCAGAAGTTGCAGAACAACAGCATGAAGGAAGTGTGGGATGGGATGAAGATTATCACTGGCTGCAGCTCGAAGCGGGGTGCCGCCATCGAGACAGACGTGGAGAGAGCAAACCAAATGAACAACTTCTTTAATAGGTTTGATCACCATAACCCACTATCACCTCGGAGTACTGCATCCTCCAACCATCCTTCTGCTGATACCAGCATAGGTGAGACATCCCCACCCACAATTACAGCAGCCCATGTGAGCAGAGAGTTGAAAAGACTTCGTGCCAGCAAAGCAGCGGGTCCAGATGGTGTATTGCCACGACTGTTGAAGGCCTGTGCGTTGGAACTTGGGAGTCCTCTACAGCGCATCTTCAACCTGAGCCTGGAACAGGGGAGAGTCCCAAGGCTTTGGAAAACATCTTGTATCACCCCTGTCCCAAAGGTATCACGTCCTAGTGAGCTGAATGACTTCCGGCCTGTTGCTCTGACGTCACATCTGATGAAGACCATGGAGCGGCTGCTGCTTCACCACCTGAGGCCACAGGTCCGCCACGCCCTCGACCCTCTGCAGTTCGCATACCAGGAGAAGGTGGGAGCGAAGGATGCCATCATCTATATGCTACACCGATCCCTCTCCCACCTGGACAGAGGCAGTGGTGCTGTAAGAATTATGTTTTTGGACTTCTCTAGCGCCTTCAACACCATCCAACCTCTGCTCCTTAGAGACAAGCTGACTGAGATGGGAGTAGACTCACACCTGGTGGCATGGATTGTGGACTATCTTACAGAAAGACCTCAATATGTGCGTCTTGGGAACTGCAGGTCTGACATTTTGTTCAGCAATACAGGGGCGCCGCAGGGGACTGTACTTTCTCCGGTCCTGTTCAATCTATATACATCAGACTTCCAATATGACTCAGAGTCCTGTCACGTGCAAAAGTTCGCTGATGACACTGCTATTGTGGGCTGCATCAGGAGTGGGCAGGAGGAGGAGTACAGGAAGCTAATCAAAGACTTTGTTAAATGGTGCGACTCAAACCACTTACATCTTAACACCAGCAAAACCAAGGAGCTGGTGGTGGATTTTAGGAGGCCCAGGCCCCTCATGGACCCTGTGATCATCAGAGGTGACTGTGTGCAGAGGGTGCAGACCTACGTGTGCTCACGTGTGCTTTGCAAACGCTAGAGTCTGTTGAGAGTTGTTGGTTTGTTCTGTGGTGTGAGATTTAAATAAAAAAATACATTTTGCTCTTAAAAACTTGGGTTTTGGTTGCCGCTAAGGAGCCGTGTGGGAATTTTTAAAGCTTTTTTTCCCTTTAGAAGGGTTTTTTTTTTTGCTTTTTTTTCGCCCGCACAAGAGCAAAAGTAGCTGGGTGTTTGGAAGTGCGCTTGGAAAAGTTATTTGTACTTGTACCTGTCTTGTTATCTGTATTTGCATTAGCATCGAGGCGGCAGGGTAGAAAGCAGCAGTAACTGATATCGGTATTTGTAAATAAATAACCGCGTCGTCGTAACAGCGATTCCTTAGTTTAAAGGAAAAGAAAAAAAAGGCCGCGGCTGACTTCAAAACAGTAAAAGGTAGAAGCTCTGCAGTGCGCAGGTAAACGGCCAGCGTTGACGCCGATCAGGCACAAGGAGCAGTAGGTGCAAATAAGGTAGTAAAGTTTTATTTATTTGTTTATTTTAAATTAAACAGCCCTTAGCGGTCCAGAGGTAGAACAGTTAAGTGGGCAGCAGCGTAAGGGTTCATTAATACGGGGGAATACAAACAGTGCGAGTGGAGAGCTTATCAGTAAGAGGAGCGCAAAGTCAGGAGAAGAGGCAGAGAAAAGTAAAGTTAACCTCATAGACAAATAGCAGGCAGCTGAGAGGGACAACAGTACAGGAGCTTAAGGAGATAAGGTGTAAAATATCTGTAGCAGATCTTAGTGTTACCATTTAAGTTAAGGAGCAGCTGAAAGAAGAAGAAATTTAATTTTAAGAAAAAAAAAAAAGTTAAAAAAGTTAAGGCAGTTTAGTAATCCCAAGTCAAATTTTAATAATGAGGCCAGTGCAATGCAAGTCCTGTTGGATGTTGGACTTTTTAGATGATGGTTTGGAAGAGCCAGTTGTCTATGAGGGCTACATCTGCAAGAGATGCCAGCTGATCCATCACCTCGAGCTCAGGGTCGCTGAACTGGAGGAGGAGTTGGCTGACCTGCATTGTAATAGAGAATTGGCAGACTTGGCCCAGGTGTCCTTTAGAGAGATAGTGTGCACCCCTAAGGTGGCGCGGGAGGAGATTCCAGACCAGACAGGTAGGAATAGGTGGGTCACGGTCACAAGGCGTAAGGTAAAGGGTGCACACTGTCCGGGGGCATCAACCCCAGAATTAGAAGTGTCTAACCGTTATCATGTCCTTGCGGAGCTGGACGGTGACTCTGATAATTCTGAGGTGGTAGGCAGGGTTGAGGAGCCCCAACGGGCCACCTCAAAACCAGTTCCGAGAAAGAGAGAGGTAGTGATAGTTGGGGACTTAATCGTTAGGGGGATTGAAGCGCAGGTGTGCTCCAGAGAGAGAGAGTCTCGCACGGTGTGTTGCCTTCCGGGAGCACAGGTGGGAGACCTCCCTGGAAGGGTGGATAGGCTCTTGGCCAGAGCGGGGGTGGATCCAGTTGTCATTGTCCACGTTGGAACAAATGACATACATAAGGGTAGTCTGTCAGTTCTGCGATCCAAATTCAAAGAGTTAGGTACCAAGCTGAGGAGCAGAACTGACAAGGTAGTCTTCTCCGAAGTTCTGCCTGTGCCACGCGCCAGTCCAGGTAAGATTGAGGAGATTAGAAGGCTTAACGCGTGGCTCAAATCTTGGTGCAGGGTAGAAGGGTATAGGTTTATGGGGCATTAGGACTCCTTTTGGAACAGATGGGACCTGTTCCGCCGTGACGGGTTACATCTGAACCGGAGGGGCACCAATGTATTGGGGAGGCGTATGTGTAGGCTAGTCGAGGATTGTTTAAACTAGGGAATGGGGGGGCAGGGAGTTTAGGACAGGCCAGATTTAGATCTATATATAGAAGAACAAACAATGGTGTAGAAAAAAAAAGCATAGTAATGTAAATTCTAAGCAAACATGTAAATGTAGAAGGATTAACACTTTAAAAATAGCTTGCCTTAATGCTAGAAGTATCAAAAATAAGGTAAGTGAGTTGGAGTTGTATGTAGCAGAGCATAATTATGATATTATAGCAATAACGGAAACCTGGCTAAATAACAAAGATGGAGATGAGTGTAACATAGAGGGATACACATTTTTTAGGAAGGATAGACAGAACAGAAAAGGAGGTGGGGTTGCTGTTTATGCCAAACAGGGTTTAAATGTAAGTCCTCTTCAGTTGGATGATGAGCCCCATCTTAGTGAGGACATGTGGCTTCGCCTGGAAAATATTAGGGAAAGAGGTCTTATTTTAGGAGTATGTTATAGACCACCCAATTCAGACAATAATTTCAACACACATCTTTTTAGTAATATCAAAAAGGCAAGTTTACAGGGGGATATTATAGTCATGGGGGACTTTAATTATCCAAATATTAACTGGGATAACCTTGCAGATGGAGGAGCACAAGAGCAGGAGTTTTTAGAAGTAATCAGCGACTGTTTTTTAACACAGCATGTTAAAGTACCAACACGGGGTGAAGCCTGCCTAGATTTAGTATTCTGTAATAATCAGGATAGAATTGAGGGTGTAGAGGTAATTGAACCACTAGGGTCAAGTGACCATAATGTAATACAGTTCTCAGTATTTTGTAATAGTACGGATGCAAAGACTAAAATTGTTAAGTTGAACTTTGGTAGGGCTAATTTTGAGAAGATGCGACAAAGTCTAAGTAGGATAGACTGGGATAAGCTGTTAAGTGTGGAGACAGTCGAGGAGCAGTGGAACAGGTTTAAAAATGTTTTGCATGTAATGCAGGACAGATACATACCTAAATTTGGAATTAATAGGAAACTAAAAAAAACTCCACGATGGATTAATAAAGATTTAAAAAAGAAGTTGCAAAGGAAAAAACTGCTGTATAAGGCATATAAGACTAATGACTGCAAAGTGAATCGTAGAGCGTATGAAAATATGAGAGTAACCATTAAGAAGGATATCAGGGAGGCTAAAAGACAGTTGGAGAGGAATATAGCAGATAAGGCGAAAGAAGACCCCAAGAGATTCTTTCAGTATTTTAGTAGTAAAAGAACAGTTAAGGAGGAGGTCAAGTTCATCAGGAATAGTAAAGGGGAATTAAAAGATACAGACAATGAAATAGCAGATGCCCTAAACTTAAATTTTTCGGAAGTGTTTACAAGTGAGCGAGTGGATAACCTCCCAGAGGTAAACACAACTACTAAGGAGGTTCTGAGGGATTTGGAAATTGAAGAGGGAGAAGTGCTGCTCAGATTAAATAGGCTGAAATCAAACAAATCACCAGGCCCAGATAATATTTATCCTCGTGTTCTTAAGGAGGCTAGTGAGTACATATATAAACCCTTGACACATATTTTTAGGAAGTCACTGAGCACTGGAGAGATTCCGAAGGACTGGAAAATGGCAAATATCATTCCATTATATAAAAAGGGTGACAGGGCAGATCCAAGCAACTATAGGCCAGTAAGCTTAACATGCATCACAGGAAAATTAATGGAAGGAATTATTAAGGATAAGATTGAGCAACACATGGCAAGGACAGGAGTTATTCTGACCAGTCAGCATGGGTTCAGAAGAGGGAGATCGTGCTTTACTAACATGTTGGAATTCTATGAGGTTGCAACAAAAGCATACGATCAAAGTGGAGCATATGATGTTATTTATCTGGACTTTCAGAAAGCATTTGATAAGGTGCCACATGAGAGGTTGGGCATCAAGTTAAAAGAAGTGGGAGTTCAGGGTGATGTTTTTAGATGGGTACAGAATTGGCTCAGACACAGGAAGCAGAAGGTGATGGTGTGAGGAACCTCATCAGAACTGGCCGATGTTAAGAGTGGTGTTCCACAGGGGTCAGTGCTAGGGCCGCTGCTATTTTTAATATATATAAATGATTTAGATAGGAATACAAGTAACAAGCTGGTTAAGTTTGCAGATGATACCAAGATAGGTGGATTAGCAGATAATTTGGAATATGTTATATCATTACAGAAGGACTTGGATAGCATACAGGCTTGGGCAGATTTGTGGCAGATGAAATTTAATGTCAGTAAATGTAAAGTATTACACATAGGAAGTAAAAATATTGGGTTTGAATACACAATGGGCGGTCGGAAAATCGAGAGTACACCTTATGAGAAGGATTTAGGAGTCATAGTGGATTCTAAGCTATCAACTTCCCGACAGTGTTCAGAAGCCATTAAGAAGGCTAACAGAATGTTAGGATATATAGCACAATGTGTGGAGTACAAGTCCAAGGAGGTTATGCTCAACCTTTATAATGCACTGGTTAGGCCTCATCTTGAGTACTGTGTGCAGTTTTGGTCTCCAGGCTACAAAAAGGACATAGCAGCACTAGAAAAGGTCCAGAGAAGAGCGACTAGGCTGATTCCAGGACTACAGGGGTTGAATTATGAGGAAAGATTAAAAGAGCTGAGCCTTTACAGTTTAAGCAAAAGAAGATTAAGAGGTGACATGATTGAAGTGTTTAAAATTATGAAGGGAATTAGTACAGTGGATCGAGACTTGTATTTTAAAATGAGTTCATCAAGAACACGGGGACACAGTTGGAAACTTGTTAAGGGTAAATTTCGCACAAACATTAGGAAGTTTTTCTTTACACAAAGAACGATAGACACTTGGAATAAGCTACCAAGTAGTGTGGTAGACAGTAAGACGTTAGGGACTTTCAAAACTCGACTGGATGTTTTCTTGGAGGAAACAAGTGGATAGGACTGGCGAGCTTTGTTGGGCTGAATGGCCTGTTCTCGTCTAGAGTGTTCTAATAAATATCTGGGAGTGCAGCTGGATGACAAATTGGACTGGACTGCCAATACTGATGCTCTATGTAAGAAAGGTCAGAGCAGACTATACTTTCTGAGAAGGTTGGCATCCTTCAACATCTGCAGTAAGATACTACAGATGTTCTACCAGACGGTTGTGGCGAGTGCCCTCTTCTACGCGGTGGTGTGCTGTGGAGGCAGCATAAAGATGAAAGACGCCTCACGCCTGGACAAACTTGTTAAGAAGGCAGGCTCTATTGTAGGAGTAAAGTTGGACAGTTTAACATCTGTGGCAGAGCGACGGGCATTAAGCAAACTCCTGTCAATCATGAAGAATCCACTGCATCCACTGAACAGTGTCATCTCCAGGCAGAGGAGCAGCTTCAGTGACAGACTTTTGTCACTGTCCTGCTCCACTGACAGACTGAGGAGATCGTTCCTCCCCCACACTATGCGACTCTTCAATTCCACCCGGGGGAGTAAATGCTAACATTTTTTTTTTTCATTTTTTCATTTTTATTACTATTTAATTTAATATTGTTTCTTTGTATCAGTATACTGCTGCTGGATTATGTGAATTTCCCCTTGGGATTAATAAAGTATCTGTCTGTCTGTCTGTCTGTCTGTCTGTCTGTCTATCTATCTATCTATCTATCTATCTATCTATCAAACAATTTGTTAAATGTGTCAAGAAATGCTACTGGGGCTCCTCTATGCTAAGAGCAATATGTCTGCATAATGACTCACTGTGACTGTGAGAGCCAAGTCAGACATTTTCCTTCTTTATAATTTTCCTTCTTTTTAGTTGATTAGTGTATCTGAACTTAAATACAGATAACATCCATCCATCCATTATCAAATCCGCTATATCCTAACTACAGGGTCACGGGGGTCTACTGGAGCCAATCGCAGCCAACACAGGGCGCAAGGCAGTAAACAAACCCTGGGCAGGGCGCCAGCCCACCGCAGGGCGCACGCACACACACACACCCACACACCAAGCACACACTAGGGACAATTTAGATCGGCAATGCACCTAACCTGCATGTCTTTGGACAGTGGGAGGAAACCGGAGCACCCGGAGGAAACCCACGCAGATACGGGGAGAACAAGCAAACTCCACACAGGGAGGACCCGGGAAGCGAACCCAGGTTAGATAATAACAATTCTTTCTAATATTTGATTTGCATTTGCATATCCTTCCCATAACGTTTTCTTCATTTGAAAATCCCAGAATTCAATTCTGTATTAAAACACATTGTTTATCACCATCAATTTGATTAGCTGATGGTTCAAAAGAAGAACTAGCAGACCCCTTTTCTAAAAAGGTCTCAAACATGACCCACAATATCTTCTAAAACTTTTACTTCTTCAACGAGGAGGGCTGATGCATTGAATAATGCTGCCTGAGACAAAGTGTGTTTTTGCTGCATATTAACTGCCAATTCCTGCATCCCCACCCAACCCCAATACATACATACTCAGAGATTAATCCTTACTAGCCATGAGGTGATGCTCTAAATTCATACATATTGCTATACAGGCTTCACGATGCAGTGCGTTCTCTGGATAAAGGACAAAAAAATAAAATATTTTAGTTTTGGAAAAAATACAATGTTAAAGGCACAGTGCAAAGTTAGTAGACTTTTAACAGACATTGGTTGTGACTAACACCTTAAATAGATTTCAGAAATTAACAAAACTTTAGAAAATAGCATATTTAGAATACTGTATATACAATACGATAGGCATATACACTGACCTGTCATAAACATTGGGACAAAAATTATAGGCTACAGCATGGTGATAATAATCCAGCAATAATAAAAATAATGATCCTCAAACTAGCTCAGAATAAGAGAGAAGGACATGGCAAAGTGATATTAAGCAAGACTGCAATTGCAGACTTTAAATGTACTGCTAAAGACTCAATTTAATTCAAAGTAAGCATCTCTTAAATGAGTTTACATTAAAACTTGTGTTAAAACTTGGCAAATCCCATCCCCTGTTGTTCTGCACCATCAGTGACTTGATGATTATACTCTTCACATTCGCCCCTGCATCTGCCTCACTAAAAAAGCTCTCCAAAGCTAGAAAAACCTGATGCTGTGTATTCATTGCAGAGATGGGGACAAGTCGCATATGATCAAGTCCAAGCAAGTTTCAAGTGTTAACCATCAAGTCTCGAGTCAAGTCTCAAGTCACAGTTAAGACAAATCAAGCAAGTCAAGTCAAGTCAAGGGTTCACCCTAAGCAAGTCAAGTCGAGTCCTGATAAGTTTCAAGCCAAGTCAAGTCAAGTTGCAGTACTAAAACAAACAGAGGTTAAATTTTTGATACGTTTATTTTTGCACAGAAAAATTTTTACAGAAAAGATGAACTTATATACATATATTATGTATCTTATTTGCATTGCTATATTTAAATTATATGCATATCTGTGCTACATTAATATCTGAAAGTAAAATTGTGTTGCTTACACAAAATGTTTAAAACTAAGAAATCCAGTCTAAAATGTATAATGCAATTCAATCTGAAAGGATTAGTTTACTTTGACAACAACAATGTACAGATAATGTACTCACCCCCTTGTCATCCAATATGTTCATGTCTTTCTTTCCTCAGTCATAAAGAAATTGTTTTTTTTTTTTTTTTGTTTTGAGGAAAACATTTCAGGATTTCTGTCAATATATAATGGATATGTATGGCGCCCCGAAGTTTGAACTTCCAAAATGCAGTTTAAATGCAGCTTCAGAAAGCCCGAAATGATTGGTTATTTTCCAAACAAATTGACAATTTATATACTTCTTAGCCTCAAATGCTGGTCTTGTCTCCTCTCTGTGCAGTCTGTGTGATTTGGGTAAATACAGTTAATAGATGTCAAAAAAACAACAATCTCTTTTATATCTTTAATGTCAAAAACATCCTGCAATGCTGTTTTTACCTTTTTTTGTAAAGGGCATTTGAGCTTCTATACATGTTAACTGTGTAAACACTGTGTCTGCACTTTTGCTGCAATCTAAGACTGTATTTACCCGAATCACACAGACTGCGCAGAGACAACACAAGACCAGCATTTGAGGTTAAAAAGTATATAAATTGTCCATTTGTTTAGAAAATAACCGATTGTTTCGCTAGATAAGACTCCTCCTCCTCGGCTGGAATCATTTAGAGTCTTCTGAAGCTGCATTTATTTATTTATTTATTTGTTTTCTATTTGAACTGGTTTCATTGTTATACAGCACACAACATTTTGTTGTTATTGTGAGTGTACACAAAAAAATTATAGACACTTAACGTAACCGATTCGAACGATGAAATTATTCTTGTCTGTATGACCAAAACGTTTTGAACGAGTTATTGAAGGAGAAGTGATTGCACCGACGCTTTCATCTTAGATTTTCATGCAGTATAACGTTACACGAGCTGCCATTCAACTAACCACACGCAGTCAATCCATACAAATGCTTGAAAATGCGCACATTTAATATAGACATTATAGTTTACATGTAATATCGAGAAGCCCTTTCATTTCAAGTTGCACTCAACATTAAAATGTGGCTACACCACTGGTAACGTTATAGCGTTTTATTTATGAGATGATCATCACATTTCTGATAAAAAAAACATGCAACCAAGGCCAAATTATGACAAACAGAAAAGATTAATTTAATTAATTAGTAATCGTTTTATTAAATTGACTATAAAGAATTCGACTTTCTTACCTTTCCTTGTGGTTTTTGAAGTGCCGGATGAAATTTGATGTTGTGGTTGTCGTGTCTGATACTCTCGCGTTGCATTCTCTGCATCTGGCAAATCTTTTTTTGTTAGTACGGTCTAGTTCAAAGTCCTTATAGCCAAACGTGACTATATGAGGAGCTCGACTATTGTCTGCCATGTTTGGCGCGGTTTGAGTTGTGCAGCGTTCTTCTTCTTCTTCTTCTTGGTAACGTTAAGAGTTGTGCAGCGTTAAGGGCGCAGGCGCCAATTATGGTGCTGCTGAGTCATAATTATTTTGTTAAATTGTTTTATTTTATTAAAGAATTATATTTAAAAGTTTAAGTCATTGTCGAGTCTTCCACTTTAAGTCAAGTCTCAAGTCAAGTCACTTACTCTCAAGTCAAAGTCAAGTCAAGTCATTTTCTTACTTCAATCAAGCAAGTCTCAAGTCCTGAAAATTGTGACTCGAGTCTGACTCGAGTCAAGTCATGTGACTCGAGTCCCCCATCTCTGATTCATTGGATAATAATATTGCATTTTTTCCATATATTAGTAATGATAGAGTTCCCCCTGGGTACAAATAAAGTTCTATCTATCTATCTATCTATCTATCTATCTATCTATCTATCTATCTATCTATCTATCTATCTATCTTTTTTTTATGTATTGAGCATTTAATACTGTTAGGCCCCTGAGTACTTGCTCAGTGATACAATTTTGGCTCTGTGCACCACCACAATGAATTTGAAACAAGGCAATGTCGTTGAAGTGTTGGCTTGCAGTTTTAACTTAAGGCGTTTAACAAAAACATTGTATGAACCATATAGGAAACAGCCATTTTTATGCTTGGTCCCCTTATTTTCAGGGGCTCAAAAGTATTTGGACAAACTAACATAATCATGAATATCATAATCATTTTCAATACTTCAGTTTTGTCTACAGCAAGTAAAATACATATCAAATTGTGTTGATGTCAATTGATTGACATGGTTATTGAAGAATATACCACTTTTTTGCCTTGAAAAGCATTTGGTTTGCTGTCACAGCAGGCTTTAGTCATATAATCAATAAATACCAGTGACCCACTTTCATTGGCAGTCATGCATGCCCATACCATAACACCACTTCCACCAGGTTTCACAGATGATGTGGTGTGCTACATATCATGAGCCATTCCTTCTCTATATCCTTCTCTATTCATCAGTCTGGTACATATTGATCTTAATTTCATTTGTACAAAACTGGACTGTTTTTTAAAAGTATTTTCTAGCACAGTCTAATCTGTCCTTCCTATACTTGAGGATTACCAATGGTTTGCACTTTATGGTAAACCCTTTGTATTTACTTTCAGGAAGTCTTCTGTTGATTGTAGACTTTGTAAATTATAAGCTTACCTCTCAGAGAGTGTTCTTGGTTTGGCTAAATGTCATGAATTGTTTTTTCTTCACCAAGGAAAGAATTCTGCGATCATCTAGCACAATTGTCTTCCATGGTCGCCCAGGCCTTCTAATGATGCTTAGTACACCAGTGCATTTCTTCTCTTTAAGAATGTACCATATGGTTGATTTGACCACTACTGGTATTTTACTATGTCTCAAATGGCTTCGTTTTGTTTTCTCTGTCTGACAATGGCCTGTTTTTACTTGCATTGACAACTCTTAGGACCTCAAATTGAGAGTTCACTGTGACAGTCTCCAATTGCAAATTCCACACTTGGAATCAAATCCAGACCTTCTACCTGCTTAATGGCTGATGAAATAATGAGAGACCTGGTCACATCATGTTATGGGACAGCTTGTCAGTCCAAATACTTCTGAACCCCGAAAATGGGGGGAGGCCATGTATAAAATGGCGCTGTCATTTCTAAATGGGTCATATGATATTTCGTTTAAACCCTTTGAATTTAATACTTAAATCTCAGACATCAATCATATAGTTATTTGTTCATTTCAAATCTACTGTGGAGGCATATGGAGCCATAATTATGAAATTGTGTCATTGTCCAAATATCTATCTATCTATCTATACTCCAGGATGGAAATCAAAATCCCCAAATGCTATCTAAAGAGGTGAACCATGAAAAGGTGTCCAAATACTCTATATACGTATTAATAAAAGTCAATTGAGTGGGAACAGTTTGGATGGATCTTAAACAATAAATGCTATTGATTATTTATTCCTTTTTAATTAAACAAAAACTGGTGTGTATATAATGAATAATGTATAATCTTCAATATCTGGCTGTATTCATTATTCTAGTTTTTCACTTTAACATGCAAAATATACAGTATATTTTTTGTATTTAGCAACAAATGTGACACACTTCATTATTAATACTTATTGTGTTGTTTATTTAGGATTTTTGTCTTATCACTGATCACAAAAAATTACAAATGTGACCCTAAATTGTAATAAGCAGTTTCAGAAAATGAATGTATGGATAAATGAATGTTAAATATTTATTACTAAATTAATTGATTTATGTATTCTTATTTACTGTATATAAGAGTGTTAGAAAGTGATTAGTAATTATGAATCATTTGGAAGACCTGAATTAGCTGAGCCTTCATCCTCTGCATAAGGTGATGCTTGTGCCAATTGATACTGTATTTAACTATACTACATATTGCAGGAGTGTGTTATGCTTAGCCAGAACACATTGATGGCTGCTACATTCAGTATATATTTTAAATAAAATAATAAATAATACTAAAGCAATGCTCCCTCTGCTGGTTCCAGGCTTTCATGTGTCTTCTTTCTTCTTCTTTCGTCTTCTATTGTCTCAGAACCACCACCCCCCCTTTTTTGATTTTTTGGCTTATGAGGCATCTGCGCAGCTCACTGCAGAGCAGCAGGCTCTGTTTCTATGGGAACAGGCAAAGCCTTTTTCTTTCAATTGGTTGAAGCTGCCTGAATCAAAAGGCTCCCAAGGTCAGAGGTCATCTGCAGAAAACTGCCGTGCTGCTGTTTTTATCAGCTGTTAACCCCTACGTTTAATGAAAAGGATGTCAGAAGGCAGGGGTTAAAAAGGTTGTGGTGACTGCCAGCTGTGCCCATTATAGAGTAAAAGGAGGGAAGGACGGGGAGAATAGACTGGGGGAGGGCGAGGAGGCTTGCAGCCGGCAGAAACCTAAAGGTCACTGTCATTACAGCTTTTGTTCGGAGACTATCTGCCTTTAGCAGCAAAGCTTGTCATTCAGTGCTCATCATTTTAGAGTTTGAAAATACAAAATGAGCATGCACCATAAACCATACAAAACAGAGAAAGACAATATTTTCTTTTTGCCTGTTAGTGCTTTTAATAGTTAAGTACAATTTGTAACCAGGGTGGATGGGCCTTGTATGTTTGGTGTAAATAAGTAATTGTTTACTGTTTAGTATTCCCATCTCTGCCTCCTACACGTATAAAAAGCCACCAACTTATCCTCTATTTGTTGTAGTGTCGTGTTTCATATTTTATCTCTAAGAGCTAATTTTGAACAAGTTATCTCTGCTTTTGAGCTTTTATTAAAAGAAACCTATATAATCTAAATATTTATTTGAAAATATTTGATTAGATAGACTTTATTAATCCCAAGGGGAAGTTTAGATGAAAACATTAGAAATATAAAAAACAAAAATCAAGAGCCAAAGAACAAATAATACAATCAATCAATTAATAATACATGTATAATGTGCAGAAACTACAACATTAACTTAAAGAGTGTAAATATTTAGTTTGCAACACCAGGAGGAAGCATTGAATTTCCTGATAGCAGCAGGCCGGCAAGACTTCCGGAGGCGCTTCTTAACATTGTGGAGCAATGAGCCTGTGGGTAAAATTGCTCCAATATGAGCACCTCATGGAGAGAATGGAGAGAATTTTTCATGATTGCATTCAATTTTGCCATCATCCTATTTTCCAGAAGAGCTTCCACTGTGTTCAGGGTTAGCCGTTTGTTTAGGCACTGATAGTCTTTAAAACTCAAGGTGCTTTGCTGAAGTGTACAGAGTAGAACAATACACTGGCAACTATGGACTGGTAGAACATTTACAGCAGCATCAAAAGACCGGAGTCTCCTCAGGAAGTATGCACAGTTTCCTCTGGTCCTTCTTGTACAGCAGCACTGTGTGGCCAGATCTGTCCAGTTTGTTGTTTATGTAAACCCCCAGGTACTTGTAGCTCAGTACCACTTCCATGTCCTCTCCCGAATGGTGACTGGTCTCAGAGAATACACTGGTCATCCACCATCAGCTTTTGCGTCTTGCTGATGTTGAGTTGCAGGTGGTTCTCCCTACGCCACAAGATGTAATCCTCCCCAAGCCTCCTATAATCTGAATATGAGGTTTGACTACTAGTAAAAATGGACTTATTAGGAAGTGTTATGAAACAGGGGTGATATACACATATTAAATATCAGCATGTTCAGCATTTAATATCTGAAGATCCTGGTAGGTGGGTATAATTTTTAAAGTTAGTCTAAATAAAACCAAAAAAAGTTAGTGATCCGGAATGGCCTGGGCAAAGCTGGACATCAGTTCAGTTTGTCTCTTTGGCATCCTTCAAATACAAACGTTAAAATTTCAAAGAAACCTGTGAAGGAAGACAAATTTTGACTTTGCCTTGTTGAAAATATACCAATGTACAATGCCTTCAGAACGTATTTAGACATCTTCACTTTTTTAACATTTTGCTATATTGCAGCCTTGTACTAAAATTATTTAAATTATTTTTTCTCTCATCAAGCAATAGTCAATATTCCAGAATAAAAAAGTAATCACAGGATTTAAAAAAAATTCAAATGTATTAAAAATGAAAAATTGAAATATCATATTGACACAAGTGTGGCATTCCATCTGCAGGAGGAGGTGCCCTGCCACTAGTTCTGGACAGATTGGCACCAGGAGTAACATAAGCTGTCCCCAAATAAGCTGACCCTCAGTAAAAAATAAGGCATTTGGATCTTAGATAGCACAAGATATTTTATTACAGCAGTCCTTTAGAAACAATAATGATGTAGAATATGTACAATGCAGAAAAAATAAAAAATAAATAAAAGGCAATATAATCCCCAAATAATGTAAACAGTCAAATGGTGCTATATACAAAAATCAAAAGTGATAAAAGCAAAATAAACAGAAAGAATGCTTTACCCTAAAGTAAACACACCCAGTCCAAAGCAAAAATCAGCCTTTTAATAAAAACATAAAAAATGGCTCTTCTATAGTCACAAAAAAAAAAAACAAAGCTCCTCTGTACACTAAAAATCAGAAGCCTTCACTGACTAGGAGTGAATAAAACTCCTATAAAGCAGCCAGCCACAAAGCCACTCAACCTCTCCCTCGACAGACAGTAAGTACTGGGATTTAATTACCATCTTCTATTTTGCAGCACACTATTACCATCATTTATTGAAATATGCTGCTTATTCTGTTAATTCCACTGGCGTGCATTTAGAAAAGGGTGCTTTGGGTGCAGGTGTTGTATGTTTCGTCTTGGAACGCAGCACAACATCACAAGTATTCAGATCCTTTACTCAGACCTTCTTTATAGCACCTTTAACAGTTATTATGGCCTGGGGTCTTCTTGAGGATGACTCGACAAACTTCACATACCTAGATTTGGGGACTTTCTTCCTTCCTTCTCTCAAGCTTTGTCATGGTTGGGTAGAGACCCTCAGTGGGCAGATTTTTTCTGGTCTCTCCAGAGATGTTTGATTGAGTTTAAGTCTGGGATTTTGGCTGAGCTACGCTGTGGGACCTTATATACATAGGTGTGTGCCTTTCCTAATGGAATCCAATCAATTGAGTTGAGCACAAGTGGACCCCAGACACGCTATAGAAACAGCTCAATAATAAGCAATAGAATGAGGTGTACCTGAGCAAAATTTCTAGTGTCATAGCAAAGAGTCTGAATCCTTGTGCTAGTGCAATGTTTTTTTGCCATATTCTCCTTGTTGTATGCTATGTAGGTATAACCTGTCCATCATTATTTAGAACTCTTATATTGTCTGCTAACATTAATTGGTCATTAGTATATCTAGTTTTTGTTAAAGGTACTTGGCTTGGGACTTTTATTTGCTCTATCAATAAAAGTGCTTCCCTATTATTTTTTTTTTCAAAGTAAATTTTTAAAAATTGAGGTGACTTATTACCTTATTATTGCTTAAAAAAATCTTCTGGGCTATGAATGTGAATCACCTTATTCATTTTTAAATTTGCTGATTGTAAAGATTCCACTGTAATTTTACATACCTCTAGTTCACACCAATTTGTCTAATGGCTCTCATCAAACTTGTCCAAGATGTACTGATAGAGGCTGTTTCAAAATCAAGAAGGCATATATAAATATTGTATCCATCCAATAGAGCAGAACTCTTGCTTATTTTTGTTTTTGAAGGGTAGACTGATCTTTAACCCAATATATTTTATAGGTTTATCTTATCCCTTTGGTTTATTACACAAGAAATATGATTATACTGCAGTGAATTAAATGATGCTGAAGATGTCTGCAAGCAATTTTCCCTTGTTAAAATTTGTTATCATGATTTTATTCAGCTTTATAGTCATGTTTTTGTACTAAGATCTGTTTTGTTTGTTTTGGAATGTTGATTATGAACCTTGAAAGTTTTCATTTATTCTATAGCTTTTATTATTTATTCTCTTATTATTCTGTGCCTCTATTTCAATTGTGTTCTTTGTACTTTCCTCTCTAGTAAGAAAATTAGAAACACCCCTATTAACATCAAAAGCATCTTTGAAGAATAAAAACAAAAGTATACAAAGGGAAGAGTGTAATTTGTTTTTGTCACAATACAGAAGACACTTACATTCAGATGAAGAGAACTTTGTTGGTCGCCAACAGTCAAAATACTTGCAAAATCAATAGAAATTGTGACTAATTAACTGACATTTTAGAATCATGCTACAACTTGGAAAGTTACATAACATACTCTCTCAAGCCATTTAATCAATTTCATGGTTACAGGGGAGCTGAATTAAGTAGAAACCATCCCTGTACAGGACACAATCTCATCACAGGGCCCACTCATGCACAACCACAATCACCAATTAACGCACATCTTTCAGAATATGTGAGTAAAACCAGAGTATATGGAGGACAAAAAACTTACAAACACTGATGGAGTGTGCAAACTACACATGGACAGTGATGGGACATGGAATTTGAACCCTGGAGGCATCTGTGCAACGATGGAATTACTATTGCACCACCCCTCTGGAAAGTTAGTAAACATAATAAACAGAATTAAATGAACAAGATCAGATCTATTTACATTAGAAATGAAACATAAAGACAGAGGAATCTCCACTGGAAAATGCTATTTTTGTTTAAACAAAAGTGAAAAATGTAAGTTGTGTTTGTGTAACAGAGGAATCTGATTTGGAAGCCTCAATGGGGAGAGAAACTCAACCTGGAGAAGACAAGCACTCTCTTAAAGCCCACTTCTTTTTTGTCAAGTGGTGAGGTAGTGGATACTTTTTTGATTTTACAGAAATTGTGTCACCCTCATTTTATTGAATGTCAAAAACAGCACTTAATATACCCAACATGGATGGGAATATGTACAAACAACTACTGTTACATTTTCTTTACAAAATAGATGCACAGGTATATTTTGTTGTGAAGAAGTGTTCATGAAGGGTATTTTAACCTCTAAGGTTCTTTTTTATTGATGGACTAAATGATTAGCCTTGATTTACATGACCACCCCACAGTATTTTTCTATTTGACATTCACTCGTCACTCATGTTACAAACACAGCAGTGGCCAAGGGCCTGTCACTTCACTGAAAGGGCTACACTTCAGAATACCTTAGCAAAGGCCAAAAGTGACTTCAAGAGCCACACTTCTGCTGGGACTTCTCAGATCATTATTTTTCAAAGGGCTGCACAGTTCAAACAGAGTGATATTGCCAAGGCTGGTGACATCAGCTTCAAAAGCTTATCAGTGGCCAGAGGTTGGCTACCTCATTGTTACCCTGAAAGGGCTGTGCAATTGTAACAGAATGAGCACAGCTCTCTCCTGACATACGCCAACAAGGCCAGATTTAAAAGAGCTAAACAAATACCAAATCACTCAAACAAGCACACTGAGGCGTATTACTTCAATAAACAAGTTAAGTTTCAGCGAGTAAATATTTGAATTTTAATTTAGTCAGCGCTTATATTTATTAGCAGAGACACCAAACATTAAATATCTTCTAATATTAACACTAAAACATTTCTAATCAATGTTCGTAAAAGTAAGCTTGCCTTTAGTTTAACCAGGAGAGGGATTTCCATGCAATTTAAAAAGTCTGTTCTTCTTAATCCAACAGAAGCATTCTTTAAAAGTATTTATAACCATGACACTGCCTTAATTGTCCTCTCCATCACCAAGGTACATTTTCATTTGGTATGTGGTGTTGTGCTTTCTTTTTCATATAGCAAGTTGTTTTGGTGTGGCTTCAGAACTGCCCATGCCCTTTTCTCTCATATTAACACATCATTCTCACATTAAAGATGTGAGTTATCTCTCCATTTCATTTGCCTATTTGCCTTTCTCAAAAGACGCTGCACCTTTCTCTCTCAATAGCTGCATTTTCTTTTATACCATGACTTAGTGGCTATTTTTAGTAAGCTATATACTGTAATGTCAAAACTGGATGAATGAGAATTTACACTTGGTCTTTATTGCTTGTCAATCTTTAGTCATTTCAAGAAAATTATGAGATACATGTTAAACAACAAAGTCTCCAAAAGCCCCCATTTCTCATCTTCTTACAAGCTTATACACACACGCTGGTTAGTGTATCTGAACTTAAATACAGATAACATCCATCCATCCATCCATTATCAAACCCGCCATATCCTAACTACAGGGTCACGGGGGTCTGCTGGAGCCAATCGCAGCCAACACAGGGCGCAAGGCAGTAAACAAACCCTGGGCAGGGCGCCAGCCCACCGCAGGGTACACGCACACACACACCCACACACCAAGCACACACTAGGGACAATTTAGATCGGCAATGCACCTAACTTGCATGTCTTTGGACAGTGGGAGGAAACCGGAGCACCCGGAGGAAACCCACGCAGATACGGGTAGAACAAGCAAACTCCACGCAGGGAGGACCCGGGAAGCGAACCCGGGTCAGATAATAACAATTCTTTCTAATATTTGATTTGCATTTGCATATCCTTCCCATAATGTTTTCTTCATTTGAAAATCCCAGAATTCAATTCTGTATTAAAACACATTGTTTATCACCATCAATTTGTTTAGCTGATGGTTCAAAAGAAGAACAGAACTAGCAGACCCCTTTTCTAAAAAGGTCTCAAACATGACCCACAATATCTTCTAAAACTTTTACTTCTTCAACGAGGAGGGCTGAAGCATTGAATAATGCTGCCTGAGACAAAGTGTGTTTTTGCTGCATATTAACTGCCAATTCCTGCATCCCCACCCAACCCCAATACATACATACTCAGAGATTAATCCTTACTAGCCATGAGGTGATGCTCTAAATTCATACATATTGCTATACAGGCTTCATGATGCGGTGCGTTCTCTGGATAAAGGACAAAAAAAAAAAAAATTTTAGTTTTGGAAAAAATACAATGTTAAAGGCACAGTGCAAAGTTAGTAGACTTTTAACAGACATTGGTTGTGACTAACACCTTAAATAGATTTCAGAAATTAACAAAACTTTAGAAAATAGCATATTTAGAATACTGTATGTACAATATGATAGGCATATGCACTGACCTGTCATAAACATTGGGATAAAAATTATAGGCTACAGCATGGTGTTAATAATCCAGCAATAATAAAAATAATGATCCTCAAACTAGCTCAGAATAAGAGAGAAGGACATGGCAAAGTGATATTAAGCAAGACTGCAATTGCAGACTTTAAAAGTACTGCTAAAGACTCAATTTAATTCAAAGTAAGCATCTCTTAAATGAGTTTACATTAAAACTTGTGTTAAAACTTGGCAAATCCCATCCTCTGTTGTTCTGCACCATCAGTGACTTGATGATTATACTCTTCACAATCGCCCCTGCATCTGCCTCACTAAAAAAGCTCTGCAAAGCTAGAAAAACCTGATGCTGTGTATTCATTGGATAATAATATTGCATTTTTTCCATATATTAGTAATGATAGAGTTCCCCCTGGGTACAAATAAGGTTCTATCTATCTATCTATCTATCTATCTATCTATCTATCTATCTATCT
>JANRMT010027041.1:52113938-52124573 GCA_026402145.1 Polypterus bichir lapradei | reverse complement strand
TCTATCTATCTATCTATCTATCTATCTATCTATCTATCTATCTATCTATCTATCTAAATAGGAATCATAGGTAAATGTTACCGATAATCAATATACTTTTTTTGATGATATTAGGCTAGTCAGTTTAGTTCAAGGGTCTAAATATAATTTATATTGTGAACTTTTATACGTCTGCAAAGTTAATATATATGTTACAGTCAGTGTGTGAAATTGGGCATTGTACAGAATGCCTAGGAAATATATAGAATGCTGAAAATGGGACGTCAAAGTATGAAACGATTAAAATTCCAAACATTTCCTAGGCATTCTGCAATGCCAAAAGGCAAATCGACAAATCATTCTGTATAATGCTTAGGTATTATATACAATGTATTACAGACATTTCATGCTTTGCCTAAAAACATTACGCATTCTATATAATGTCTAGGCATTCTACAGTATACAACACCTGTTTTTCACACATTGCCGGTAACATTTAAATTAGAATTTTATATATAAATAAAATAATGGTGTTGTCACTATTATTTAAAACCATCTTGCATGCTGCTTGGTTAAATATCGAGCTTCCTATCATTACAGTAAGTACATTGCTATTTAACTTTGATGAAATTTTTTTTTCACTTGTGACATAAATTACATTCTTTTTACGTAAATGTGAAATGAAAAGAGAAAAAAAAACCAAAACAGTTTCTATGTTTTCTGAAATGTCACACCTCAGATGTATTATTTTCTAAGAGACATATTAGGTGGAGATGATTCCACAGAAGCCATCTTTGAGCAATGTCCATCATTTGCTGATCAATTTGCACACATCCTGGCCTGTAAAGAATTTAAGCCAACATGTAGCTGCTATGCATGTTTATAAGGTTGAATGTGTGTGATGAATATATTTTTCTTAATTATGCAGATTCAGGACAGATATCCAGAAAATTAACTCCAATATCACGGATTGGCATGTGCCTTTGAAATACGCTTCTGCTGTTTTGATTCTCTGACCCTTGCAGTGTGCTGACTTGCTGTAAACTCTGTTATGCCAAAACTGAAACTTTTGAAATTAGAATAGTTCTCACCATTTTTAAATACAATATATAAATAAGGAGCTGAATGTGTGTGTAATTTCTAAGGTTCATACCACTTTTTTTATATTACTATTTCATAACCTTAAAAAACAAAACGTTGCATGAACAAATTGCTGCCTGAGGCAATCATCTCTCTGCCTCACCTTATGCGCCTGCCCTGCCCAGCATCTTCCCCTATCCCCCGATGGCATGCTTTCACTGTCTGCCTCTCTGCTTTTCTCCAAACCTTTTTGATAGACTCTTGTTTAAATCCACACAATCACAAGTAAGAATAATGATATTATAGTATTGGTCATATAATTTAGTCATTTAAAAGCTACATCTAAATAATCCAGAAGAAAAACATACAAATTAAATATTACGAGTCTTATTTAATGAACCTGAAAAAACTTAGACTCCATCTTCATTACACACAGGTACATCTGTACTCATCAAATTTCAAATGTAATACAGGTATAGTCTATATATGAAACAAACATTCCAGACTGTTATGTAACAAGTTTTGAATATTGATGAAGCAGTGTCTCTTAAAGGATAATTTGTTTCTTCAAATCACAGTATATATTAATCTGTTACATGAAATTCTGTTCCAAAGTGAAGCATTTTTTATACAATCTAAAAAATATCTATCATGTTCTTGCATTTTATCATGGAGCTCAAGGGACTAGGGTCCAGATGTGAAACAAAAGCCTTAAAACAAGTATGTTCATTTTAAAGCAGCAAAGGTTTCATTTTAAGAAAAAAAAATCTGTCATCTAACTATGTGTACTGAAATCATTTTTTTTCTTATGTCATGTATATTTTAATCATATTTTTAGATGAAATGCTGGAACACATACTCAGTCACATACAGACTGTGGTTTGATGGCAGATGCACAATCACATCTTTTTTTTTCTAAATGAAGCCTCATATACAGTCAAGTTCACATCACATTGGTTCTTGCAGCTGCACCCATGGCTCTGTAGTGTTTGTGAGCGTGCCACCTACCAGCATCATGCCCTTCACCCAAGGCCTGTCCCGTCTACTCTGTGTCATCTTCTCTAAGTGGAAACTACTGTAGTGCAGGCTGTGTGCTGATTACTCTGAGTGTATAAAAAACATTGTAATACCATTCCCACTGATTTTATATATAGCTTTACCTAACTGAAATCATGAACCATGCATAACATACAGGCTGTTCCGTTTGAACAGTAAAAGCATTGCAATTGCAACATTATTTACAAACTTTGAAAGCAAAATAGGAAAATTTTAGAGTTGCTTTCCAGTATTGCTTTTATTTGCTTTTGAAAAAAATGTGCCTCTATTCAATCACAGTTTGAGTTCCCTGAGCATATGTATTATTCTGAGCAGTGGTTGTCAATTGTCAGTTTTCTGCAATTTCATGGCCAGTCCTTATGATCCGTACCTTAAATGAGCCAATCCCAAGTCTCCATGCTCAGCTGGATTTCGGTACCACCACTCCATCTCCCAGTTGTCCTTCTCTTCTGTGTCCACCACCTGCGCCAATTCAAAGTCTTGCACTACTTAAATGGGGTCCAACAAAACAATTTCCTTTCACTCCCCAACTCTTTGAGCTGGTCCATGCCAGCTTCGAGGCTGCCTAAGATCCACACACCAAGACCAAAGGAGACCAAGAAAGTGTCTCTGCAGTACTCCATCCACACAATCGATCTTCACAAAGTCACTCCCTCCCTCTCTCAGCTCTGCAACGCTAACATTACAATACTTTGGTAACCTTCTTTGTTGCACTGTCATATTTAGAGCAGTTTTAGAAATTGGCAAACTAACACAGAAGAAAATAAAATGAAGAACACAAATGAATGTTAACAATTATTAATATTAAAATACACAACTCTGACACTACATTTTAGTGTTATTAATATTAATCAATAGTGGAAACCAATTACTTTGAGCAGAGTTGCCAATATTCAATATTCTTCATCCTTCCTTAAAAAATAAATGTAAGAATAGGATGAATGGAGAAGCAGAACTGTGCTTAACTTATTAAATTTGGAACCCAACATTGACAATAATGAGCCTGTAAAACATAAAGACACTTGGTGTCATCAAGCAGGCGCAGCCTTCTAATTGACATTTAGATGTTTTACTTTTTTTAGACGGGAAGTTATTAAGTAATGTTTTTTATTTTTCTGCTTCTTTTTAATTGAATTCATATTTAACTGTACTTTTGTATATTAAAAGTATGTTAATATTAGACTTTAGGTTTTTTATTCCTTATCAAGCTTCACTGCTATTGTTACATTAAAAAATATTATCTAAAAAAGCATTTGGTATACATATGAAAAAAATAAAAAAAAAACACAACCACACAAAAACTATCTTTAGTATTTTGTTAAAATTCCCAAATGCCATATTATATATATACAGCATATATAGGTATATTACAAGAGGATGCGACTAGACTGGCATCCCAGGGCAGGTTGGTTGACAGCACCTTTTCCAACCAGAAGGCCACAACAAAAGGATGGGGGAGACAACCCCTTGGGACCAAGTGTTTCCCCAGCATGCTGGGTGCCAGTATACCTTTAGTTTGGTTCCCATTTGGACACCTGCAGAGCCACATGGGGTTTGAAGTTCTGGTGGGTGTCCCTGTTAGGGAACTTGAGTACCACCAGAGGTTGCTTCTGGGTACATTCTTCACTGTTCCCAAGAGGTCCTGTCTGACCTGAAAGTTTTCCTGGGAGGCAGCATTGCTCATGCAGGGGAGTCAGAGTTGTGAGTGGAGATAGATGAAGTGAAGAGCAGAGGAGAAAAAGAAAGAGAAAAGCAAAACAATTTTATTGTAGACTCTAATTTGAGAGCTGTTCAGACTTTGTGAGGACGCTGTCAAAATAAAAGTAATCATTTGAAACTGGGACTGTGGTTGTGAAGTAGTGTCTGGGGCTCTGTGCATATATATATTTATATATGCTCGTCATTTCGCGTCTCTGCTGCTCATGTTGTGAAGGGGGGGGGGGGGGCTGAATGCACGCTAAGGAGATGCAGATGAATCAGCTGCTGGCTTTTAGTTGCTGCTACCGAGCTGCTTGATCTGCATGTCAAGCTGCGCGGTGATCCTTTAAAAGCCTGTACAGCAGCTGCTGCTACCACGCTGCATGATCTGCATGATGTGCTGTGCAATGATCATTTAAAAGCCCGTACAGCAGCTGCTACTACCGAGTGGCGTGTTCTGCATGTCGCGCTGCACGACGATCATTTAAAAGCCTGTACAGAAGCTGTCTTTTTGTCTCACTTCCTTGTCTCCCGAGACATTAAAGTGTCTCCGAAAAATTGTTTGTAAGTAGGACGTGACGTGCAAGTAGTCTCGCGGGACTTCAAAGTGTCTCCCAGAGATGATCAAGTCTTGACCCAAAATTTTTTTATATAATAGATAGATATATAGTATCTGCCAAATAATACAAAGAGTACACGACATGTGTTTCACCCTAATTGGAGCTCATCAAGGGTGCAGATTGGAGTCTTACATGCATAGGCCTGATCACAATCTAATATTTGGGTTGTTACCTACCAGGTAACACTTATGGTTGGTCTGCTAGTCTGCACACATCCACCGTGCCCTCTCAGTTGCAAGAAGCAGATCATAGACATGATATATAGTATCTGTCAAAAATATGCATATGTGTGTTTGGTATATCTAAATAAACTTCATGTTTAAATTAGTGCAGAGTAGCACACATTATCATACCTCTGGATAACAAGCGCAGAGATGAGAGAGGCAAAAACTTCATAGAGGATAAGCAGTTCAACTGTAAAGTGAATGGGCATAGTTATTGTTTTACTTTATACAGGCAAATCACACTAACACCCCAAAAGCAAACTTCCTCATTATTCCTCATTATTAGGGACCATGGAAAATGTCTCAAAATCATAAATGCACACCTAAACACCAGGGCAAGTCTAATTACATTGAGTCCTCCTATCATACTTACACTCCTCTGCATACCTGTTAATGTGTGTCCAGCTCTTCACATTCTCGCCTTCAGAATGTAGTTTCTCCTCTGTAGCTCCTAACTCCTGGCACTCACATGACTTGCATGTAAAAATCTCCTAATTCCTGGTGACTCGCCTTGATATCCCCTCCAGCACATCAGCTTTCCACCAACTTCTAGGCCCCTCAACCTGCATTACCTCATTAGTCTTTCGTACCATTGCACTACCTTGGTAGTCACAGTGGTCCTATGTAAATCATTAGCACTGTGCATTTCCCAACTACTTGAAAGAGCTTTCCAGATGGCTATGAACGAATTGGGGTTTTCCTGTAGAGGTCAGTATCACCCACAGGTAGCAGGCCCTACCCCACCTGTAAGGGCTTTGTCTTCCTCCACTCCACCCTGTTCGTGAATGCTTAGTCTGCCAGCCACTACATTATACTAGGTCTATATATTCCAATCAAATTGTTAAATATGTGCAGCACGGTGGCACAGTGGTGAGACCCAGGTTCACTTCCCGGGTCCTCCCTGCGTGGACTTTGCATGTTCTCCCCGTGTCTGCGTGGGTTTCCTCCCACAGTCCAAAGACATGCAGGTTAGGTGCATTGGCAATCCTAAATTGTGCTTGGTGTGTGTGTGTGCCCTGTGGTGGGCTGGCGCCCTGCCCAGGGTTTGTTTCCTGCCTTGTGCCCTGGGATTGGCTCCAGCAGACCCCTGTGACCCTGTAGTTAGGATATAACTGCCAGTTAAATATTAGAGGCTACAGTTAATCAGAAATGCCTTCTTTGAAGAAAGATAAATATTGATATGTGAATCAAATCAAAGTTTGCAATGTCTTCTTTATATCTTGAAATAAAAAAATAAGAAATTGAGGTGTACTGTGAATCAAAATCCCATGTAATGAGATTGCCAAGAACGGTACAAACCAAGGTTACTGTTACATCAAAGGAAAAGGTTAACAGTTTGAGCAATGAAAGCTGTTCATACAGTATACAGAGTGATCTACCAGAAAAGATTTTTTTTTCTGAAAGATCATTTAAATATTTTCCTAAATGCACAGCATCAGTTGTCATACACCCATCCCAGTAGAAACACATTTGTTATACATACCACATGTCTGTCATTACCATATTAAAGAAAAGTCACAGTAAGTTAGAGAAGCCTTTGATTTGTTCATCTCCACAGATGTATGCCAATGCTGTTTGCGTTAATGTGGAATAGCTGGTGTAAATTGGAATATTGGAGACTTGGAATACAAGAATGGAATAGTATTAGGCATGGCCATGAAAACTCTTCAATAAATCAAAGAAAAATATAATGATCCATTTATTACTTCTGCTCACTTTGTCCAGTTTAGCTTTGTGGGAGCTAGAGCCTATCCTGGCAGCACTAGGCACAAGAGAGCTATCAAACTTGGACAAGGCAGTTACTCACGTGGGGTCAATTGACAGATGGGTACTTGAACCTAGTATGCTAGAGATGTAAGACGTAAAGCATCATGCAGCAGCAGCAGAGGTAACAACCATTGTGGCACTTTAATCTCACCCTGAAAATCAATTTCTTCTTTATCTCATCACAATAGAAGGTAGAAATTTCAGCTTACCAGGTGAAAAACTGTAAGATGATGTGGCTTGTGAAACTCTTCAACATTAGAAAACATCCAAATCCCATTCTAAATTAGCTGTGAGTCAGAAGTCTTAATGTTTTGTGTTGGACTTTAGTGGACATCTCACAGAACACAGAATTAAATGCAATGATTTTCAAAAGCTACAAATTCATGGATTTTGCCTATCTGCATGTTACAAGTGAATAAAATGATCAACAAAATATATTTCCAAAACCAACTGTTTTATGCAATTGCTCTGCCACTAATACAGTATGTAGTTCAATTCATGTTTTATAGTAGCCTTCACTGGGAAATGAATACCTGCAAAAAAAACCTCTAGTTAACAGTATTCCTAGAAAAATTAAACATCTGGTTGAGTTTTTTGTGTTAGCATGTTAAATGTATACAGTTGTATATACTGTACATACAGAACAGAGAAATGGTACTATACAAAGGGCGTATTGTGGCACACTAATCAGCACTGTTGGATTTTCTGGATATTCCAGTTTCCTCAAACACCACAAAGACTTGCAGGTCAGCTGGTGACTTTAACTGGGCATGAGTGAGTGTAGATGTATGCATGAGTGTGTCCAGCCTTGGATTAACTATTAAGCAAAATAAATAAGTGTTCAGGGCACCAAGGAAAAGGGTCACCACAAAGATAATTGTCGTTATCTGTTGTGTTCAATTTTAATCTGGATTATTAAAAAACTCCATCTTTGATATGGTGAGTGAGTAAAGTGTAAAAGTTTGGTTTGAAGGTGTCAAATTTGTTTCCATCTCATAGCATTCAGAGTCTCTCTTCCGTCGAGTGTAAACACAGCTGGCTGGGTCTGCCTAGCATTTAATATAATGTAATATATCCAGAAGCTCTTTATTTTGCTATTTATTTTACTGGTTTTTCATATATACAGTATGAGGTAAGCTTTAATCTGTTATTACACCTTCAGTACAATACAATACAGTACAATTTATTTTTGTATAGCCCAAAATCACACAAGAAGTGCCACAATGGGCTTTAATAGGCCCTGCCTTTGACAGCCCCCAAGCCTTGACTCTCTAAGAAGACAAGAAAAAACTCCAAAAAATACCCTTGTAGGGAAAAAAATAGAAGAAACCTTGGGAAAGGCAGTTCAAAGGGAGACCCCTTTCCAGGTAGCCTGGGCGTGCAGTGGGTGTCAAAAAGAAGGGGGTCAATACAATACAATACAATACAATACACAGAACAGAACAAATCCTCAATACAGTATAAAAATAAAAAATGTACAAGTATGGAGCAGAATTTAACAGTAGATGATATCACATAATATGATTTGAAATAGTTTAGAGTCCTGGAGACTTCAGCCATCAAGCTGCCTCCCCCATTTGGCCATTCCACAGCTGAAATAGCGGTGGGACAGCCAATCCGATGAAACTTATTGAGTACTTATTGAGTCTTAATGTCTTGTCAATTAAGCAATGGGAGGGCTGAGGAGACACCACTGTTGGGCTTTGTTTAGGGGATCAGTTGACTTTAACATTCCCTTTGATGGAATGCAGTCCAGTCCATAGTTGGCTCCTGCGTTATGCCTGTGAATTCCATCATAGGCTTTGGCTTCCTGTGTCTCAGTTGTGGAAATACCATGTTTGGATGGAAGTACGTTTAACTTCACCTTCCAGTTTAATTTCTTTTGAACTTCTACATCTTAAAAAACATTCTTTTTCTATGCTCAATACCAGCTGCTTGCAATTTTGGCCATGGGCAAATATGGGAAAATATGAAAATTCCACACTAATTGTGGTTAAGCCTGGAATTGAAATCATTGAAGCTGTGAAGCAAAGAATTAGGACCACTTTTCTTTTCAATGGCAAGAAATGGCAGTCAATAACCTCCAGTCCATTAAATAATTTCACATGATTCTCAGGTCCTCAGAAGCTGGCTGAGAGACTCATAGATGTACATTGATGTTGATGTCCTGGAGTCTGGGGTCCAATTTGGCCAAGCAACCATCCTTGATATTACTCTTTTTGCTGAAAGATACCTCAAAATACCTCTCCTTTTACACTGAGCCATAATGCTTTTTCACATGACATTTCAGAATTGTATGAAATACCAGGATATTTAATTCAGTATGTTAAATTACCTTTCTTAGACCTCAGCATTCATTTCAGAAAACTGTTAAATAAGGCCTGATTCAGGAGGTTTATTTTAAAAGAATTTCCAGTACCATACCATAGATAACGCAAAAAAACACTGAAATATGTGAAACAGCGGGTATTGCAAGCAGTAATTTCACACATTACAAGTGTAATTATTATTGACATTAAAATAGATAAAAGGTATTGTTGTGTATTACTCTATGTTATGCACAGCAAGTGCTATTCGATGCACTTATTTAAAATATAAATATTCTTTATTAGTTTACTAAAGTAAGCAGAAAATGAGATAAAACAAAGGCAGCAGAGTTTAGAAGTGGCATGGTGGCACATCGGTTACTGCTGCTGCCTGCAAGATCCACCAGACTGAGTTTGAATCCCAGTCCTGTCACTGACTGTGTGGAGTCTGCATGTCCCTCTGACATTCCAGTTTACAGTACATCCCAATCCTAAAGATGTATGTTTTAGATAACTTGGTCACTCAAATTTGCCCCAGTGAAACCAAAGTGTGGGCAATTGCATTAACATGCCTTGCAATAGACGGCCATCTCTTCCAAGGCTGGACCCAATGCTTCTGCCTCCTGTGCCCTGTATAATTATATTTAGAAGGTTTGAAAATGAAAGGATGCAGAAGGGGGACAAAGCGATTAAAGTATCAGAGACCTGGGTAACTGGGTTCAAATACAGTACTGTAGAGGTAGGCTCCTGATCATCTCACTCCTGTAATGGAAACAGCTGTCTCAAAAATGGGGGGAAGGTAAGGGGCTTGCCCCACATGCTGTTAATTCTAACTGTCATTTGTTGAACTGTGCTCCCCTTTGTCTTGGCATTTATTATGGACTATCTTACAGACAGACCTCAGTAACTGCAGATCTGACATTGTAGTCAGCAATTCAGGAGCGCCACAGAGGACTGTACTTTCTCCGGTCCTGTTCAGCCTATATACATCGGACTTCAAATACAACTCGGAGTCCTGCCACATGCAAAAGTTTGCTGACGACACTACTATCGTGGGCTGCATCAGGAGTAGGCAGAAGGAGGAGTATAGGAACTTAATCAAGGACTTTGTTAAATGGTGCGACTGAAACCACTTACACCTGAACACCAGAAAAACCAAGGAGCTGGTGGTGGATTTTAGAAGGCCCAGGCCCCTCCTGGACCCCGTGATTATCAGAGGCAACTGTGTGCAGAGGGTACACACATATAAATACCTGGGAGTGTAGTTGGATGATAAATTGGACTGGACTGCCAATACTGATGCTCTATGCAAGAGAGGACAGAGCCGACTATACTTCCTTAGAAGACTGGCGTCCTTCAACATCTGCAATTAGATGCTGCAGATGTTCTATCAGACGGTTGTGGCGAGTGCCCTCTTCTACGCAGTGGTGTGCTGGGGAGGCAGCATAAAGAAGAGGGATGCCTCACGCCTGGACAAACTGGTGAGGAAGGCAGGCTCTATTGTAAGCATGGAGCTGGACAGTTTGACATCCGTGGCAGAGTGACGGGCGCTGAGCAGGCTCCAGTCAATCATGGAGAATCCACTGCATCCACTGAACAATATCATCTCCAGACAGAGGAGCAGCTTCAGTGACAGACTGCTGTCACTATCCTGCTCCACAGACAGACTGAGGAGATCCTTCCTCCCTCACACTATGCGACTCTTCAATTCCACCCGGGGGGTAAACGTTAACATTATACAAAGTTATTGTCTGTTATACCTGCATTTTTATCACTCTTTAATTTAATATTGTTTTTTTATCAGTATGCTGCTGTTGGAGTATGTGAATTTCCCCTTGGGATAAATAAAGTATCTATCTATCTATCTATCTATCTATCTATCTATCTATCTATCTATCTATCTAT
>JANRMT010027041.1:52082806-52113928 GCA_026402145.1 Polypterus bichir lapradei | reverse complement strand
TATCTATCTATCTATCTATCTATCTATCTATCTATCTATCTATCTATTTTTATTAACACACCTGTCAATCATGTCCCATTCTCACAATGATGTCATAAATGTCTATGAAACTCACGTAAAGCACGTAGGTCCCATAATAAACATTTAAATACAATACACCCCGTGTGTCTCATGTAGGCACCCCTTTATCTCCTTTTTCGGTCACGTCTGAAGTGTATCTTTAGGTATATAAACCCCTAGGTCTGGTTAGTTGTGGTACGCAGCAATTTGAACCTTCGTCTACGCGCTTCTCTTTGTCTCAATCCGACCGTGGAAATCACTCACCTTGTAAGTGTGTTTTAAAGCTTTATTGTTTAATGTATACTGTCTGCTTTTTTTTTGCTTTGTAAATCATTTATTTATTGCCTTTGGTTCTACACCTGTAAATGCCTGTGTGTTTCTTTTGTATATATTTCAGTTTAAAATGAGGTACGTTCTGTAAAATCCTTCAAGAAAGCTCACCCTTGTCGTTTTTATGTGGATGTGTCGAGTTTTTTAAGCTCTCTGCGGCCGCGTTGCACAGACAGTGCAGAATGAGGCAGAAAACCCTCAACACACAATTTTTTGTGCTGTTGTTAGTGTGAGTGATGCAACAGACAATAGAGGATTTGTATGCATTATGCACTTCAGCAACTGGCGGGCACACACCGTGAGTTTGCGAGGTCTAACACTTCGTGGCTGAGCTGTTGTTCTGCTTTACCATAATGCACTGAGCCCTTCAGTATGATCCATTCTACTGCCAATGTTTGTTAATGGAGATAGCGCGGCTTGTGCTTAAGTTTATGTACCTGTTAACAGTAGGTGCAGCTGAAACGCCTAAACCCAAAATTTGGAGTGGTGTCCACATACAGTGCTGTACTTCTGGCCAAACAGTGTAGTTATAAGCAGAAATGTACTTGTGAACTGTTTGTTCACGTTGGCTCCCATGGCACATCTTTTTTCAAATGTTGTTTTGGGACTGCCAGTCACCTTTAACCAACCAGCTTAAAAGTCATCATCTGACCTCATAAAGCAGGATCTTAGTGCTTGGAGGCACACAATGTCATATTTTAAAAGTTTTTTTAAATGGCTTCCTTAGGAATTTAAATGAGAGATTCTTTTTTATCCAGTATCAGGGGGAGTTTGCAAATGCTTTTGCGAATAAAAAAGGAATTTTCTTTAATACTTTTAAATTCTTTTTCATGTACAACCTGATTTATAATGTCAGAGTTTAAAGCTGATTGGTTGAAGCTGAAATATTTTCCTGGAACAGTAACTTCAGTTTTGTTCAAGAAAAAGCAGAAACCCCAGTTCTCATGACCTCTCACAACCTGCTGACTTGGACTTAAACAAAATTGCTAAAAGAAATAACTTGTAGAGTGTGCCATAGGTGCAAAGCTCAGAATATAAGAGCTTAATTTCTGCTGCTAATTACCAATGATTGAAGAAATGCTAGGCTTGGTATTTTCTACACTTCTTTTACTTCTTTTGTTGTTGGAATTTTTCAGGTTTCATTCCAAAGATGTGCAGGTTAGGTTGACTAAAGGTTGGCATGTGTATGTGCGCCCTTTGATTAACTGGCATCCCATCCAAGACTCATTCCTAACATGAACCCAAAGTTCCCTGTGATCCTTAGAGTATACAGGCTGATAAATGAATACACCACATTCTTTTGTGGAAGGAAGTAAGTGGATTATTTTTTTAAAAAAGAAATCTTTAACACACAAGTACTAGGTAGGTATACACCAATGTAATGTCAAGAAACAAGGAAAGTTACTTATGTATCTGTCCCTCTACTTTATATTTCAACTTGGTTCATTCATGTTTCCAAAGGTTCAGAAGCCAGAGAAGGTTAGGCTTGCAGTCTGTTAGCACTTGACAATACATTATAACATTAGACCTGTAAAGCACATGGTATGCCCTTGTCTGATTAACCATCATTTTTGTTTATTTGAGTGCCTGCTGTATTCATTACCATGAATAATCACACTTTACTATAAATACTACTGTTAATAAAAGGACCTCCATTCAGAGCGATTCAATACATATCAAGCTTAACGTACTGGGTTCTTTCTCGCAATGGGTAAAGTCTGTCAAATTTATTTTGCTGGGTTTATGATATATATAAGAGGTTAGACACAAAAATAACCAGATTGGCAAAAAAAAATATTTATTGATGAATTACAGCATTTTAAACATTGTCACCTTCTATATACCCCCCTCCCAATCTCTACACCGCTTCATTGGTATCTTCCATTGATTGAAACAGTGCTGGAAGTCTTCTTGCTTGAGGCTCTGCAACAGGATTGCCATTTCTCACTTCACTTCATCCATTGAAGAAACATGTGTTCCCTTCAGGTCACTTTTGATTTTCGGGAACAAGTGAAAATCACAGGGAGCTAAATCGGGCGAATAGGGAGGATGATCGAGGACAGGAATGTTTTTGCCAGTCAAAAACTGCTTTACAGATAAAGAGAAAATTCACGAGAAATTTGATGTTGATTCGCTGTTCGATTTTTTTCACCCGACATTATAGTGCCAACTTGTGTAGCGATTGTTGTGCAAATACTGACTGGGCTATTCACAGGATATGCCTAGCCGGTCGGCGGTTTGAGAGGGTGTGCAGGAGGGGATATAATTCTACGATTCACATTCAGCTGCCCTCCAGACGGTTTTCCAGGAAAGTCCCAAGTCCAGTCCGGTTATTTTTGTGTCTCACCTCGTATATATATACATTTACGTATAGTTGAGTGGAATGGTGTCTTCTGTATGTGTGTTTAATTCCCTTACTTGTTCTTAATTTTACTATTTTGAGATTACTTTCTAAATAGCACATCACAAGCCCACTGTAAACATGACATACTCTTACTTTACAATACTTTACTTTACATTAGTATTATTAATTTACATGCTTCCACTGGGATCTATCATTAGGAAACATAATGTTAATTTTCACTCGTATGCAGATGACATCCAGTTATAACTTTCATTTAGATCAAATGAAGTTTCTCCGATGTTGTCTTTAATTAGTTGTTTTAGTGAATTAAAGGAGTGGATGGATGAGAGCTACTTGTCTTTAAACACAGATAAAACAGAGAAGTTAATTTTTGGAGGGAATGACGCTGATCACAACAATATTCAGTCATCATTTAACTCAGTTGGAATCCCCATTAATTTTACTGAATCAGCCAGCAATCTTGGGGTTATCTTTGACTCTAGCATGTCATTTAAAGCGCATATTACAAAGTTGTCCAAATCATATTTCTTCCATCTTAAAAATGTTGGGAAATTAAGGCGCTTTCTAAATAAACAGGATTCTGAGAAATGAATTCATGCATTTATTTCTAGTAGGATTGACTACTGCAATGTGGTGTTCACTGGATGTTCAAACTGTTCTTTATACAGCCTTCAGTTAATGCAAAATGCTGCTGCAAGAATTATTACAAGAACAAGAAAATACGAACAGATAACTCCAGTTCTTAAACCTTACACTGGCTCCCAGTTAAGTTTAGGGCAGATTTCAAAATCCTCCTTTTAACATCCATCCATCTATTATCCAAGCCGCTATATCCTAACACCGGGCCACGGGGGTCTGCTGGAGCCAATCCCAGCCAACACAGGGTGCAAGGCAGGAAAGAAATCCCGGGCTGGGCGCCAGCCTACCGCAGGGCACACACACCAAGCACATAATAGGGACAATTTAGAATCGGTAATGCACCTAACCTGCATGTCTTTGGACTGTGGGAGGAAACCGGAGTACCCGGAGGAAACCCATGCAGACAAGGGGAGAACATGCAAACTCCACGCAGGGAGGACCCGGGAAGCGAACCCGGGTCTCCTTACTGCGAGGCATCCTTTTAACATATAAAGCATTAAATAGCCAATGTCCTGCTTACTTGTCTGAACTTATCATGACTTACAAACCTGAGCGAACATTAAGATCTCAAGATGCCGGTCTGCTTATGATTCCAAGGATTAATGAAATAACAGTGGGAGGCTGAGCTTTTAGTTACAGGGCCCCTAAACTGTGGAATGGTCTGCCTGCTACTACAAGAGATGCCCCTTCAGTCTCAGCTTTTAAATCTTGGCTGAAGACTCACTACTTCAGGTTAGCATATCCTGACTAGAGCTGCTGATTAACTCTACAGACTGCATCTCTGTTGTTAGTCATTAGCACTAAAACATAAGTAATATGATAGTTATAATTGGATACTAACCCTCACCTATTCTGTTTCTCTTCTCGGTACTCAAATGTGGCACTTGGTGTCACGGCTCACCTGCCAAGTTGTTTTTCCTGCCTAAGGTAAAGTCATCCCTGATGGAGGATTGCAGGAATTGTGGGAAAGAGGGGTGCTTTCATCGGATTAGCGCTATTTCAGCTGTGGAATGGCCAAATGGGGGAGGCAGCTTGATGGATGAGGTCTCCAGGCCTCTAAAGAAATCCAAATCATATTATGTGATATCATCTACTGTTAAATTCTACTCCGTATTTCTAAAATTTTTATTTTTATACTGTATTGAGGATTTGTTCTGTTCAGTGTATTGTACTATATTGTATTGACCCCTTTCTTTTTGACACCCACTGAACGCCCAACCTACCTGGAAAGGGGTCTCTCTTTGAACTGCCTTTCCCAAGGTTTCTTCCATTTTTTCCCTACAAGGGTTTTTTTGGGAGTTTTTTCTTGTCTTCTTAGAGAGTCAAGGCTGGGGTGCTGTCAAGAGGCAGGGCCTTTTAAAGCACATTGCGGCACTTCTTGTGTGATTTTGGGCTATACAAAATATAAATTGTATTGTATTGTATTGTATACACTTAGTGGCCTCCTTCTTAGGTTCATCTACTTTATATGGAGCACCCCATATTTGACATCAGAAGAGCGCTTTTTTATAAAAAAAATAAACTCTCCAAGTTTCAGAAATTGTGTTCAGGGTTGCCATTCATACTATTCATACTATATACAATTTCCAATGTGTATATAGTAATTGTGAATTAGGGATTGATTTTATATAGAATACGTTTGGAATGTTGTTTTTACATGCTGTTTGTATTTGCATATTTTACATATTGTTTTGCTTTGCATAATTTTTATATTTTGTTTACTTTTTTGTTAATCATATCTGTCTCTGGAAGCAGTGACTACAGGGACTTGCATCATGTGATGTCATCGTACCAACAGTCAAACAGAGCGATGTGCAAGTTTCTCATTTTTTTTGTGAAAACTAAGTTATGTGCGTTACTTTTTTCATATCCACTTGGGGAATTAGGACTTTCCTGAGTATTTTTTGACAGTTATTTTTGACATTTGTATAAGGTATTGATGAGTAGCATGTCTTTGTGTTTCTAGGACTCTAAACAATTGTTTGTTTTTGGCTTTCAAATTCAGTTTTGTTTTATAGTCCAGCACCTTTTCTGTCATTTCTTGACTTGCTATTTCCAGCTAGGCACAACAGCAGTTGTTGATGGCGGACTTATACTTTTTGAGAACACTTAATATTTTCACTCTAAGTTTAGAGGCACATATTATTTTATCAGTCAGTCACTCATTATCCAACCCGCTATAACACAGGATCACGGGGGTCTGCTGGAGCCAATCCCAGCCAGCACAGGCAGGGCAAGGCAGGAGCAAATCCCAGGCAGGGCACCAGCCCACCACAGGGCACACACACCACACACCAGCACACACTACGGACAATTTAGGGTCACCAATGCACCTAACCTGCATGTCTTTGGACTGTGGGAGGAAACCGGAGCACTCGGAGGAAACCCACGCAGACACGGGGAGAACATGCAAACTCCACGCAGGGAAGACCCAGGAAGTGAACCCAGGTCCCCTTACTGCGAAGCAGCAGTGCTACCAATGCGCCATCACGCCAGCCCATATTATTTTGTACAAGTATATTTGTTTTTTCTTCACACTTTTAATCTTATTGTTATTTTGGTAATGTCACTTCATTACCATTCTGTTACTGTTTTCAGGAGTTTGCGATGCTGTTTTGAGATGTTTTCTAATGACCACAGCACTTCTGTGCACAGGTAGTTAAGTTAGTTGCTACTACATTATTACAACAGTGATTTAAATTGGCAATTCATTGTGCACTTCATCCTAACTTTTAGGTACTTCACTACTTACTCTCTGCACTTGAATCATGTTTTCTTTGGAAAAGGGCAAGAGCTCCCCCTTCCTATATGGAGATCATACACTGGGCATGGGACTTGTGACCAGAGGATCGATGTGGGGTGGGCCCTTGTGGGTTCACAGACCTTCGCGATTCAGGAGCTTCAATGGACAGCCAATAGGATTGCACATTTTTGTTGCTTTGGTTTACTTAACTTGAGTCAGATAACTCCACTCACAGTCCTAATGTCAACCATAGAGTAACCGGACATATCACTTAACATCACTGACGTATAATACAAAGTGGAGCTTTGTAGATCCGCAGCATGACTCTATCGATGTTTTGCTGTTTTAAAGAATTGTAAAATTCGTAGTTGTTATTGATAGACACCTGTTGTAATAATTTCATATTAATGAGCAGAGATAAGTTAACACTAGTCAGGAGCACAGAAAAAAATCATCTCATGCTTTCAACATACTTGAGGTCATCCATGGCACAAGAACGTATAAGCAGCTTGGTTATCATCGGCCTCGACTCAGACTTGTGCAGAAGCTATTGTGTGATGACCACATGGGTGACTTTGCCTTTAGAAAATATGGACATGTGCTGTTGTGACATGCAATAAAGAGACCGAAGAAACTCCTAAACATTCACTTTCAACTTTTGATTATTTAAAAAAAGGTATTTATATTTGATGTTGAAAGTTATAGTTATTTTTGTGAGGTGTGCTTCTTTGTTTAATAATTATTGAGGTGTCCAAGAAAATTCGGCTTAGAGCCCCAGTTTGGCTAGGGCAGCACTGGAAAGGACTTAGTTTGGTTTTTGGCTTTCAACTTAAATTTATTCCAGGGCTTTGTTTTCTCGTGGTTAGACACTTTTGGTTTGACTCCTTGTCTGTTTTTTAACTATGAACTTGCTCTGAACTTGAACACTAGAGATTTATAAGTAAGGGGCTGCAGAGTCAGAAATGGTAGGGTTTGTATGTGTTTACTGTGACTATTAAAGTGGCAACCGCAATGGTGAGGAGTTATTTGAAAGTTTAGGATCGTAATGTTTACAAATGGTGTTAAACAAAATGACATTACATTAAAAAAAACAGCAAAGTTCAGCAGGGGAATATACACAGGACAAATACATGAAAATAAAGCAACCGCAGGAGTATCAGAAAGAGTTAGTAGGCCAGTACGACATCTGTACTGACTGTTCCTTATTGTCATTCAGTATACTGTACTAATTTACTCACATATCAATAGGGAATATTATGAGTACATGCACTGAAAGGGGAGGCTACAAGAAAGGCTGGTGTTCCACTGATTGTGGTGGGTTAGTTTCAGCAAAGGTCCTGGACCTGTTTTTGATGTCAGTCCATTGCAGCCATGGGATGCACCTGTTCAGTAATGACTTTCGACATCCATTGGCACCAAAATATTTCTCTACTTAAATTGGCATGTCCACAAAACAAACTCCACACTTTTACAGACACCACCTCACACTGTTAATATCTGTTAGACTGATCTATGAATTTAGGATGTTCACTTCCTCTTGGCTGGAACTCATCAGATGAGGCAATGTTTTTCCATCCTTGGGTGCTCAATACCTGTGACCTTAGACTACTGCAAATATGCCTTCTTGTTTTCAGTGACAGGTAACTCAGTTAAGTTATTGGCTGTCACACCCCTTTTGTAGCTCATCAGTTATTCAACGTATAACACATCATTTCTCTCTACCAGTCTTTTCACTGCTGTGCTCTTTCTGAGTAAAGAGCCACTGCTGTTTGAATGTTGTTTGAGTGGTGACCCATTTCCAATTACTCTTGTAATACTACTGAATCGAGATTTCAGGATATCTAAGGTGTTTCTGCCCTAGTGATCTTGCTGAAAAAGACATTTTTAAGTTAAGGCTGTGATCCATCCTTCTTTTCACTTGCTTAACCTGAAAACCCTGAAGTCCTTCATGCTTTCCTCACACATAATGCCGTAGTCTGTAGCCCTAGAAGAAGCCTGATGGATTTTGTCTAGCATTAGTTTGTTGTCACTGTAATATAGAGATCAAAATCACATGTAGATTTCTTCTCTGATATTCACATGTCCTATTGTGGTAAAGTGAGGTTCACGACAGATTGGTGTCTGTTAAATAAATAATCGTCAGACTCGCGTCTTCAGGTGTCAGCGTGGTAGCATGGCGAGACCGACTCTCATCCACGATGTGGGAGCAGAGGGCCCTGCATTTAGTGCACAGGTGCAGGATTGCCCGCAACCCTATTTGACGCTGGGAGCTGCTGATTGCCACAACTGTGCCAGGTCCCCACTTGAAAAAGGGGCTTGCAAGTGCAGGAAGGAGATCAAAAGAAATGAAAGACTAGAGAAGAGGACGGAAGAAGAGAGGCAGAAGTGTGAGAGAGAGAAAGAGTGAGCAGATGTAATGAGAGGAAGCAGGCGGATGGTTGTGGAGCCCTAAGAAGTTACATGTGGCCGGTGCTCAGGAGTGGGCTCAGGAGTCTCTCCTTTTGAACATCCCAGTAGGAAAAGCGACCACGAGGCTCAGGAGTGTCCTCTTGCCGTGAGGAGCCAACGATCGGTGGCAGTGAGAGGACAGAGTGCGCTTTCACCAGGTGGAACCTGAAAAAGTACCAGCGGGCGCAAGATCAGGGCTTGGTGGGTTTTCACTGCAGATGCCATAGGGTTAGCAATGGGAACACGGGCAATGAGAAGAAGGGTGTCTGCACCTGCTGGAGAACTTCAAGGTCCAGACAGGGCAAGCCAAAGAGGAGTCAGATTTTTAAAGGGACATCAAAGCTTACTGGATAATAAGACAGTTTCCTGCCAATGGAATTTTAACCTCATTTTAATGGATTTTTCTCTTTATTGAATTTTAACCTCCACTAACACTTGCAATATGTTTTTATGGATTATTATTAGGTGCATTGCACTTTTTGAACATTGTTGTTACTAATAAAAGCACTTCACCATCCTTTTGCTTAGTGTATGTTTGTCCTCATCTGCCAAGCTCGGTTCAAGAGGCTCCCATAACAGAGGGAGAATGGAGCCGACCCGCACTGCCACACCTATGTGATCAAATTAAATCACTTTTATTTCCTATGTATGATTCTTTACATTTATTTACATTTATTATAACTAGTTATATACTGTTCATAACTGATTTTTTCTTAATAAGTCCATTATTAAGCATTCTGCTGATGTTAAGGTATCTGCTAATTACTTAATTTAGCAGTATTGATAAATCTAAAATGCTTTATTTCAATTTAATCTAAACAGTTTATATAAATTTAAGAAAGCAGTGGCTCCTGTTAAGGAAAATACTGTTAACAGTGAATTCAAGATAGATGTCCTCTTTTTCATCAACCCTGACAGAACCTGCCACACACATTGCTCACCACACTGTGACAAGTTTGCCTTATCTAACAAAACAGCACCTTAAATAAGTTTGGTTAATTTACATAACACAGTCAAGAAGCATTTTGGCTTACACCAATCAATATCAATACACATATAAATGGTATAGTCTTCTAGCACATCTACAGTATGTCTTATAATATAGAAAATAGTTAAACAGATCAAAAGCCTTTGGCAAATACCTGGTTCGTTGAATAGGATTTCTTAAAATGGGATTTCTTAAATAAGAATAAATTATATATATATATATATACTGTATATATATATATTCTTATAGAGAAAAAAAAGAAAAAATGAAAATGTCATATGATCACACATTATAGTGATATTCTGCTTCAAATGATACTGAATGTCATAGATAAACAGGCAGTGATGGTTGGAGCCACTTTACAAATTCATGTAAGTTTTCCCCTTACACGTCAGCACTTACTCTGTGGAACCTCACTTCTGAGCTCAACTAATTCTCAAAACAATTCTCCATGTTTATAATCTTTTTTTTTTTGCCACTAAATACAATTTAGTACCATTCTACACACTTCTAATTAAATCCCTCTCTTAAAGTGTAGATTTTTTTCCAGGTCTTAGTGTACAATAATGTCTGCTCCACTATGACTTGCATAATGTCCCAGCATATCAAAGAGACCCTGTTCAGACCCATGCTGTCCACTACTATGGCTCTGTAACTTCTCTTTTACAATTTCTGGCATACATGTTAAAATAATTGGCCTGGAGTTATCAACTTTAGACTGTGTGGAACGAGCCCAGGACACAGACAGGCAGACATGTTGTAAATCCACCACCACACGTTTATTTACAATCACTATTTACAGTCACAAGTGCACAAACCCCCAAAACTCCCCAAAGTCAGGGTCTCACACTGTCTCTTTGCTTCAGGCCGCCTCCTTGTCTTCTCCAGAGACCTTGTCCTTCCTTCTCTCCCGACTGCAGCCTCGAATGAAGGGAGGCGACCCCTTTTATCCACACCCGGATGTGCTCCAGGTGCTTCTCGGAAATCTCCCACCGACACGCCCCCATGTGGAGGAAGTGCCGGCTGTATCCCCGGAAGCACTCCGGGCGTTCCTGCTCCTCTTCCCCCCAGCACTTCCCGGTGTGGCGGAAGTGCTGAGGTCCAGGGCTCCAAAGGCATGGGGGTGCCCCCTGGTGGTGACCACAGGCCTCTACAGGGTGGTGCTTCAAAGCTCTATACCCGTGGCCCCCAAAGGAACCAGGGCGGTCGCCCCCAGATGGTATGGGGAAGGCGCAAGCCCTCCTCTGGTCCTCCTGGGCGTCCCGGCTGGGTCGCCACCCCAGCCACCTCTGACAACTGATCATTCTTATAATAAACAAAAGGATCTATACTGTATTTTATAATCATTTATTTATTTCTGAAAATCATTATTAATGGCCTTCATGTATTATCACTTATTCTTTGAGCACTTCAATATACAGTAAACATGTTTGGTTTTATAGTAGCATTTTTTAATCTTAGAAGAGCTTAGCTTACTACAAAGTGCAGACTATTTAATATTTCTTAATATTACCAAATGCTATTAATTAGATACTGACCTTAAACAAATATGAATTCAGAGCATTTGCTACTTACTTTTGTGCATACCGTGTTTTCTCCATGCTATTCATAATCTGCTTTTTGACCTGTCTCACACTGCCATAATATTGAAAAAAGCTCTTTGGAGTATATTTTACATCATTAGGAATCTTCTTCTCCAACTGATTTTTGGCAGCCTAATTTTCATTTTGACTGCTGCTGTCATATTCAAAAACCCTTCAGATAATACTGGTGCTATGTATCTTTTATGTGTTACAGAGCTGTTTTTTTCTTTAGTCATTTCTTTTCTACCTTCTCACTAATCAATTGAGCTAATCTACGAAGTTTCCTGTTGCTTTTGCAATAAAAAAAACACTATTCTGCATGGTACTGTACTGTTTAAATCATCAGTTTCATTTTCCCCAATCATTCTTTGATCATTTCTATATCCAGAAGACAATCTCCATTTAATTCTTTAAGGCTTTGACATGTGTCTTTATAAAATGGTTTATTAGCGATAATATTATGGATTTCGTCTTGGCTATTGCAAAAATGAAATCTAGACCAGGGCTCTTTAGCTTTACTTCTAAAGGGACCGCATTGAGAAAACACACAGGAGAGCTGAGCCGATCAGTATGCCCACCTGCATGTGACTTACTGGTGACCTGAATTTCAAGCGGTATACACTGAGGAACAATTTTGAACTTATTAATGTAATTAAAAAGATGTGAAGTGTATGTTTTGGATGGGTGGAAGGAGTACAGGAACACATGGAAAGTGTTAGGGTGCCAGTCATGTCAATTCTTATAATACTTTGGCATTAAACAACAAAACAAGTGCTCAATGGCACAAAATAGAACATAAAATAGCCTTCTAAGCTTTGAAAGTAATGGCTCTGTACAGCAGGTAAATATCTCAGAGCTCAGTCCTTTAACTTTGTCCAGGACCAAATGAGACGCCCTACTCTGGGAGCAGCAGGCTTTTACAGCTGTCCAGGAAGAAGGTTTGGGGTTACTGGCAGGGCCGTCTTAACAGCATTATAGGTCCCCAGGCAAAGCAGTGCACCGGGGCCCCTACCCACACAACCACTCAGCAAGTCACAACATACATATACAGTGGAACCTCGGGTCATGACCATAATTCTTTCCAAAACTCTGGTCGCAACCCAATTTGGTCGTGACCCGAAGTAATTTCACCCATAGGATTGTATGTAAATACAATTAATCCGTTCTGGACCATACGAGCTGTATGTAAATATATATATTTTAAAGTACTGACTTGTTTGTCACCTGAGTGTGTGGTGAACAGATGCAAACATTTGGTGAACTTTTTGGTCATAACCCGATTTGTACATGGTCCGAGACGTTCATGACCCGAGGTTCCACTGTATTAGCATGGGGCCCCTATGCTTGTGGGGACCCTGGGCATACTGCCCAGCATGCCCATGCATTAAGACAGCCCTAGTTACTTGCTTTAAACAGGCGCCCCCTCTTACATAACTTGCCTGAGCTCTGAAGGTATCCCACAGATGTACATGTGTGACAATGTATAAATGGACAAATTACACTTACTTTCACAAACACATTGAAAATAATGGCCAATAGTAAGAAAAATGAATGCAGGTTTGAATATATAAATATAAACAGCAAATTGAAAAATAAACTCCATTCTTCCTTCTATCCAATAAGGAAAAGTTTTGATCTTGTCAAAAATGGTTTAATACAAAATAAATTAAGTTTTCATAGCCTATGAAGTAGTTATATGAAGTAGCAGGTGAAGACCTCCATGTTCATCTCGAACAAATTTCAATCAGTTTGATAAGTTGCACAGTTTAAACTGCAATTTTACCTTAACCTGTTTCAAATGAAGTAGGGGAAATTCTGAGACACTGCTGCAGTCTGTCGTTACTCAAGCAACGTGTGTTTGTTTTATGACATTCATATAAGAAAAGCTTGACTCACAAGTATACAGTATGTTGATCCACCCATTGTGAGTATGAAAACTGCTAACTGTTTCATGGTGGGATACTGATTCTGATTAATATGACTGTAAAAGTCAGTTGCCCTCCCAATATGGAGGTATTACTTTAATGCAAAAGAGTGCTGCACATCCGCTAATTCAAATTGTAAAGAATACTCATCAGTAAAAGTCAGGACCTGTTTTGCTTTTGAAGAGAAATCTTCTTTAGGTTTTCCCGAAAAGGGGTCACAAACAAACTGCATGAAGAAGCTATGTAAATCAATGTGAAGCTATGGAATCACTCTACAAAGTTTCCTTTGAACTTTATCAGAAACTCTACTATGGCAGATATGATGTGTACTTCTGGTAACACTGAACTCCAGAAAGTCATGTGGAAAATGCAGCAACTTTGTTGCAGCCAAATCACATGAGAGACTAGAAAGATTTACATCAAAAAGCCTCAGCTTCTCCACCAAATTTGCAATTAACACCTAATTACATGTTGCAAATAGTTAAGCTTTTTAAAAATATAATGATGAAAACATACTTCTGCTTGTCGCTGACGATGAGATCACCAAATGTGCCATCTAACCGTGTCTGCTGTTAAATTAACTGCTTGCCGCAGACTAATGTGCCATGATTTAAGGTCTTCAATGATGTTATCAATCCAGCGTTTTCGTTGTCATCCTCTAGATCTTCTTCCTGTTATGTGGCAGTACATGACTCTTTGTGGTAGTTGTCTTCCGTCCATTCTGTTGACATGTCCAAACCACAGGAGTTGTCGCTTGCAAATTCGTTCACTTAGCGTTTGTTCCTGCTGTAGTCTGATTCTTATGTCTTTGTTTCTTATTCGGTGCATTCTAGTTACTTTAAAGAAGCCTCCGTAGCCAGCTCATTTCTGCAACTTCTATTCTTCTTTCACCTTCCTTTCTTAGGCACCACCATTCTAATCCGTACAACAAAACTGGAATAACCAATGTTTTATACATTGTTACTTTTGTACTGATTGCTATATTCTTGGATTTCCACAATTTGTTTAGTTTTCCAAATACTGCAGACGCTACCCCAATTCTTCTCTTGATATCCAATGTATATCTTCCTTCTTGGGATATCAGGCCTCCCAGGTAGACAAATTCTTTCACCTGTTCTAGATCTTCTCCTCCAAACTGTATTTTCAGTTGTTGCGCATTTGACTTACTTATTGTCAAAGTGTTTAATATATACTGTAAAAGAGTGGTGGTTCAATTGTGCTTGCATTCACCATGGTAGGTCATAATCTTCATTTGTGATTCAACGAAATAGTCCAACGCCTTTACCTTCTTTCCATTGCTAAGACAACCAACATCATTACGTATGAGAAGATATCAGTTTTCAGCACGCATTTCTGAAAGAATCTGTTGGCATAGCTGATGTTGTAGACTTGACACTGAAAGAAAAAAAATCAATACTTGTCACAATGTCCATAGTATCTTTACTGCTAAGTTTTGCACATAATAATACAGACTGATGAATGATGCAATGTGAAAACTGCATTTTTGGATTGGAAGAGGTTAGCCTTGCTACAGGCTCCTGAACTCTCCCTATCATGTATGGGGCACCATCAGTCACTAACAAGCAGATCATTTGTAAATGCTTTATTTATATTTAAAGAAAAAACACTTTCCTGATTATTTTAATTGTCACCCAATGGAATCAATTAAAGCAGTGCTTCACAAAAACAGAGTCCATCACAAAATCTCACATAAATGCATAGCTGGGCTACATTACTTAGTTGTTTTATGAATAAATTTCTATTAGAAATTACAAGGGTCTGTCAAAGAGCATTAAGAAGTTTCTCCATCACTTCTTTTGCAAGTACCTCAACTCTGCACAGCACAGCGGTATCTAAAAGTGGAACATTTTTCACAGATGACATAAATCTGTTTTTAACAACACTAGCATTCCTTCATATTGAGGAGAGGTGAAAATTGGTTCCTCTCATAAAGTGCAATTTTATTTGCTGTTTTAATGATTGGCCAATAATAACCATGTTTGTGTGGTTTCATTTTTTTTCCAGTACAAGGCGGTGGTGAGAAGCTAGAAGGAAGAAGTGAGCTCCACAGGAGTATTCTGTCAGTGGTGACACAGTCGTGGATTGTAGAATGTCTAAAGGGGGCTGGCTGGTCTTTTGCTCTTGACACCATCATAGGTTTATTGTCTACAACATGCCATCAAATGGAGTTCTTATTTTCCTGTCCTTCCTGGCCAACTGACCATAATTTTTGTTATTAGTGGGCTATTATGATTGTTGTAATGTTATAAACAACTGTGTTATATTTAGCTTTTACTTTGTTTTTAGCCATTATTATTGTAAAGCACTTTGAGCTACTTTCGTGTATGAAGATGTGCTATAGAAATAAATGTTGTTATTGTTTTCTGCTGCTAGAAAAATTACTTTCTGAATCCTAATATTAAGTGTCTGAGCTACTTTACCCACAGAAGTATATTTTTGAAAATAAACAATTTATTGTCTTTACATTTAGTCTTTTCTCTTGCATTTTCTTAAACCCTTCATTTTCAAAAATCTAGAGTAAATCTGTCTGTTGTCTAAACTCCTCTCAATAACATTTCAAAATACTATTGTTCTAAATCATAACAGAATTAACTGGTAATTCCATAATATAGCCTAGCACTTATTGCATTTTTTACGTTAATGTAAATAGTTCTGTTGGTAGTAAATATTTTTTAACAGTTAAGAAATTATTAGAATTGTTAAGTAATCTTAAATGCCTATTGGTTACATTCTAATGTAAGTAAATAAGTACCACTTGATCTCTCATTTGAACTATTCAGCTACATTTCCATGATACACTAGTTAAACAAACACAAAACTGGCAAAACAAATGCCAGTCTCATACTTCACCATCTGCAGGTGCACTTTTTCCCCAGTGGTCCAGAGACTTTCCTGCCAGGTCCACTGGAAATTTCATCAGCCATGTGGGTTTGAACAGCCCAAAGGTGCACTGTTATCTAAAGCCTGGTCACTTCTGTGGCCAGCTGGACTTTCTGTTTTTATAGTAAAATGAAGCACTTGCTTTACTGCATTATACTTAGGCTATAAAGATGTGCCTTTTGTTAAGTTTGTGTTTCAAAGGTGTGTTGTCATTGAAATATCACTTTGAAATTTTCCAAAATATGAACGTGCTTGTTAGGTGAGGTGTAGCATTAACATGTTTATTTGATCAAATGGATAACCCGTGTTTCAGAAATATTTGTAATGTTGAATACATAAAATAGTGTACTGTGAGATACACTGAGTCTAATTGGAGTAATACTACTCAAAACAATACCATTTTGGAAAGTCTCCTCAACTACTAAGGGTTGTTATTTATAACCATTGTGTTCCCTTAGCTAATTATACCACCATATATTGAAGAGATGAACATTCTGGACAAACCATGATCTCTATGATTTAGAACTAGGATGGCAGCTGAAATCTTCACCGCATGGTGTTCCAAAAAAAAGAATCACATAGATTTAAGACACACTTTGAAAGTTGTAGGTGCACTAATCAACTGCATTTTATTTAAAGACTTACTGTGATAGGCCAAAAAGTATATAATATTGTTTATTAGTGTAATGCATCTGATTGTAATTAACTTTTAACAATATAATGGTCCAGGGAATAGCCATAGTATTCCAAATACCATAACTGCTTTAGCGTTGATACTTTCACTGCACCTTCTTCTTCTTCTTCTTCGTCTTCTTTCAGCTGCTCCCGTTAGGAGTTGCCACAGCGGATCATCTTTTTCCATATTACTCTCACTGCACCACTCGGAGTATTTATATCACTTTATCTGAGTGTGAATCACAGCAGCTGCTGATCGGAAAGAGAATTATCGGTATACAGCTTCAAGGACACGCTGTCTCAGCCACGGCAAAACGTTTCAAAGCCTTTCCTGTACGGACCTCGCGGTTCAGAAACAGTTACATCCCAAGAACTTTAAACGCACTTAATCAATTGCTCCTTGTAGAACTGTTTGTACTTAAGTACAATCACCCCACTGTAAACTTGCACCACAGTTATAATATCGCACAACCTGAGCCACTTTATAAAGCGTATATTTACATATGATGACGATATCATTTTTAAGATGAAATGCAGCAAAATATGTTTATTATATTATACAGATAAAACTTCAACTTCATTTAAATAATCAATATTCTTCACTGGGACTGTTGTGAAGGATAGAATAATTAAACGTACTACGAAGATATTTCAATGTTCCTTAAACGTTTTGAAGAATCGGCGCTCTAAGCTTACATATGGCTTAACTTCTATTACAGAGCTGATTGTGTGGTGATTGGGTATTTGGGGAAAGAAAAGCAAGGACTGCAGTGGCGGCTACGCCAATATATATTGAATATAAAACAGAAAGAGAAAATAACAACACAGCTAAAAACGCAGCGACAAATTTCGGCAAAAGTTAAATGCTTGTGTCATGAGCATGAGGCGGCTATGCAGTGTCTGCAACGGAAGTGGCCATCCACTGTGCATAAGCTACCTTACTGACATTGGCAGGCGAAGGAGCCACCGATTCTTCCTCTGCCCAGTGCCACTACAAGCCTAGAGCCGCCCCTGAGTACTGCTGCAATAAATCATTTCATCGAAGATCGCACACAATCACTGTGCCGTGAAACTCATGTTTAATAACGTGCTTTAACTCCTATCATCATAAAAATGATATCACATATACATCTCAGTATTTTAGTTATTCAGAGAGCTGTAATATCACGATTGTAATGGATTTTGTGTCCTGTCAGAGGAAGAGAGCCGGTTTAAGAAGCAAGTAGTGATTCACACACATAAAGCACATAGAAGATCAAATACAAAACAAAGCATTTAACGTGCTACTTTAATTACGATGTGATTTGAGAAACTGGTTAATTAAACGATTTTAAGATGAAGTTTATGATGTTCTACTTTAATGAAAAAATAAACTACGTGATTAAAGTGGAAATGTCGAGATTGAATTTGACATTTCGTGCTTTTTCCCCACTGTGTGTCTTTTTTTCTCTGTACCCTAATAAGCTTTCATATGACACTCAGACGGTGGGCTACAACTCGCCTTTTCACGGCGACTTTGATATGTGACTTCTTTTTTATTTCCGACACTGTGCGATTTTGTGAACGTGAGCTTTCAAGTTTCTCCAACACGCTATGTCACTCGATCAACTTCCTTTTGTTGATTATACCACGGTTTATTTGAACAAATAGTATGTTTTTCCTTTGCCTCCACTTGGTATTCGCTGAAATTCTTATATTTTCCCCCGTGCTTTTCCCATTGTCTTTTCACCGAAGGCTGAGCTTAAGGGCGATTTATATTGATTTGCATATTCAAAGAGGCGTAATTCTGGGAGGAGTTGGGGCGTTACATAAAGCGCGTGCACGGGCGTTACTTTTCACGCTGATCGGGATTTATGTAGCGGAAGAACGTTGAAGTTGGAGTACGCACAGATTCCTGCATCTGGATTTTTCTGTGCGTAAGCACATTTCAGCTTTTGTGCTTACGCCATGTTATAGTGCGAGTTCTACGCACGGCGTTATACATGAGGCCCCAGGTGTTGTTCCTGCCTTGACCCTGATGATAACTGCATCACAACCCTGCACTGGATAAGTAAGATAAGAAGATGGATTACTCAGAAATACATTTGGAACAAAGGAAGAAAGAAATGGGGTACATTTCTTGCCAGTTCTATGTTTTGTTTGATAGAAAAATCTTTAATTTTTTGACATGACAAACTGTCACTTATGCCTTCTAGGAAAATGCAAAGAAGTTTGATAACATCATAACTAATTCTTTATTATACAAAACACAAATAAAACAAAGGAAATTTTCTCATCTATCAGAATGCCAAATAATTATAAGAAAGGAGCATAAGATACGCTTGTTTATTCACTTGTATGATAATGACTTAGTAACATTTCGGTGTTTTGAGAAAATGTCTGCCTGCTAGCAGAAAGAAAGCCAGGTCTGTGCACTCATTATGAGCTCAAAGGCTAAGGGAATGTGACTCCTTTAATTAAATATGTGGTTATGTATTTATTTATTTATTTTTTATTTTATTGATTTTATTGCAATCATTCCATACAAATAGAACAATTTTTACAAAAAAAATAGGACTGAAAACAAATTAACCCCCACCCTTGAGAAAGAGAGCATGGCCAACGGACTAAACCTTAAAAATAGTTAAAATGAATAAATTGATGAATTTATTAGGCGGATACAGATAAATGGAGAAGAAAAAGAAATGGGGAGAGAATCTACTTCCTCTGTGCTTTAAGAGCTTATTCTAAAATATTATTGATTAGATCCTGCCAGGTTTTGAAAACGTTCTGCACAGATCCTCTAAGTGAGAATTTGATTTTTTCCAATTTCAAATAATATATAACATCAGTTACCCACTGACTTAAAAGAGGAGAGTTAGGATTCTTACAGTTTAGCAAAATAAGTCTGCGTGCCAGTAGTGTAGTAAAGGTAATCACAGTTTGTTTGTTCTTCTCCACTTTAAGCCCATCTGGAAGAACACCAAACACAGTTGTTAATGGGTTAGGAGGGATTGTGACACAAAGGGGTTATGCATTTATTTAATTAAACAGCCAAAAGGTCTTCAATTTTTTCTTTGCATCTACCACACTTGCTGGATTAATGAGTTGTGTCCCTTTTTCAAACCATGACAATTTGGTGAGTCTACAAGTGTCTCGGTTTGGGACTTTGAAAATCTGTTCACCCTACACTAAACAGGTGCCTGAGAGTTATTGTGAGTATGAAAGATAACAATGAAAAGAGGAAAAAGCTGAGAGAATAAGCTAGAAAGAAGCCAGGCGTAAATCATAGTGAAAAACAAACAATGAACAATGATGTAGACTGAGAGAACAAAACAGAAGTCAGTGCCAGAGATAACTAATGCTGGGACCTACCTGCTAAACTAGCCAAGACTAAGAATTCAGTTCTAAGGAATATCCACCAAGGAATACAAAACATACTGCATGCTGCAATATTTTTACCAAGATGTACCAGTGACATCACTGATCTGAATCCTGTGATATCAAGAACAGGAATGTGATGACCAAAATGGCATCACTTAAATAATAAAAATGAAGATGGTAACCAAAATAAAACACCTTTAAAATGTAAATTAAAGTGAAAAGAAAAAGGTCCAAAATAAAATCTCCATGTAATAAAAAACACAAACTGGACAAAAACACATGAACACAAATATAACGATATCTACTTTGTACTAAATAACATTCACAAAAATGTGCTATGGTGGTGTAGTGGTTAGCCATCGTTTCCAAGTGTTTGTGCTGTCCTTTGGCATGGTGCATGATGCCACAGTGGCCAATTTACTTGGGAAACAGCTGCAGCTTGAAAATAAAGTGAAAACCTGCACTGAAAGAAAGTCCCTTTATTGAGCAATTGATTAAAAGTCATTGTCTGTGCTTGTATTTATCAAGTGTCTCTGACATTCTCCTAGGAATTGCAGTAAAATTCTGACTAGGATAAAAATTTGTCCTACCACAAAATAAGACATTTGAAGTAGTTTCAAAATGTCCTGTGGCTGCTCACTGCATGGAGTATGTTTGAGAATGAATGATGACATAATGTTACATCATCCCGAGTCAAAAAAAGGGTATTCATGAAGGCATTTCATAGTTTCTTTGGAAATCATAGTTTTATGATACTAATATTAAGGCTTCACCACAAAGATAATAATAATAATAACAATAATAATAAAAATAATAATAATGTTAAAAGTAGTAGGAGATGAAGATAAAGAAAAAGAAGAAAAATTAAAATAAGAAAACTAAAATAAGGTAGGATATTGCTACTTTGCAACAATATAATACTACATAGCGAGCACTAAGCGCTGAGATGGAAAGACCGTGACACACGCCTGAATGAGAGTAAAGTCTGATAACAGACACACTTATTTAAGAATGAAAGTCCAGAAGAATCACCTTTCCACTGTTATGACCATGGGAAGCAGGCCATAATGTAACAGTTACTGGAACTAGCCACGGCTATTCCAGCACTGTTCCTGAGAACAGACTTCTATCAGTGAGAGTAACAGTTGAAGGACAAAGAGACCTGGAGTAAACAGAAAAAGAGATCAGACTGGTACAAACTGAGAAGCAGACAAGCTCTTGATATTAAATCTCAAGCAAACTTGTACCATCAAGACATTCGACAAACTAGTAATGTAAGGAAATGTAGAGGGGGAATCTCTTAAACCTCAATATATTAACTCTGCATGAAACAAAAGTATTGTAACTTCTTCGAGCTTCTATATCTCTTATCTCTCAATAAGACAAATGGAGGTATTGTATATTAGCATTTGTCAAGTCAACAGTGATATACTGTACTTAAAAGCTGATAGCTGATCAAAAGTAAATATGTTTTTGTTCTAAGAATACTTAAATCAGTTGTTTTCCTTTATAACTTTTCCATTTCTAAGGCAGTTTCCTACATTAGGATTCAAACATTAGTATCCAGCAGGAATACACGTCATACTTTTTAAACCAGCCTGCTATTCATTAATGGCACAATTTACAAAAAAAAAAAACAAAATAAAACTGGCATCAGAATCTGTAATATTCCAAAGCCCATTTCTTGTCACTCCTGGAAAGATTAAACCAACTTTATGAAAAAAATATTTTTTCTCTTTAGGCTTCTCCATCAGTTGCTACAAGTCATGCTGTTCACTAATTGTATGGCTCCAGTTGCCCCACAATTCTAGCTAAGAAAATGCCCCTGTTTTATATCTTGTGTGACTAAGCAAACCACATACCAGTTCTTTCAACTCAGCTCTGAAATTCTATCTCATATTCCATATATTGTAGTAAACTACACAGCTAAGTTACATTAATTAATGAATTTATCTGTTACCGCTGATTCTACCTAATTGATTCCAGTGCTGAATGTTGTTTATTTTATAGCCCTTTTTAAGGCCTAAAGGATTTCAGCTTGCACTTAGTTGTCTTGCTTTTCAATCTGAAAATTAATGAACCCTTTCTGCTTTATCAGAGAATTTTGATGATAAAACGTTCAAAACTGTTTTTTTTTTTTTGGTTTTGTCCATGTCTACTTCCATCCTGGATCTTACAGTTTTCTGTTGTCTGTTTCTTCCTATACGCATTTTATATGTTGACCTTCATTAGAGGTGTATAACCTAAAGGTGGACCTGTTCCCTACATTATGTAAAAAGTCTTAGACAGTTAAACCACAGCAGAATGAATTACTTCTGTTCCAACAGTTCATTTGGGACTAAACTGCTCAACAGTTCCCCTTGGCAAAAAAGTCCCATAGGCTAAGCATGACTGAATTATTCAATCTATTTAAGTTCCTCCAATAAAAGAGGCCTCTAAGCCAATCTGCAGAAACATTTTACTTAATTATTTGTGACATTAGCCAAAAACAGCCATAAATAACATCAAACAAAAAATAAGTGAACACTAATTCTATAAAGCATACAATGTTGTAACCTCATAACAAACAAACCTGAGAAAAACATACAAAATAAGCATGTGAAAACTTGTATTTAAGAAAATGCTAAATTAGAAGCTATAATAAGTTTAAGCAGTATTACAGTTAGGTCCATAAATATTTGGACAGAGACAACTTTTTTCTAATTTTGGTTCTGTACATTACCACAATGAATTTTAAATGAAACAACTCAAATGTAGTTGAAATGCAGACTTTCAGCTTTAATTCAGTGAGGTGAACAAAAAGATTGCATAAAAATGTGAGGCAACTAAAGCTTTTTTTTAACACAATCCCTTCATTTTTGGGGCTCAAAAGTAATTGGACAATTGTCTCAAAGGCTATTTCATGGGCAGGTGTGGGCAAGTCCGTCGTTATGTCATTATCAATTAAGCAGATTAAAGGCCTGGAGTTGATTTGAGGTGTGGTGCTTGCATGTGGAAGATTTTACTGTGAACAGACAACATGCGGTCAAAGGAGCTCTCCATGCAGGAGAAAGAAGCCATCCTTAAGCTGCAAAAACAGAAAAAACCCATCCGAGAAATTGCTACAATATTACGAGTGGCAAAATCTACAGTTTGGTACATCCTGAGAAAGAAAGCAAGCACTAGTGAACTCAGCAACGCAAAAAGACCTGGATGTCCACGGAAGACAACAGTGGTGGATGATCGCAGAATCATTTCCTTGGTGAAGAGGAACCCCTTCACAACAGCCAACCAAGTGAACAACACTCTCCAGGGGGTAGGCGTATCGATATCCAAGTCTACCATAAAGAGAAGACTGCATGAAAGTAAATACAGAGGGTGCACTGCAAGGTGCAAGCCACTCATAAGCCTCAAGAATAGAAAGGCTAGATTGGACTTTGCTAAAGAACATCTAAAAAAGCCAGCACAGTTCTGGAAAAACATTCTTTGGACAGATGAAACCAAGATCAACCTCTACCAGAATGATGGCAAGAAAAAAGTATGGAGAAGGCGTGGAACAGCTCATTATTCAAAGCATACCACATCATCTGTAAAACACGGTGGAGGCAGTGTGATGGCTTGGGCGTGCATGGCTGCCAGTGGCACTGGAACACTAGTGTTTACTGATGATGTGACACAGGACAGAAGCAGCCGAATTAATTCTGAGGTGTTCAGAGACATACTGTCTGCTCAAATCCAGCTAAATGCAGTCAAATTGATTGGGCGGCGTTTCAATATACAGATGGACAATGACCCAAAACATACAGCCAAAGCAACCCAGGAGTTTATTAAAGTAAAGAAGTGGAAAATTCTTGAATGGCCAAGTCAGTCACCTGATCTTAACCCAATTGAGCATGCATTTCACTTGTTGAAGACTAAACTTTGGACAGAAAGGCCCACAAACAAACAGCAACTGAAAGCCGCTGCAGTAAAGGCCTGGCAGAGCATTAAAAAGGAGGAAATTTAGCATCTGGTGATGTTCATGAATTCAAGACTTCAGGCTGTCGTTGCCAGCAAAGGGTTTTCAACCAAGTATTAGAAATGAACATTTTATTTCCAGTTATTTAATTTGTCCCATTACTTTTGAGCCCCTGAAATAAAGGGATTGTGTTACAAAAAATACTTTAGTTCCCTCACATTTTTATGCAATCTTTTTGTTCAACCCACTGAATTAAACTGAAAATCTGAACTTCAACTGCATCTGAGTTGTTTCATTTAAAATTCATTGTGGTAATGTACAGAACCAAAATTAGAAAAAAGTTGTCTCTGTCCAAATATTTATGGACCTAACTGTATATGATTATAAAGGAGTATTATTTGCTAAATAACTGAAGTATAAAAAAAGAGTGAAAGGTTGGGTTTAAAGGTATCAGAGTATTATACATTATAAAATGTTTCTGACTACCCATTTACATTTACTTACCTTTATCTAAGGCAGCTTACAACATTTTGCATACAATTGGTTACATTTTTTTAGTTTTTCAAACTGAAGTACAGGCAAGTCAAGTGATTTACTTATAGTCACTCAGCATCAGTGGCAGGAGATGAACCCACAACCTCAGGGTTAGCAGTCCAAAGCCTTAGCCACCTGGATGACTGCGTTTATTTTTCAAATCAGACATATGACGCTGAGCCTACTCTAGTGTCTAACACAATGAAACATGTCGTGCCATGTGGTCTTCTAGGGATTATCTAGGACTGCAGATAACTGTAAGAAGATGTCAGTGGTTGCCACATTATACACTAGATGTTTTCTTACTTTTTGCTGCTGGTCCTGTCAATGGGCATGAAAAGTGGCCTTTGAAAATGGAGGATGTGAGGTCATCCTTTAGTCACTACTACAATATTACATTCTACTTTGATTTAATAATAAATAATTAGATATTCATTGATACTATTTCATTTTTATGTTGGGATGAAACACAATTAGTCACACTGCGTTTTTTTAAATCTTATTTCTGGAAACTATAATTTTATACTATAATTTCATTTCATTTTAAAGAGTGTCTTGTGCCTGAGCTGTGAACTGGTGCTGTGATTATCTTTTTTTCTTGGTATAATGAAGTTGCTAGGATATATTTTAGCTTAGGTATCTATAAAAGAAAAAGGTCTTTGTGTGTCACCTGATTACTTGTCTAATGTTTGTGGACTATAAGAACTATTTCATCCAGACAGACATAAATGTTTTTTAAAAGTCTGACATCTGATATAGACATAGCCAGATGTCTGTTTCCATGGGAGGTGGGTGATGATTTAAATGCACCGTGAATATCACTAGAAATGCTAAAAGCTATTATATATGTTTGTGATTCTAATATTAGATATTAAAACTGAATCAAACATAGTTATCATATTAATTTACAGACCCTATTCTAAATTATGAAAACTTTTGCTCTCTCTGTCTCTCTCTCTAAATATGCATATGCATTGTCATCAGTTGAGGGAAAGACAGGACTCAAACAAATTGTTAGAGTGCCAACTGGGCCACTCCGTTTACTTGAAATAAAAAGAAAAAACTGAAAACGATAGGCACAAGACAGTGTGAGGTTAACAAATGCTAAGGTCTTAGCCAATGGCTTCACTGCGATAGGTTCTGGATAGTGACCTTTTCACAAGATGGGAGGTCTGTAAGGAGGAGCACTTCTCTCCTGAATGAGATGGCACCTCTCGGGAGCGCCTCGTTTTTATAGTTCCAAGACTCAAAGGGGTGTGGTCAGTTACCCTCAGTGGACGTCTTCTCTGAGCTGTGGGTGATAAGAGAGATACAAGAGTTAGCAATCATGCCCCCGGTGTCTAGGAGTGGTAGCTCTTACCTCAAATGAGCCCGGAAGTTGACAACTGACAATATATATATTGTATATATACCATAACATACCACCATACCATTCCATTTTTTAAGCTTGCCTGTCCATCACAATAGGTATATATATTGTAACAATATCGTTATATAGTGCCTGACCCGGCACAGACTCACACAGAGGCACGTATAAAAACAACACAAAAGTTTATTTTTCTTCACCTGTGGGGCACGTCTTCCTTGTGAACACCACAGGCCCAACGTAGTCCCAAATAAAGCACAAAAGTAAATCACCTGTAACACAAACATGCCCTTCTGGCACCTCCACTCCTTCCTTGAAGTTTCGTCCTCTCCTCCTGACTCTGGCCCCTGAGTGGTGGTGGCTGGCTCCTTTTATAGCCCACCCAGAAGTGTTCCAGGTGCTTGACCACCTGGTTCCAATTGCACTTCTGGATGGAGCTGAAGATTTGTCCAGCTGGGCTGTGGAATCCATGCAGCACCCCCTGGCGGCCACCCTAGCTCCCAACTGGGCTGTGAAGGACTCCATCTCCCATGGAGCCCTGCGGGAGGTTGAGGCACCATCGTCGGCCAGGGAGGCTGCCACCAAGTGTCCTGGGGAAGGTATTGAGTTGTCCATGGTTGCTCCCCCGGAACATATGCAGAAGGGGCATCCTGGCCGGGCAAGGGACCCGGCCGCCCACGACAATATATATATATATATATATATATAGAGAGAGAGAGAGAGATGTACAGGTCAAACTCCATTACAATGATTATCGTTACAACAAAATTTTCATTAAAACAAAGCATTTTTACAGTCCTGACAGTTTCCCCATAAGACAGAGTATATAAAAATCTTGTTACTACAAAATACATCCAACAGATACTTTCATTACAACGAAGTTTTTAAAGGTCTTGAAATGCCTGAATGAAACGTCCGCAGAGCACTTAGTTCTGTGGTCGCAGTTCATTTGTGCACAATTATCCCCAAACAAAAACATTGTACATTTTTCTCTTTCTTTGAACTTTCCTCACACTGTTTTTTGCAGTGCCAGTTTTCTGTGGTTTTCAGTGATACCTTTTACTTATTGCTTGTCAACATTTGAAAAAAAATCTATTGGAATTTCAGTCAGAAATGGCCGACATGAAAAAACAACAACAGTTCACATTAGAAAAAAAACTTTATATTTTTGCAGCTCTCGATTCTGGCAAAAAGAATTCGGAATTTCGCCATCGACACTGTCAACTTTCTTGAAAGATCAAACAAAAATAGAAGAAAATTCTAGGGAGCAAACATATGCTAACTTCTTCATTTGAAGATGTTGAAAAAGCAGTTTTTATGTGGTTCAGTGATGCTTGTTCAAGTAACATTCCTATTAGTGGGCCACTCATTTAAGAAAAAGCAAAGTCACTGTCTATTTCCTTGGGCCAGAAAGATTTTACTGCCTGCTGGAGTTGGCTAATTCGCTTTCGGGATCGTTTTGGAATTGAAGCCAAAGCAATCTGAGGAGAAGAATCTGCCGTTCCAATTGAAAATGCAAACAAATGGCGTGCAGGTGAAATCAGGAAAATCATTTCAGCTTATGAGCCTGAAGACATCTACAATGCTGATGAAACTGGAATCTTCTACCAGCTGCTACTGCATCACACTTTACCACTCAAAGGTGATCCATGCTGAAGAGGAAAAAAATCTGAACAAAGGTTGACAGCTCTACTTTGCTGCAATTCAACTGGCAGCCACAAAGTTATTCCTCTCATCATTGGCAAGTCGACCAATCCTCAGTGTTTTAAGCACGTTCCTTCCCTGCGAGTCACTTATCAACAAAAACACTATTTCATGTTTAGTTAAAGAGCTGAAATATTACAGGATGTACATCTAGGGCAATAGGTGTCCTCTAAGAAAGGACATTTCAGTATATTAATGGAAAAACTAAATACCCTTAGCTGACACAACATTTTTTAATTTGACAATATTTTGTAATGTTACGTTCTGCGCTGTGCTAAGAGTGTACTTTATACAGTAGAAATGAAGGACAGAGCAGAAATGGCTGATGGGCAGAACATAAGCACTAGCTGATTGGATGGATGAAAGACTGAACATAGGCAGTGCCCTAGACAGGAAAAAACAGATGTAACTACATTTGGAATCAGGTATGAAATGGAAGGAGAGAGTTCAGCAAAGGTCAATGCAAGCACAGTATAAACCTTGAGTGTTGGTGCCAGGTGCTGTGGCAGTGAATCGTCGTTGCTTCAATAGAAACAAAAGGTCAGTGAGACAAAACAGAGTCAAAGTGATGTTCTTCAATCAAAGACTAGCCAGAAGCGACCTAGTGGCATCAGGAGGGAATAAAGGCTTTAGAGGATTAATATCTATTGCACCCAGCTCCTGATCCTTCTCTCGATTATATACATGACAACAGTGGCAAGCCCCTTCTTCTTTTGTCCATCATATATAATACAGTTCCTGGTTAATGTTACATTGCTACACTGCAATGTTACAATGTTACACAATACCCCAGCTCTGTCTTAGATTGTGGTGCATTAATTTCTAATGGGAAAGCAACAGAAATTGTGTTGCTGCTAAGCGATTCTCACTCTTTACGGTAATTCATCATTGTAACACATAGTGTACCAGCACTTACATACTGTATATCCACTGCTTTGCATGTATATTCACATCTGCAGACTTTACATAGAATTGATGAAAAACACAAAAAAATACACAAGAAAAAGTAGAAATTAATCTAATGCAGGAATGTTTTACTCATGGGAAATTGTGTATAACATGTTCCTATAGTAAGTAACTCCAGTGACATACTGTAATAAGATTATTATTACTTGTTATTTGACTGACACCTTTACCCAGGGAGATTTTGAAAAATGTCTCAATAATATCAAGATTATAATTCAAATAATATGTTCAACATTATGTACCCACTGTCTTTGTAGACCACATTTATTTTTTTGTTTGGGCACATTATTGGATGTACCTCAAATAAGCAATCATCTCCAAAGTCCTGAAAAGAAGCCATGATTGCTTTACAAGTAATCTATACTAATAAAAGGCAAAGCCCTCACTCACTCACTCACTGACTGGCTGACTGACTGACTGACTGACTGACTGACTGACTCATCACTAATTCTCCAACTTCCCGTGTAGGTAGAAGGCTGAAATTTGGCAGGCTTATTCCTTACAGCTTCCTTACAAAAGTTGGGCAGGTTTCATTTCGAAATTCTACGCGTAATGGTCATAACTGGAAGGTATTTTTCTCCATTTACTGTAATGGAGTTGAGCTTGACCGCCGTGGGGGCGGAGTTTCGTGTGACATCATTACGCCGCCCACGTAATCACGTGAACTGACTGTCAACGCACTATGTAGAAAACCAGGAAGAGCTCCAAAATATGCTGAACAAAACATGCATTATATAATTGAGAAGGCAGCGAAACATTAAGAAGCGAGCGAGTGACATACTACCATATTCATCAGTACAGCTACTTCGGAAACAAAGCGAGGTATAAACCTAAACTTTAAATTAACTTAATAGACAGGCTGCCGCTGGTGCTTTTCGTGCCCACGGGTAATGCGGGATACAAGTTTAATGAGAGGACGCAGGATATAAACGAGAGTTTTGATCACTTTGTAACTAAGTTAAAATTGCAGGTGAAGGGGTGTGCTTATGCAAATTCCGAGAGACTGTGTTTGTGGGGGATTGACAGTTAAGGCGGGTGGGGGAGTCACGTCATCATCTCCCCTCCCATTTACCTCATTTCGCTCTGAGCTGAGCTCCGCGGCTAACGCCGTCTTCCGAAGCAACTTCGTCACACTGCCACCAAATACAGAGAAATCCACAAGTTAATACACACTCTGTCTCTAGACTTTCTCCACACTGAATCCTCCAGGCACTACTTACAAAAGGTTACATTGACAATCGTGTTACGTTATTTTTAAAATGTTTAATTTTCTTAGCACAAGCACAGCTGAGAAGCTTCGATGCATGTGCTCCATAACGCGTTAAAAAATAATGCATTTAATCACACTTTGCATTACAATCAAAGGGGAACTTTTGTCAATGCATGATTTCCTGGTACACCGATAACATTGATCAGCGCATCCCAATTCATTTTAGCCTCGCACCACCTTGGTTTGAGAAGAAGTATGAAAAAATATGAGGTTAACACACAAAAACAGATCACCAATTCAAGCTTTATGAATAATCGATTCGCCATAAATAATTGTTTTGGTAAAGCCATACTCAGTGTAATCCTCCTTCCATTTTATAATTTTTCCGCCACTAGCCATGATTAAATGAACGGTAAAAAAGTAAGAGCGAAGCGAGGGTGACTTATTTAGGCAGGCATGTATATGACAGCAACACTCATGACAATCATGTTACGTTATTATTAAAATGTTTCCTTTTCTTTTTCATTACTTCTTTAACCCATTACTTCTCCGCTGCGAGGCTCGGGTATTTTGTATATGAATGACCTCCAAAGAGCGCGGAGACTTTTGATCATGTGAACGTGTCTGCAAAAACTGGCGTCTCCTGCCCAGCAAAAGTCGAGCAGCCGGCGCGCGCGCATAGCTGTGCCGGCCTTTCACACGCTGACTGCGCTTCTGCGGCAAAATAATATTAAGGCGCTTCGCACTTTATTTTGCACGTATACGATTATGAGGTCGTCAGCTCTTATGAAGACACGCACAGGAGTGAAGGACTGACAGTGCCATCACAGCCGATTAATAGCTGGGACGTCTCACCAGTCTGCACAAGACCCACCGCGACTGTCCCCAAAAGGCGCTCATATCGTCAGCGAACACATCTCTCTATACTATATAAAAGAAAAGAAAAAGGCAACTTTCCTTTCTTTACACCTTTTTTCCGTTTATCCCAAACCAAAGCCTTTCTCTCTTAACACTGCAGAGGACACAAAACTAATTTTCTTTAATTGCTGGTAAGGCACATTATTAGAGGCAGAAATTTGGACTTTCACATAGAAAATGTAATTTCTATACCACAGCCGTCGTGTAGCGCCTTTCAAAAGGGATCTACTACCGAGAGATGATCCATATACATTTTAGCTGCTGTTAGTACTACTTACCTCTTCTGTTATACCGTCTTTAAAATGTAGTTTACCCGCAACCACTCCAGTAGTGCTCAATGTACCTTTACTTCTTAAAACGTTAATGTTTTACTGTTAAATAACTTATAGACTACATTTTATTATTTTTCCCTTGCACTCAGTGATCAAAGCTATACACACACATATAGACACATACATATATATATA
>JANRMT010027041.1:52009982-52077806 GCA_026402145.1 Polypterus bichir lapradei | reverse complement strand
AAAAAAATCCAAACCTACATGGCCCTGTGTGAAAAAGTAATTGCCCCCTGAACCTAATAACTGGTTGGGCCACCCTTAGCAGCAATAACTGCAATCAAGCATTTGCGATAACTTGCAATGAGTCTTTTACAGCGCTCTGGAGGAATTTTGGCCCACTCATCTTTGCAGAATTGTTGTAATTCAGCTTTATTTGAGGGTTTTCTAGCATGAACCGCCTTTTTAAGGTCATGCCATAGCATCTCAATTGGATTCAGGTCAGGAATTTGACTAGGCCACTCCAAAGTCTTCATTTTGTTTTTCTTCAGCCATTCAGAATTGGATTTGCTGGTGTGTTTTGGGTCATTGTCCTGTTGCAGCACCCAAGATCGCTTCAGCTTGAGTTGACGAACAGATGGCCGGACATTCTCCTTCAGGATTTTTTGGTAGACAGTAGAATTCATGGTTCCATCTATCACAGCAAGCCTTCCAAGTCCTGAAGCAGCAAAACAACCCCAGACCATCACACTACCACCACCATATTTTACTGTTGGTATGATGTTCTTTTTCTGAAATGCTGCGTTCCTTTTACGCCAGATGTAACGGGACATTTGCCTTCCAAAAAGTTCAACTTTTGTCTCATCAGTCCACAAGGTATTTTCCCAAAAGTCTTGGCAATCATTGAGATGTTTCTTAGCAAAATTGAGATGAGCTCTAATATTCTTTTTGCTTAACAGTGGTTTGCGTCTTGGAAATCTGCCATGGAGGCCGTTTTTGCCCAGTCTCTTTCTTATGGTGGAGTCGTGAACACTGACCTTAATTGAGGCAAGTGAGGCCTGCAGTTCTTTAGACGTTGTCCTGGGGTCTTTTGTGACCTCTCGGATGAGTCGTCTCTGCGCTCTTGGGGTAATTTTGGTCGGCCGGCCACTCCTGGGAAGGTTCACCACTGTTCCATGTTTTTGCCATTTGTGGATAATGGCTCTCACTGTGGTTCGCTGGAGTCCCAAAGCTTTAGAAATGGCTTTATAACCTTTATCAGACTGATAGATCTCAATTACTTCTGTTCTCATTTGTTCCTGAATTTCTTTGGATCTTGGCATGATGTCTAGCTTTTGAGGTGCTTTTGGTCTACTTCTCTGTGTCAGGCAGCTCCTATTTAAGTGATTTCTTGATTGAAACAGGTGTGGCAGTAATCAGGCCTGGGGGTGGCTACGGAAATTGAACTCAGGTGTGATACACCACAGTTAGGTTATTTTTTAACAAGGGGGCAATTACTTTTTCACACAGGGCTATGTTTGGATTTTTTTTCTCCCTAAATAATAAGAACCATCATTTAAAAACTGCATTTTGTGTTTACTTGTGTTATATTTGACTAATGGTTACATGTGTTTGATGATCAGAAACATTTTGTGTGACAAACACGCAAAAGAATAAGAAATCAGGAAGGGGGCAAATAGTTTTTCACACCACTGTAAATTAATCAGAAGCAAGGACTACAATTTAGTAGTGCTTTTCGTAAAGTGTTTTATTACCACAAAGAACTGTCCATACTTTTCACCATATATTAATGAGTACACAATGTAAATACTTTTAAATTGTATATTTGGAAAATCTGAGCTCATTGTGTGACTTTGCTGACATTCTGCTGAATATCAAAAGAAGACACTTTTGAGGAGAAAAATCTCCATGCGACAAAAGAATATGGCTCCATTGTATTTCTTTATGATCTCATTGCTGTCAAGAAGAAACCAAATAGGCATTAAGGTGATCTCTTTTTTGATTTTTCATTCCTATGGGCCATATTGTAGCTTCAGATTTAGAGTTTAAATATTCAAAAAATTTGTCTGTTTGGTATTGTATAATAGCTGTTGATTACATGCAACTATAACTACATAATTATTATTGTTTTCATGTAAATCACATCAATACGTCACATATCTTTGGTAAAGTTCCATTTTCAAATTAGCACAAACCTGTTTGCAACTTTCTAATTCTTTTACTCATTTCATTTGTTTAGTTTTATACCCTGTCACAAATGTATGTCTCTGGATCACCCTCCAGGCACTTCTAAAGTAGGTACTACCAACCCGAGTCGAAAGGGGGCACTCTTGCTAGCCTTCTTTTGTTTTCCTCCCTTCACAGTACCGAGAAGAAGCCAAGTGAGGGCAGTTGACTCTGCCCCTTCTGGTGTCCAACGTATAAATCCTGCAGCTGCTTTAAAGTCAGTTGTGACCCGACTGCACCATAGAACGGAGCTCCTTACAACCTGAGAAAAACAAAGGAATCTCATTATTCTACCTTGATAGCTTTTCTGTCCTGTCTTTTTTCTGTTGTTATTTGTACTGGTGTGCATAGCAGCCCTTTTAATTATATTTTCTCGGACTGAATTAAACAGGGGCGATCGGGTTGGCATCCCAACATTTATCTGTGGGACTAGCATTACCTTACTTGACCACAACCTGAAATAAATGTTTATACCATTTTATGTTTTCTTATCAAAATAACAAATATATATATATGCATTCACAACCAAGGGTAGCATGTCAGTCCAGCTCAGGGCTTATTTTAACAAACTCTGAATGTCACATGGGGTAAATTTAGAATCAGCCTAACACACACGTCTTGGAAAGGTGGAGTACCTGGAGATAAGCCCATGCAGACAATATGACAACACAGATGGAACAGGGATGGGATTTGAACCCAGTATGTTGGACTGGTAAGGCAGCAGTTAACCACTGTGCTACCATTTCTCCTAAATGTAATATTTACACTCTAGTATTTCTTTGTAAGGTCTTAGAGAAACTGCCTTTTGATTACCTATGTTGTATGTTTTTCTTGTTTTTCCTTTACTTTAAATACTGAATGTAACTTAAAACATATTTCTATTTTCAAATGCCATTTTTAATTTAGTCTTGCTACTCACTGTATTAAGTAGCGAGTCATGTCTGTTCCTGTAAGATGTTTGACTTTCATAATGACAGCAAATGAGATATACCATCTCAAAACAAACCCAATAGACAGATTTTAAAATAAACAAACAAATAAATAAATAAAATGAGAGGGAAATAAAAGATGCAGTTGTGAAACATCTTCACCTGTCACCTCAGATTTTGCACAGAAATGTTGACTCTGGGCCACTGTTCTCCTAATTAGCTTATCTCTGTCCGCTCTCTGACTGCTCTTGTTATTTCCTGACCAGCTTGCATTGCCTTCATTCCCCCTCCTTCTCCCCTTCAGCGCTTCAGTGGCATCTGTGGCCGTTCTAAATGGAGCAGCATTACATGCTGCTCCCCGACATCCTAATGTACCTTACCAGTTGGTTTAACAAACAGCTCGCTGCCAACCATCTGCCAGCCAAATCTGTGTTCAAATTGCTTTAGTAACAAACATAACTTATTCTATTTCTCTCTCTCACTCTCTCTCTCTCTCTCTATTTCTGTCTTTCTTTTGTTAATTGGAGTTGAATGCCTTTTAAGCCCTCAAACAGACTAAAAGCAAACTTCAGCCCAATATTGTACTTTTTCAGAGAAAATTACATTGGGCGTACTAATAGTCTTAAAATGTTAATATGATGTGTGGAAAAACAATTTTCATAGAGCACACTGAGGAACAAATATTTCAAAATGAAATATCTGACACTGCAGCTAGGAAAGGAAGTAAAGTTTGGGCACAAATTAGTCATTCACTATATATTTTATACATTGACATTTTTTATTTGTAGAAGCAAGAAATGTTTGCTTTGGAAATAAATGTGAAAGAGTGCATTTGAACTACACCACCTAGTAAAACCAGGCAAAAAAGGTAAAGGTCTGGAATTACTGATACACACCTACTGTTATGCACTGTTTATTAATGCACAACCTTAAGAACATCCAACCGACTGACACTGCAGTGGAGCGGCGCGCTCTGTCTAGTAAAACAATGGGCTTATTCAGCAGAGAGAACAGAATAAAAAATCAACACATGTATGTGATAAAAAAGAGTATCTGGCAGTGTTAATAAAACTTTTGTTCCTGTGTGAATTATTCTTGCTGTTTTTCGCAAAATTATTCTACTTGTATAAAAAACAAGCACAGAAGCCAGCAGCAGTCTTTGCCTTAGGCAGAGTAAACACAGTATGTTGTGAGCATTCATGTCTGCATAAATACATATTTTTTTCTTCATGAAACTTTCTTAACAAACATAACCAGGAAACTGCAACCTTTATTTTTAAATTTAGCTAACGTTTTTTTCCTTTTGATATCTGCTTTCATTCAATATGCTTTTAATAATCATTACTGAGAAAATTTACAATCAAAACAGCCTTTATCACTTGGTGAGATCACCAGGACAAGTGCCGGCTACATCTCTCTGTGAACATCTTTAATTGCAAATGTTATATAATAGAGAATAACAGCAAAATCTAGACAGTTCAAAACAGAAAACATCTACAATAGTGGAATAACCTAACCTAAACAAAAACATTTTCAAATCTACTTAATACAAATCCAGGTTGTGGTGGGGAAAGAACCCCAGACAGGCCACCAGTCCATCTCAGAATCCACTCAAGCAAAATCACACATACAGGGGCCAATTTGGAACATTAGAACTATACTATTTTTTTTATAATTTTAAAGATTTTGTTCATGTCACCTCTTAAATCTTTGTTTGGGTAAACTAAAAAGGCTTAATTAACTTAATTATTCCAATACAGGAAATGCATTTAGTCATTTGTGTTATAATTTTATTAACCAAAAAAGTATACAGTAAAAGAAGATTTTGTCAAATCTTCATGATACTGAAATTTTTGTACCTGAAGCCAAAAAGTTCCATCCTTTCCACCTTGATTCAAGCAGTTCTTCCTGACTCTTCGATAAATCCCAATTTCTGAAAACATCGTTGAGCTCTGCCTGAGAAATTAAATGAGGATCGTTGGATGTTGATGGCTCGAAATCTGGATTTTCAACAGCTGCAGAGGCTTCTACATGTATCTGCATCAGCTCGTATATCTCTGTCTCCTTGTCCTCATCCTCCAGAATCTACACCTCTGGCGGTTTTGGAATAGGAAGACTTTTGTCATGTGGCATTGGTATCATTGCAAAGGCAAGATTCAGTACTTAATAAACTTTCTATTCTTGTAAGAAAATCCTGAGACATTCGTCATGCAGAAGTAACAATAAAATCCTGAGACATTCGTCATGCAGAAGTAACAATCAGTTACATTATCCTTCTCCTTTTTCCGTATCATTAAGATGTCAAATGGCATGGATGGGTGCACACCCTTCAGCCAAGCTTGCAGACTGGTAGCACAAGGTGCACAACATATATGGGAAGCCCATACTTTACCCTGGTCACCAATTTTGCACCCAAACTATAATTCATATGCCCACTTTATGAGTGCTGTCATTCTCCATTTCTATGCCTTCAAAGTGGACTTGCCACAGATGTAACAAAACATGTCACTGCTATTGAGACATTGGTGTGACATTTCAGAAATTATATGAAATTAAATTCACGGTATTTGAACTTAACAGTTTTATTTCTAATGTAATATTCATTTACATGGACATCAGTTAGAAAGACTGCAATTGCTACTCACTGCTACTGCTAGGTATATTCAGGGTTGCATTGTCATGTAAACAAGCCGTAGTCTTGAAGGTGCACTTGGGCATGTCACAGCACACACGAGGACACATAATCAGAAGATTTTCTTGCAGTATTTTAGCTGAGCAATTCTCTAGTATATAACATAATAATTTTGACCTAAGAAGATCAAGAGTTACAACCAGGCAGCTAAACCTGAGCACTCATGACTATGCGAAACATCCCAATTTGAAAATTTCATAATTTATATTGCAAAATTAGCAGTTTCTCAAAAACCTTGCATGATGGGACAATTTTAAAGTTATTTCTGTGATCAGCATCACAAAATCTATCTGGCAGACAAGAAATTATAAAGGAAACAAAAACCTACTAAACCTGTGAAACAGGCAATTGATTATCCCCAATTAATCATTTACAAGTTTTCCAATTTATTTATCATTTATATGTTTCCTAAAATGCATATCAGGTAAAATGACAGAACGCTCTACAAAACTGTGCAATTAAGCATCTGACAATGAAATAACTCAGTTTATGTAAGAAAAATGAACTCTGTGGCAACTTATTATGAGTGTACAACCATCACTAATTGTTTACAAATTTGAGTCGGTGGGACTACTATACTACTTCTGAAATCTATGGCCATCTCACTTAGTTTGTTCACATTCACTTTGACAAGGTTATTACACTACTATGTAGATGACTAACTTTTAAAGCATTCATGGGATCGTTGATTGAAATAATCCAATAGTACAGAAAAATGCATGTGAGAGAACATGTCATGAGACACGTAAATGTGCAGGAATTGTTGTGAGAATTGTAACAATGCTAGAGCTTTTTAAAGACATTGTTTATCGACCAGGGAATAACATATAGTGAAACTGTCACCATATTTATAGTGTCATTTCAGTGATATCACCAGCATGACAATCATAGTTGAAAACACATAGCATAAATGCAGAAAAACAAAATGAGAATGAAATAAAACATTAAAATGAATCAATGAAAAACAAACATCAAAAACAGAATCCTGACAACAGAAAAATATCAAACCAAAATACATGTATAAAATCCATCATATATATCACACACAACCTGGAGTGAAATCAGTGTTAATAATTTTCAAGGCCCCGAAAGCTCGGCTAAATTTTAACTGACAGCTACAATTAAAAAAAAAATCTACAACCGGAAAATTAGGTTTGAATTAACCTCAAGATCTATCAACTCGTCAGTCAGCAGATGCCATTGTATAGTGTGGAATCCACTGCTAAATTCTATTAACGACGTTTTGCAAAGATTTTGAGGTTCCTCCAGATGTTCAAAACTATTGTAGAGCATTGCCTAGAGGCTAAAGTACACCTGTTGCACTGTAGGAAATCTGGCTATGATACAAAATGGGTGCAAGTTTGAGAAGATGGTGATTTAAAATTATCTCTTCAAAGCAGAACATTACAACTGAAGTTAAAGTAAGTCAATATAGATCATTCATTTTCTTTAGTTAATTACCGCTCCTTTTTTAAAGATCAGGAACAGATCCACTATGAAATGAAATGAAAACTGAGATATCTTCTGAAAACTGTGTATCTAATTATTAGAACATCCCCAAAAGGTTTTGTAACTAATCCCGTCTGGCACTTGATGTTTTTCTTGATACACATTTTAATTGTAATCTAACAACACGAATAGTTATTTCAATACACCTTAGCAGAAGATGGACTACCACTAATTTCATTTATAGTTCTCATCTGTTATAATAGAAAATCATTATAATAAAATGTGCAATACAAATTATTCAGTTTACTTGTAAAGAGAAACTCCTTTTCAACTCTCATATAGTGTGTTTAGGGCTCATAGCCATTAATTGCTTGCAGTCTAAATTACAAAAACAACATTTAAGAAACTGAAGTTCAAAAATGAAAGAAAACAAGAAAACAATACATTTTTGGGAGCTTTTCCAAGGAAAAGAGGCTAAGGGATAAAAACAGACAAATATATATATACAGTATATATATATGTATATATATATATATATATATATATATATTCACATAACACTACATGACATTCTCACACCAATGTAACTCGGGATTATTGGGAGGCAGAGCCTATTCTGGCAGCAGTGGGTGCGAAGCTGAAACCAACACTGGGCACAGCAACATCAAAATATAGTGTAAGAAATTAAGCAGACCTTGCATATGTAAAGTGGAAAAAGCCTTCAATAATAAAAAAAAAACATCATCTGTGCTTCATAATGATGAAGAGAACAAGAAGTGGTAGAACACCATCCAGTGTAAGGAAAGATGTAAGATAGGAGTGAAGCGTTTTAATTTTCATTTAGGTATGCAGAACAGCATGTGTTTGAAACAAATATTCAAAGTATTTATGTGCAAAGTGATTATAACCATTTCCTCCCAGATGTGACTCTAATACTTCAGACTTTAGGTCTGTGAGTAGATTTGGGTGAACTCATATGTTTAAATGAATATGTTCAGATAATGGTTTGATGCTTAAAAATGCTGCTGTGAGCTGTTTCTTATGTTTTTCTTCAAATATAACAAAAGATAAGAAGAAAACATAAAACGCATAACCCCTTTTGTAATGCAATCAGACATATGTCTAATAGCAACAATGACATTAGAACAGGGGCAGGGCCAGATGTCTAGAGTGAAGAAGACATTTCCAGGTAGGAGCTTTGCAATCTTCACAGGGCACAAAGAAGTAAACCACTAGGAGCTGTGTGGTCTCAGAATGCAATGGATGTCCACGAAATGTGGATAGCAGGGACAGCAATATGAACTAGTAGGAAGAAGAAAGGCTGGAGTCTGAGAGAGAGGGAAAGGGAAGCTTTATATGCTTTGTGCACTTTTTCTGTGCTTATTCCTTCCTTTCATTAAATGTTAAATTAATATATATTTTTCCATTAATAGTCTACTTGTTTTATTTCTTAGTTGAAGCAAATAATAAGAGTACTTTCTAGTGTTTAAAACATACAAGGATCTTTAGTTATAATGATCTACTGTTCATACCTTAGTATTTGTGTTTTGTTGCTTGAATATTGTATAGATATAGAAAAATTGCTATGATAATGTTGTATCATTTGTTCTGCTGTTATATTACCACACAGAAATTATACTTTATTTTTTTAGAAGTTCCTTGCAACAAGTCAGTGAACAAGCAAAAAAACAAAACCAGGAATCAACACAAGTGACCATCAAAACCAAAACAAGAACCAAAATTCGAGTCTAAAAACCTAGTGCAGAGATTCAGTAACCAAGAATATTTTTGATAACAATAAAGCGAGGGTTTATAGGGCAAATTCAGATACCCAGGCACTACCAAGGATGATTGTTAAACTTTCACTCTGATGATATCATTAACCAGAGTGTTGCAGTGTATTTTGGAAAACATTGCCAAGACAATGGCAGATACAAAAGGCACTAAAATAGTGGTGTTGTGGAAAAATGTAAACAAAAATATATGCTTCTAAAAAAAGCCAGATAAAAGACCAAACATTTGAAAATTTAGCAAAAAAAATAGATTACCACCATGTCCAGGCATTGTTCCTGCTTTGCATATGATGCTTGTTGTGATGGGTTGTAGTCTCTGCGACACTGCACTGGAAAAGAGAGTTTAGAAAACAGATGGATGAGTATAATAAGCAAAGACATAATAGAGTTATGATAATTAGAGTTCACAACATTCCCAACTTCAGGGACCTGGGTTCAGTTCCTGGCCTAGTAAGAAGCTATATGGAATTTGCACGTGAGTTTTCTTCACATTCTCTGACTTTCTCCTACATCTTATTGGTATGTGCAGTAGTTCAATCTGCAGCTCTAAAAATGTCCTGGTGTGGTGTCAAGGAGTGTGAGTTAGTGTGGCCTTCTAATGAACGGGGCCCGTTTCCTGCCTTGTACCTGATCCTGTTCTGATAAGCTTAGGTTCCCTCAGAAAAACATGTTTATAAAACATGTGGATGAATGTATACTTGTGAGAGAGAGTTGAAAAAGAAAACTAACAAGATGTCATTCACTTGTACATACTGTATGTGTTCAAAGGGATCTGTGTGGTGTCTTAGGTAGTTCATCCTGGTAAGATGAGAAAAGGGAGTTGAATTCTTCCTTCATTTTTCTGTTTCATCGATAGTAAATCTTTTGATTTTTATTTTAATTCTACACTGCCCAGATGGGGCAGAAGCAAATGGTATATAACAGATTTTTTGGCAGCGAGTCCTATTTTCCTTGAAAATCAGCATGATCACAGTCAACAGTCTGCCAAATAATGAGTAACAATATGAAATGTTTTACTTTGGCCTTTTTATGCTTCAAAATGTACTTTTATGAAATTTTAAGCAGAAAAAAAGATTAGATGCTAAACAAGACTTTACAGAAAACAGACTCATAGTCTGACGAATAGCATGATAAGACGTATCCGTCCTAGACGAGGCACCATGGAGTGTGGAGAGGTCAAACCACAATGACTGAGATTCTGCTATGACATGAGGTTTGTTATTTGTCTCACAGGACCTTCATTTTTCAAGGTTACTTTTTATTAATCACTTTTAATCAATTATTTTGAGTCCTTTAAGGATTTTTACTTACCCGGAACTTAGAAAGTTTATATTGTTACTGCTTTGGCCTTTTTTTCAGATTCTTCTGGTTTGACAGAACAGAATTACCAGCCACAACACCCAGAAGATTGAGGGTCAGCATCCTGCATGTAACAATATTATAACTGATACTACTACTACTACTACTACTGATATCAGCCCCTTCTTGGAATTTGTCAGATTAGTCATGTCTAGTCCTAGTTATGTGACACTTGACTCATATTCTGTACTTCTACCTGTGGGATAATGAAAGAATGTACTGTACACCACACTCTATAACAGGTAAATTCCAATAATGTCCTATGCAGATTGATCCTTTCTAACAATCGTAAGGCCATGTCACATTATGCGTCTTTCTCTGCATTTTTCACTAATAGCCTTAATTTACATAATCTTAGCGAGTCCTGAGGTGACCAGTTGTGTAATATAACATGCCCAGCAACTTAAATCAACTAGTCCATGACTCACTCCAATAAAGTCAAGCATATTTAATTGTGTCTTTAGTTGTAGGAATAGGCTCTTTGTGCTCATTCAGAGGTGCAATGCATAAAATGCAGGAAGAGGAATAAGGAAAGCAGGTGTTTTGGACCTCACAGACAGAAGAGAAGTTCATCTGATGTGTTTTACATGCAATGATAAATGGTTAAAAAGAAAAAAGGCAGAGATCATGGCTGAACTCACCTAACCTGTTAATTCTTTGTACAGCACTGGCTGTTTCAGGTAGCCGTCTATTGGATATAAAAAAGGGATGAGCACAACTTCTGTTGGAAAGTTCACACTCAGCCACTAAATCTGACATGGTGAGCAGTTTTAAGTGATGTAAATTGGCATGAGCAAACAACTGCAATCAGCAATTTTAAAATGCCTAATGACTAGAAGTTACATAAAGTTACATTGGCTTTGGACTTTCTTTGATATTTGCTTCAACATATTGTATGGTGTCTATAATTTTGCACAAATTTTACACAAAATTTCAAGACTGTACCTAAAATTACTAGGCTGAAAACAATGAAGCATCATGCAGTATGTAAACTGCAATATATGCATATATCTTCACATATATTGTGACATATACACCAGCGAACACTGTGCTTTTGCATTCTGTGACTTGTTTAATCTCAAAGAACTCAAACTCTCTTAAAAACATAAGTCAAATCAGCTTAAGATGCAAGTCTCATATCTCACAATAAAAAAAAATAAAAAGTGTTTTCTTCTCTTCTGCAAACAGCTTTTCCATGGCTGGCGTGCTTCTGTCTCTGAGCTCCATCTTGAATGCAGCATCCCCACTCCTCTCAAAAGAGATGTTTGAATTTGATTAAAGCAGAAGACTGACCTAAGACATTGCCTGTGGTTATTTGTATATTGGATTAAGGTAAGAAAACAAATATTTATGTTTGTTTATATAATTATTTATTGATGAGTGAACACTTCCTGAAAGACACAGTTGTCCAAATGGGGAGGGTCTGAGGACACAACTGTCAGTGAATGAAAAGATGGAACTCTGGAGAGAGTAACATACAATTGTCCATGAGTGAAAACAGGTTTTGGCAGATATAGGCATATTTTTGTGAAAGTTTGTCCTTGTGCCTTATTAAAAGTCATTGCAAATCTAACAGGAAATTGCGTGTAAAAGTAAAAGGCAATTTAGAATCTGATGGGGTCAGGGAAATCCGGGGAATAAGGACAGTTTGTGAGGTAGCAGATGTGATAGTCTTACACTCAAGTACATTGCGGTGAATGCTGGTAACAGAGTCTAGTGCCATTACAGAGACCTTTTGCTGGCATGAGATTCCTGAGAAGCATGATGACTGAACCAATTTTAATTTTGAGTTTATGCGGAGGCATGCCAGTGGGAGTAAGACTATTAAGAAATTCTTCGGGGAATGCAAGTTGATCTGCAGGATCGTCTGTGACGATGGAGTCAAAGCTGGTGAAAGTTACTTCCTCATTAGGGATAAGTTTCAGCACCTGTTCATTAAGGTGTAGTGAGTCTTCGTTGTTGACGCTTAATATAGCTCACGAACTGAGTTGTTCCAGAGTGACAGTTGAGAAGTCGATGTTGCCAAATAATTGCCTCGAGAGCGATGTTGGAAGCCTGCGGAGGGTGACAGTTGGCAGGCGGGGCCTTGTCATGCGTTCCCCATGACGTGGGAGGAGGGTTAGAGTGGGCGTTTGTGGCTCTTTTGTGCATAACCCATGGGCGGGGCTCTGTGAGTTGGCGGCCGTGGCTCTCTGTCTTGCATGCGGTGAAAAGTCAACGTGGCTCAGAGGTGCATGTGGACTTTTGCACAGACGAAAGTGGCTGAGGCTGTGTTTGGTGAGTTGTTGAGTGCGGGCACATGAGCAGGCAGTACACATGCCTTGAGAGCGATGCTGGATGCGGGAGGACGGTTACAGTTGGCGTGCGTGGCTCTGTTGTGCGTATCCCATGACGCAGTAGGAGGGTTAGAATTGGCGGGCAGGGCTCTGTCGAGCATATTCCATGGTCTTAGAGTTGGCGGGCGGGGCTCTGTGAGTTGGCAGGCGTGGCTCTCTGTCTTGCCTGCACTCACTGTCTTGCGTGCCCTTAGTGAATTATATATATAGATAATAACAACAACAACAACATTTATTTATATAGCACATATTCATACAAACAGTAGCTCAAAGTGCTTTACATAATAAAGAATAGAAAAATAAAAAACACAATATGAAAACAAAATAAATCAGCATTAATTAACATCGAATAAGAGTAAGGTCCAATGGCCAGGGGGGACAGAAAAAACAAAATAAAAACTCCAGACGGCTGGAGAAAAAAAAATAAAATCTGTAGGGATTCCAGACCATGAGACCGCCCAGTCCCCTCTGGGCATTCTACCTAACATAAATGAAACAGTCCTCTTTGGATTTAGGGTTCTCACGGAAAGGCTTGATGATGATGGTCACGTAGAATTCTGCCTTTTAGTCCATCCATCATTGTTGGAGCATCATGAAGCTTTGAGTAGGTGGAGGTGGCGCAGGCCACCACCACAAAGAAACCGGAAAAAGAAACAGAAAAGAGAGTAGGGGTCAGTACGGATTGTAGAGCTACCCTGAATAGTTATTATGAGGAAATTGAACATATAGAGTATCAGGATTAAGTTAAATTAAGTTAAATTGAAGTTATAGAAAGGCCATGTTAAAGTAATATGTTTTCAGCAGTGTTTTAAAGTGCTCCACTGTATTAGCCTGGCGAATTCCTATTGGCAGGCTATTCCAGATTTTAGGTGCATAGCAGCAGAAGGCCGCCTCACCACTTCTTTTAAGTTTTGTTCTTGGAATTCTAAGGAGATACTCATTTGAGGATCTGAGGTTACGATTTGGAATATAAGGTGTCAGACACTCCGATATATAAGAAGGGGCGAGATTATTTAAGGCTTTATAAACCATAAGCAGAATTTTAAAGTCAATCCTGAATGACACAGGTAACCAGTGTAGTGACATCAGAACTGGAGAAATGTGTTCGGATTTTCTTTTCCTAGTTAGGATTCTAGCAGCTGCATTCTGCACTAGTTGCAAACGATTTATGTCTTTCTTGGGTAGTCCTGAGAGGAGTGCGTTACAGTAATCTAGTCGACTGAAAACAAACGCGTGAACTAATTTCTCAGCATCTTTCAGTGATATACAAGGTCTAACTTTACTTATGTTTCTTAGGTGAAAAAATGCTGTCCTAGTGATCTGATTAATATGCGATTTAAAATTCAGATTACAGTCAACAATTACCCCTAAGCTTTTTACCTCCGTCTTGACTTTTAATCCTAATGTATCCAGTTTATTTCTAATAGTCTCATTGTATCCATTATTGCCAATCACTAAGATTTCAGTTTTCTCTTTATTTAACTTGAGAAAGTTACTATTCATCCATTCTGAGATACAAGTCAGACATTGTGTTAGTGAGTCAATAGAATCGTGGTCATCAGGTGCTACTGATAAATACAGCTGTGTGTCATCAGCATAGCTGTGGTAGCTCACGTTGTGCCCTGAGATAATCTGGCCTAACGGAAGCATGTAGATTGAGAATAACAGCGGACCCAGGATAGAGCCTTGTGGAACACCAAATCGGATATCATGTGTCTTTGAGTTGTAATTACCACAACTAACAAAAAATTTTCTCCCTGTCAGGTAGGATTCAAACCAATTTAAGACACTGCCAGAGAGGCCCACCCATTGACTAAGGCGATTTCTAAGAATATTATGATCAATGGTGTCAAATGCAGCACTCAGATCTAAGAGGATGCTGTAATAATACTTCTTTCCCATACTCAAGGCGCTTTTATTACAGCAGACAGCACCTTTGGTGGTATTCCATAATGTTATAAAGATAATTCAAAGTTAATTTATTCAATGTTAGTTTAAAATTGCTACAAATCACTATGCTGTATTGGCATCAAAGCCTAAAATTATAACTTCCTCATTATAAAATGGGCTTAAATAAATTTCTGCCATCAAGAAATAGCAAAAGTTCCTATTGCTGGGCTCAATTGTTTTCTTTCTACCATATTCTGAACAATGGTTTGGCATGAAATTCTGAAATATTTTGAAATTTTTCATCATGGCTTAACTTAACTGCACTTAATAATGATATATAGTTATATTACAGTGTTAGCTTATTCAAAAATAGAAGGCTTTTCGTTTGATGCAAAATGTAGCGTCATCAGTAGTGTCGATCAGTGAATTTCGCCGAGACATTATTCGCAGCGAATTTGCTATATTCGCCCTTGTTCATCAAATTATTTACTGATAATACAACAGGTTTAGGAGATCTTTTTTACCCAGTGCCCCGTAATGCTTTGCAAGGCTAGTGCAACATCCCCCAGAGCTGTAACGGCCAGCATTGGATGGGACCACCCTCGGGTATTTAATGCTGATCATTTGCATTACATACTGTTTGGCAGAACAGATAAGTAAATAATGCAGGTTCTCAAAATGTTATTTTTATGAAACATATACAGCATAAATAATGAGTTATATGTGCTTGTCACCAAATGTGCAGATCGATGTTCGAGTTCCACATCAGTATAATTATGCATGCATAATTAGCTATGTAGAAATAAAAAACAAACCTTGAAGGAACCTGAACCAAACACAGGAGACTACTATTAATGAAATATTAATAGTAACGAATGTTTGGACAGCCTTCAGAGCGACTTCAAGAAATAGAATGGGCCTCCTAAGACGTCACTACAGTACATATTTTTTCTGACTTTTAACTATGATTTTGGCATTTCCGCTTTATTTTGACAAAACATGTGATTGCACATGTCTGGCTGCATTCTTTCTTCTTTGATCTCACAGAGGCACAGTGGTGCACTAGTTGGCAATGGTGCTGCACAGCTTAGGGTACCTTTTTGGCCACAATAATCAGTTCAGGACAGTTGACAGATGTTTCCCTAGCCCTCAGGGCACTTTACAGATGATTGCACCATTACAATCCCATCAAATCTAGTTCAGTTAGTACTTCCCCATTGACTTGAATGTATTTCGCCGAGTTCAGGAATATTCACAGACACTTTAGTGATTTCTCAGAACTCAAGGAGAAGTGAACACCATGGAGTCACTCATCACTAGTCATCAGTTCATTTAAGAGTTATTGTCAAGAGTACACAGTACAATGAAATTCCTATCTTCATGTTTCACCAACACAATTATCCTTGTCTGGCAGGTCAAGCCTCACTCTGTTGGTTATGTATAATATAGCACTACAAAATAATAGGTGGCGGTGAGCACAACATTCAAGTTTCATCTGGCATGTAGTTCTGCAAAATTAATGATAAATTTCATTTTGCCTGTAAATTTGTACCCGCAAAACTCACTAAAACTGGTGTTTTAGAGTTTTAAAAATATTTTGGGGGGGTTTAAAGTAAGGAAAATTGCTCCTTAAGGGTTTAGCAACACTGCATACCAATTTTGGACTGGTATATTTCTTAGAAAAGGGGCTAGATCAAAATAAACAGTACTCCAGTGAGACAATAAAATTGTTATCCAAATTACTTTAAAAGAAATTTTGTGCATGCTGATAATGAACATGTACTTTCATCAACACCAGCTCTCCCCTGCTGCCTGATGAGAATTGTAGTCCCCACATCAGCAATGGTTTTTGGGTTGCCCCCTCCATTACAGACACTCTCCCGGATATGCCATATAGCCTATATTATAACTTGGACCAACAGCATTTTTTGTGAAAATTAGTTTAACCTGTTTTGCATGATTGGTGAACAAACTTACAGTCAAATAGACAAACTAACAGATTACATTTTTATTTATAGAGATTATTAAGTTAGGTTTTCTTTTTTCTTTTATATGTCATTGAAAGATTCTAAACCTTTTTCTACAACTTCAGACATAAAGTGTGGTTAGAAAAGAACTGTTTACTAATTTAATATGTTCAACTCAGAACCCAGAACGTGACAATATGTAGCGATAATTCTAGTAACGAATTTCTGGTTACAACTTTGAATTTAGAGAAGTCACTTAAAGTTAATGAACAACCTATTTGATTGTTAATTTCTGAACTTAGTTGTAAAACATAAAGGACTAAACGTAATTTCTCATTTAACAAGTGTTACTGACACATTTCCAGTATTCAGTGTAAAAACAGGTAATCATATACAGTTAAGCATAGTCAATAATATTGATCAATCCAGAAATGTTCAAGGAGAACATGCAAAACCCTGGCAACCTAAGGACAACAAGTCTGTGCTGCCATTCTGCCTATGTTAAAAAATTAGCACTAAACTTACCAAATCTTAATGTGATTCATACTGAATGTATGTAAATGTAACTTTTGTTTAGTTCTTGAAAATTGATTGCAAGCTAAACATGTGCTTAATCATTCCATCAATAGGTGTCACTAGACGACCAAAATACATGTGTGCACAAAGATAACTGAGGCAGCAATCAATATCTTTGCAAAATAACACAGTAATATTGCAAAATAATACATAGATATTTTTTTGGCAGGAACAAGCATCTATAGTTTTGTCCCAAGATTACTTAAAAGTTTTATAAAGGTTATATAAGTCATAATGTTATTCAAACACACAGTAACAAGCTAATATGAGAAGGAAGGTCCTTCACTAGCTGTTTAATACCTACTTAGAATTATTGTATGTATTTTGGTACGGACAATACCAAGCCATTAAAAACGATGCCTGATGCTGAGTGGACTTGCCTGTCGTTTCTCTGGGTTTGAGTGAAGAACTTTACTTGCAGTAGAGTGCATTGTCCTTGCCACATAGTCCTTTGTGTCTGTGGTGCATTGTTACTTTCTTCAGTGTGCCTTAAGACTCTTTACTTTGTCCTCTGTAACTCCTGGCATAAGAGTATAGGCTCTGAAATTTCCTTCTTGAAATAAACTTGCTTCTCAGTTTTCCCAGACTGGCCTCAGTTACTGGCACAGTGCTTAAGTTCAGAGGAGTACATGTCAGAACTAGAGAACCCCACCAGTTTTGTCTTTTCTTCTTTACAGTGAAACCCTAACAAAATTAGGCAATGACCACTTGATATATTTTTGGGACTTGATTGTCTCCTGAAAGGGACTGATGGATTTTTTTGATGTATGGTTGATTTCCCCAATGAAGAGCTCTAAGTGAAGTAAATACACAAATACAGTGACTAACGCAAAAAAAGTTACCAGTTCTTTTCACTTCCAGGTTGAAACAAGAATAACATTGGCAATTAAAAAATCTAAATAGAAGATAATACTGTGAAAAAAAGTGAAAATCATGTTTCAAGCAAATGAAACAATGCTCAAGAAAATCAATGCTATGTTGATGATAGTGGAGGGAAACTAAACAGGAGTTTTAATTAGGCAATCGCATAACATGTGTTTGAAGGTGCTCTCTTGTAATGCTTCATAGTTAGATATAATCGATGGATGAATTGTTATTTGGTTTTTCTGCCCATTATGGAATATGATGTCCCAACACATGTCTGTGTTTTACAGGTGGATAAGCAGCAAAGTATACATAGTAATCAAGTTAGTTTGTTAACGTCTGTGTAGCGAATGTTGCAGTATTGATAATTACACAGAGCTTATAGATTAAAAATTGAATGTAAACACGATAAAAGAAACATGTAATAAATAAAGACCAGTTTCACCCTGATTCTGTGATTTGTGCTCCATAAAGCAGAACAACGCAATTGTCCTCTTCCTTCCCACTCAATGCTTTGATAAAGATGTTTATTCAATCCACATTGCCAATAACATGAAGAAATACATTAATTCATTTAGCAGAGGCTTTTATGAAAAGCAACTTATAAGGGGTGAAATATAGTTCAGTAATCATCTGTCACGATGAGTAAGGCTATAAGTGCCATACAGCAAACAACCTAAATAAGTTAAAACAAGAGGGAAAGCGGGAACTAAGCAATTGATGTAGACAACAGTAAAAGCCATCAGCCAAATGAATTATCATACAATGCAGAAGTCGTATTGTTGCCTTGCTGCATTACAAAACCTTGGATCAAAACTGCATTAATACGCATATACTGTATGTATAGGTATTTGTAGAAGAGGAGAGTCTTCAGAGGTGTTCCTTCTTTAAAAGGTGAGGAACTCTGCAGAATGGATGAAGTTGGGCAGCTTGTTCCACCAGCAAATCAGTTCAGTTATTACTGCACAGAAATGCAGCAGTTGTTTAAATTTGATGTCCCTGTCCGAGACTCTGTGGAATTCCTCTTTGATGGACGTTATTTATTACTGTCTTGGGAAGACATCCTCTGTGTGTCTGCTTCCAACACTAAATGTAAATGTTTCACATTGATGTCAGGTCAAAACCATGATGTATTACACTGCCCATGTTTTACAAGGTTGCTCAGATATATTAAATTCTCAGTTGTAAAACAGTTGCAATCATGTAGACTCTTTTCTGGGCATGCCGGAAAGTTTGATTGGGGACCGATTACGTTTACCTGACAGAATTGGATGAAAGAGTTATGTCTCTGTGCTGTTTGTTTGTTCAGGATGTGGCACAATGTTTTCAACATTTCAACAGTTTTTTCTGCTTCTTCAATAGAGCAGCTGGGATCAGCATTTCTGAGAGTCTTATGATGGGATACTCTGCTCATTAATTATTGTGGCTGCAAAGCATTCATCCTTGATGTTAAATCTGCTATTAGCAATTTAGTTTCAGGGCATTCATTGGTTGGCTCAGTAACTGATTTGGTTTTCATCAAGCCATTCTTTCTGGAACAAAGTCTGAGGTCATTCCATAAAACAGGAGTAGCGACTTATCTGCATCTTTGGCCTCATGGATCACATACTTCTGGCTTACTCGGTTCCAGAAAAACAGGTTTGACTAAATCCAGGTTTTTCTGGAATGGAATGCTCATGATTCCTGATGTACTTTATTTCACAATAATCCTGCTTTCTGGAACAGACCCCAGTATACCAGCTGGTGTATATATACAGTATGTGAATGTTTGTGAATGCATAAAAGAGTGCTTTGATAATGTAAGAGTTTCCTACACATCCAAACAATCAGTATCATATCTTTTTAACACAATTTATCTCCTCGTGCTTTGGAGTCCCTTTCTAGTAATTCCTAAATTTAATCTATTGGGCTCAGTTTAATTGTAATTATTGATAATTCAGAATAGTGGTTTAATTGTGTGGTTATTAATTATTATAATTGTACAAACATAGCTATCTATCCCTTTGTTCCAGACATTTTTTAAGTCTGTGCTATGTGGTCTGCCTCACTGATGACTACTACTGTATGAGTTTTCAATAAAATTATTCTGCACATTTGAACATTGTGTGCTGTGTTAAAATGCATGAAATCACTGTGGTACAAAGACGTTTAAGGCTGGCTTATCTCTGCATTTCATGTTTCCTGGTTAATCAAGGCATGCAGGTATTTGCATTCCAAATGAGTCTGCCGTCTGACATGCAAATACATTTGTCTAAATTATACATTTAAAAATGCAGCAGTGCTGCATATGACAAATTCAGAGAACTGCGCTAAGTTATTTTTCTTTGAGGCTTTGGAGTTGTGCTCTGTGAGTCACCAAGCACAGAAGGAAGCCTATTTGTTGTGAATTGTACTAACTGCCACATTCATACTTTAATCACTGGAATGTATTAATTGCAGTATAACAAATATTGAAAACAAAGATTATATATAGCTTTATTATTATTGTACATATTTATAGTATACTTTCCCCACATGTGCTGATTTTAGTTAGCATTGACGTCTGTGCCAAAATCCATATTTCAGCTAGTTTTTGATTTCCTTCTAGATGCTATAAAAATACATACATTTACTCATTTTAAAAATGAAAAACACATTTTTTCCAAAGGGTAATACTCAATAAATTTAAATATTTACTTTTTCAAATGTCAATATCATTCTACCACATAAAATGTCTCTTTCTTGATCTTTCCAAACTGCATCTTTCATGAATAAAAATAAAAAATATATTTTACTTTTTACAGTTATTATAATTTACAGGCTGTTCTGTAATAAATCATTAAAGACTATTTGGTTCACTTTTGTCTCAACTATCAGATATCATCATAATGAAGGCCCATTCAGCCAATAATAATAGCAGAAGAATACAGTGCGAATGAGTAAAGACCCAACAACAGGCTCCAGGAAAGTGAAAGAGAAGTAACATGCTTAAAAAGATCTCAAAGAGCTTCTTAACAACAGCTTTTGAAGCATCTAATGGAGTGGCTTACTCAAACTGCAAGACTTCCTCCATAACCAGCCTTTCTAATTGTTTTATCAGATAGGTCATGGGTAATCAAACTCTAGCATTAGCTCAGAGCGCCCCCATCTGCTGCACTGTGCAGGCTTGCTGTCCCATGCATGCAAGAATCCCAACTACATGATTCCTAGGAAATCCATTTGACATTTTGTCTTAATCTGTGCCACCTAAATTATAGTGTATCATCCCCGCCATACTGTACACTTTAATACTAGCACACTTCTCTGTATTTAGGAATTATGTGAGTCTATATGTGAGACCATTACTGAACACAACATTATGCATCCCCAATCAACAACTGGCTGCGTTTACTATCTTCAAGATTCCTCTTCTCACACAGGTCACACTCACTAATCTGAAGTGTCCAGGCAATTTAGACCCAAATTTTAAGTGATTTAAGGTCTATTTTAAAGATTGTTATTATTAAAAATTGCAACTTTAAAAGAATTCAATCCCTGAAAAATGGTTGACAAAAATAAACCTTGTTTAATTAAATAAAAACCTGTGCAAAATTCCACAAGTCAGCAGGAAACCTCTTCTTCTCTTTGTGTCCCCACAGGAAGCTTGACAAGCTTTCAGCATTAAAGTGAGTAACATTTTCTTGTATAGGCAACAGCAGGTGTGTGAAATGTGCTGTCCTGAAAACCAAAGTGGTTGATTAAAGACTTGAAATACTTAGATGTCTTAAACACAAAAGGACTTTGTTGATCTCAAGGTATTCCAATAGGCCTGTACTACAGCTTGGACTGTTAAATTTGATTGTAATTAATTAGGTCCTGTTATTAATATGAAATATTTAATCTGTGATATTGTGTCTTGTTTGATGGCATGTCTCACAGGTCTCACATACTATACAGGTGACTTGAACGTAACTGAGCATTTCCACATTACAAGAGATTGTCTTCTTTCTGCAATGTGCACAGAATTACTTGGTTTAATATCACTAATGACTGCATCATCATACCAAACATATAAACGTATCAATTTGCTTAAATTATATATATAGGTATACATTACTGAAAAGATCTACATATTTTGTATAATCTGGATCCTAAAGTGAAAAAATGCAATATGGAATACATTATCAGTCTAGTTATGCTGCACCTAAAGGATTATTGGTGGCTTTTATAAAGAAGTGAACAGTCAAACATACTTTGGGAAGGGAAAATTTATCCAAAAGATGCAAAAGATACAAATAAGATACTTAATACACAACAACAGCTCTGAATAATAAGCAACGGTCAGGGCTAGGGCTAGGACAGGTACTTTTTAATTATAGGAGGCGGTTTTATTAATAAATTACTGTTTAATCTGCCTTACTTTTGTTTATGTACATGTTTATTGATAAACTGCCTGATTTGAAAATGTTGGCCATCAATGCCCTGATAGACAATCTACAGGTTCATAAAAGCAGTTATAATGATTCTGAGGTCATGTAGTACTTTATTGTCATGCCAGCCATACAACAAGCATACATAGCTTCTCCTTTTATGCAGATTTCAGTAATACAAGAAAGGCAGAGGCAAGGCTTTTCTTAACTTCCTTGGGCTGTCCTTGCTCCCAGGTGTTTTATTATTTTATCAGATCGCCTATAATGTGCACCTAACGCGAAAGGCACCAACTGATCTCTTGGGTTCATCTAAGTCTAAACAGGCCTCAAGTTCAAGGTCAAGATCCAGCATGCCAGAGACTGACCTGGAATAGTTAAATGAAAGAATAGATCTCTGGGAACTTGAAGATGCACCATTGGGTCCAGGAGATAGAGAAAGTGGGATTGAAACTGCAAGCGAGTCGGGACAGAATAAATCGTCAATTCCAGAAGGTTTATTGGAACAGAGCATGGCCTTACTATCCTCACTGTTAACTATCCTCCAGCAGCACCGAATCCAACCGGGCTTCTTCTCCGCTTGCGGAGTGCGGAGAAGACCAAAACAAACAGTCCAAGCTGAAGGTAACAATCACTGCAATGATTATTGCAATAACTACTGCTCTCTGGGGGGATATGAAGGATATAAGGAAAGATATAAAGGACATTAACATGACAAAAAAGGTGCTGCATTAGGTTATTAAAAACCAGGAGAAACATTTAAGAAATCGCTTTGACACAACCTTTAAAGGAATGCTATAAAAATTCTGGAAAATATTTAAGACTTTATGCAAATGTTCAGGACTCATATTGAAATAGATGGAATCTACCGCTGATGAAAAAGCAATGGCTACAAATTCCGAATGCATAGTGTTTGGACACAGGCTAGCTGCACTGAAAGATGGATACAGAAGGAATAATATCAGAATCAAATGACTCCTTGAAAACAGTGAAAGTCCAATCCCAGTGAAATTCATAGCTGAACTATTCTCTAAAAGTAATTGGAGAGCCCTTTAAATCAGGCACCGAGATATCAGCAGCTTACTACATACTTGGATTAAATGCCTCAAAACCTAGAAGCCTTATTATACGTTTTGACAAATTACAATCTATATTAAATCTGATGTCACTTCTCAGACTGAAACAAGAGGCTATATTTGAAAATAACCACATTTGTATTTTGCCTGCTTTCTTACCTTCAACAGCTGCTAAACGTGTTGCATTTTACAGCATTAAACAGTGCTTATGGAAAGCTGAAATTAGATGCAGCCTCTTGTATCCTGCTAAATTGAGAGTGGATATTCAAGGCACATTTTACATTTTTATTTCTCTTTATGAAGCAGAAAAAAACTAAGAAAGTTGATCCAGGCAGTTTTTGAAATTCAATCGTGGCAAGGCAAAGAATATTTTACCCACAATCTGGTCCAATCGCAATGAGACTTTTAATTTAATGTTTAACATCATACCCTTGGTTTATTGTATTGTGACTGTACTGTCATATATTATATCTGCTTTTCCATGGGTACTGTTTAAAATCATTCCCTGGGATTATTCTTTCAGGACTGTTTAAGATTATATTCTAGGTTGATAGTATTTGGACTGTATTGCCAATAGATATCTACTTTAATCCTTCAACACCGCTGCTGGAGGGCTTCTTTTGTTTTGTATGTGCATTATTTCAAGGTATGTCAGAGGATTGGGACTTCATGAAGTGTGGTCTAACCTCACTTGGGGAGGCAAAATGGGGCTCCAGGGGGGCTGAGGGGTGAGAGAAAGAGGGCAAGCTATTTCTAATCTATCCTTTTTACTTTCACAATTGTAACTGCCACCACAACAATAGGCTTCATAGCAATAGCTCCTGGCAAAATTGGAAATTAAAGTTATATAAAGCTATCTTATGTAATAATGTACTGCCTTAATTTAAGACTTCAAAATGGTAACAAAAGTTCAGAAGCAATGTCTGTATGACTAAACAGTGAATTTTATGAGCTGGAATGTCAAAGGTCTCAATCACGAATTAAAGAAAGAAAGTATTCTGTCATCTAACAGGTCGAATTGCCAAGGTAGTATTTTACAGGAGACCCACTTATTAAGCAATGGACTTGCCAAATATTCCACTCCAGCTATATAAGGAACCACTGACCCAATACACCACAGAATCTTAATACACAGCACAATTTCATTTGTGTTATCAGATATAGTATGGGTAATTTATTTAATTATGAAGTGATTTCGATAAAAATATATGCACCCAATGTGGATGATAGAGACTTCATCCAAAAAGTATTTGCATCCATTCCTAATGTGAACACTCAGAAAATTATAATACTGTGTTTTTAATCCAGACCTGGATAGGTCTTCAGCTACAGGGGCAATAACATCTTCTTCTTTTTTTGGATGCTCCCGTTAGGGGTTGCCATAGTGGATCATCTTCTTCCATATCTTTCTGTCCTCTGCATCTTGTTCTGTTACACCCATCACCTGCATGTCCTTTCTCATCACATCCATAAACCTTTGCTTAGGCCTTTTCCTCTTCCCTGGCTGCTCTATCCTTAGCATCCTTCTCCCAATATACCCAGCATCTCTCCTCTGTACATGTCCAACCAACGTAATCTCGCCTCTCTGACTTTGTCTCCCTACCGTCCAACTTGAGCTGACCCTCTAATGTACTAATTTTTAATCATATCCATCCTTGTCACACCTAATGCAAATCTTAGCATCTTTAACTCTGCCACCTCCAGCTCTGTCTCCTGCTTTCTGGTCAGCGCCACTGTCTCCAACCCATATAACATAGCTGGTCTCACTACCATCCTGTAGACCTTCACTTTCACTCTTGCTGATACCCGTCTGTCACAAATTACTCCTGACACTCTTCTTCACCCATTCCACCCTGCCTGCACTTTCACCTTTTCACCTCTCTTCCACTATCCCCGTTACTCTGTACTGTTAATCCCAAGTATTTAAACTCATCCACCTTCGCCAACTCTACTCCCTGCATCCCCACCATTCCACTGACTTTCCCTCTCATTTACACACATATATTCTGTCTTGTTCCTACTGACCTTCATTCCTCTCCTCTCTAGAGCATATCTCCACCTCTCCAGGGTCTCCTCAACCTGCTCCCTACTATCGCTACAGATCACAATGTCATCAGCAAACATCATAGTCCACTGGGACTCCTGTCTAATCTCGTCTGTCAACCTGTCCATCACCATTGCAAATAAGAAAGGGCTCAGAGCCGACCCCTGATGTAATCCCACCTCCAACTTGAATGCATCCGTCACTCCTACCGCAGACCTCAACACTGTTGCACTTCCCTCATACATATCCTGTACAACTCTTACGTACTTCTCTGCCACTCCCGACGATACAATACCATAGCTCCTCTCAAGGCACCCTGTCATATGCTTTCTCCAGGTCCACAAAGACCCAATGCAACTTCTTCTGGCCTTCTCTAAATTTCTCCATCAACATCCTCAGAGCAAACATTGCATCTGTGGTGCTCTTTCTTGGCATGAAACAATACTGCTTCTCACTAATCATCACCTCACTTCTTAACCTAGCTTCCACTACTCTTTCCCATAACGTCATGCTGTGGCTCATCAATTTTATACCCCTGTAGTTACAACAGTACTGCACATCCCCCTTATTCTTAAATATCGGCACCAGTACACTTCTTCTCCACTCCTCAGGCATCCTCTCACTTTCCAAGATTCCATTAAACAATCTGGTTAAAAACTTCACTGCCATCTCTCCTAAACACCTCCATGCTTCCATAGGTACAGTATGTCATCTGGACCAACGGCCTTTCAGTTTTTCATCCTCTTCATTGCTGTCCTTACTTCTTCCTTGCTAATCCATTACACTTCCTGATTCATTATCTCCACATCATCCATTTTTTTAGAGACAAATACATCCTCAGAGGTCTCTGCAGTAATATTCTGGGAAACTCTTAAGGCATTTTTAGGAGGACAGATTATTTAATTTCTCTCATACAAAAATAAATCAGGAACCAAGAAGGCATCAGAATTAATCACTAAATAGATCAAGAACACAGGGGCCTCATGTATAAACAATGCATACGCACAAAAATGTTGCGCAAGCTTGTTTCCATGCTCAAATTGCAATGTATAAAACCTAAACTTGGCGTAAAGCCATACACATTTCCATGGTAGCTCATACCCTGGCATACGCAAGTTCTGCGCTCGGTTTTGCAGACTGGCGGCACCCAGCATCAAAGCAATGCTACTATTCCAGTGTGGTTTCCCTTTCTTTTTTAGATCCACATACCTGACACGGCTTTATAAATACACTGAAATTAAACGCATATTGTTTATTAGTTTAATGCATCTGATTGTAATTAACCTGTAACAATATAATAGTCCACAGAATGGTCAAACTATTCTAAATACAATAGCTGCTTTAGCTATGTTACTCTCACTGCACCTTCTTCTTCTTTCAGCTGCTCCCATTAGGGGTTGCCACAGCCGATCATCTTTTTCCATATTACTCTCACTGCACCACTCGGAGTATTTTTATCACTGTATCTGAGTGGGGAATCACAGCTGTACAGTAGCTGACTGGAAAGAGAATTATGCTGCCTCAGCCATGCTGTCTATTAAACTCATACAGCAAGTGCTTCAGAGCCTTTCCTGTACGGACCTCGCGGTTCAGAAACAATTTCATCCCAAGAACTATAAACGCACTCCATTAGTCCATCAAGTGCTGCTTGTAGAACTGTTTGTACTTATAAGTACAATTACCTCACTGTAAACTTGCGATACAGTTATAATATTGCACAATCTGAGCCACTTTATAAACCGCGCATTTACATATGATGACGATATCATTTTTAAGATGAAATGCAGCAAAATATGTTTATTATATTATACAGATAACTAAATTTAAATAATCTGTATTGTTAATAAATAAGCATGTGAAGACACGGTGTCACTGCACTAGCAAGGAGCTGGTGCTCCGTTCATGGATTGTTCCTGCCTCGCGCTGTATTCTTCTAAACATGTACTACAAAGATATTTCAATGTTCCTTAAAAGTTTTGAAGAATCAGCATTCTAAGCTTATAGATGGCTTAACATCTATTACAGAGCTGATTGTGTGGCGATTGGGAATTTGGAGAAAGAAAAGGAAGGACAGGAATTGGAGGTTAGTATGTTTGAAAGAGACAGTACTGCTGCAATAAATTATTTCATCAAAGGTCGCGCACAGTAAAGCAAGCATCTTACGTGAGGCAGGAACAATCACTGCGCCACCGTGTTCCCATGTTTAATAACATGCTTTAACTCCTATCATCATGAAAATGATATCACGTATACATCTCAGTATTTTAATTATTCAGAGAGCAGTAATAATGTGAATGTAATGGATTCTGTGTCCTGTTGGAGGAAGAGAAAGCCAGGAAGCACGTAGTGATTCACACACATAGAGCACATAGAAGATTAAATACAAAACAAAGTATTTAATGTGCTACTTTAGTTACGATGGGATTTGAAAAACTAGTAAATTAAATGATTTTAAGATGAAGTTTTTGATGTTCTACTTTAATGACAAAATAAACTACATGATTAAAGTGGAAATTTTGAGATTAAAATTGACATTTCATGCTTTTTTCCCCACTGTGTGCCTATTTTTTTTTCTCTGTACCTTAATAAGCTTTCATATGACACTCAGACGGTGGGCTACGACTTGCCTTTTCACGGCCACTTTGATATCTGACAACTTCTTTTTTATTTCGGGCACTGTGCGGCTTTGTGAACTTTGTGAGCGTTCCAGTTTCTCCAACGCTCTATGTCACTCGATCAACTTCCTTTTGTTGTTTACTACTTTTTAAACCAACAAATAGTAAGTTTTTCCTTTCCTCCACTTGGTATTCGCTGTAATTCTTCTGTTTTCCCCCGTGCTTTTGCCATTGTCATGTCAAAGAAGGGTGAGCTTAAGGGCTATTTATATTGATTTGCATATTCAAAGAGGCATAATTCTGGGATGAGTTGTGGCGGGACGTGCATATGCGCTACTTTTCACGCTGACCGGAATTTATGGAGCGGAAGAACATGGAAGTTGGCGTTCGCACAGATTAATGCATCTGGATTTTTTTTGTGCGTACGAACATTTCCGCTTTTATGCTTACGCCATGTTATAGTGTGAATTCTATGCACGCCATTATGCATGAGGCCCCTGGTGAGGCAATTTATAGGAAATTTATAGGAAAAAACATGCTTTGTGACCAGAACTCAACCTCTTGACAACAAAAGAAATGGAACAACTAATTTTTAAATGGTAATATCACAAGTAAACATAAAGCTTTTCTTTCAACGAAATTTTGCTCTCTGCATGGAAAAACTTAAGCAAGATGTGCATAGAATGTCTACCCTCCATCTCTCTTTAGGAGGGAGATTTAACACTGTCAAGATTAATATCCTTCCTAAGCTTCTTTTTCTGTTTCTAAGCATTCCCATTTATGATTTTTTAAGTAATTAGTTTCAATCATAATCCCATTTATTTGGAATTCAAAATACACCATCCAAATCACGCATCCAAAGGGCAACCCTACAACAACCTAAAGCAGAAGGTTTCATGGCTCTGCCTAACTTTCAGTTTTATTACTGGGCGGCAAATATACTCAGCAAAAAAAGAAACGTCCCTTTTTCAGGACAGTGTATTTCAACAGTAATGTTTTAAAAATCCAAATAACTTTACAGATCTTCATTGTAAATTGTTTAAACAATGTTTTCCATGCATGTTTAATTAACCATAATCAATTAATTAACATGCACCTGTGGAATGGTCGTTAAGACCTTAACAGCTTACAGAAAGTAGGCATTTAAGGTCACAGTTCTAAAAACGCAGGACACTAAAGAGACTTGTCTACCGACTGTGAAAAACACCCAAAGAAAGATGCCCAGGGTCCCTGCTCATCTGCGTGAACGTGCATTAGTCATGCTGCAGGGAGGCATGAGGACTGCTGATGTGGCTAGGGCAATAAATTGCCATGTCCACATTGTGAGACGCCTAAGATAGCGCTACAGGGAGACAGGAAGGACAGCTGATCATTCTCGCAGTGGAAGACCACGTGTAACAACACCTGCACAGGATCGGTACATCCGAATATCACACCTGCGTGACAGGTACAGGATGGCCACAACAACTGCCCGAGTCACACCAGGAACACACAATCCCTCCATCAGTGCTCAGACTGTCCGCAATAGGCTGAGAGAGGCTGGACTGAGGGCTTGCAGGCCTGTTGTAAGGCAGGTCCTTACCAGACATCACCAGCAACAACGCCACCTATGGGCACAAACCCACCTTCGCTGGACCAGACAGGAGTGGCAAAAAGTGCGTGAGTTTCTGCATGACAGCAATGTCAGTGTTCTGCCATGGCCAGCGAAGAGCCCAGATCTCAATCCCATTGAGCACGTCTGGGACCTGTTGGATCGCAGGGTGAGGGCTAGGGCCATTCCCCCCAGAAATGTCCAGGAACTTGCAGGTGCCTTGGTGGAAGAGTGGGGTAACATCTCACAGCAAGAACTGACAAATCTGGTCCAGTCCATGAGGAGGAGATGCACTGCAGTACTTCAAGCAGCTGGTGGCCACACCAGATACTGACTGGTACTTTTGATTTTGAGCCTCCCTTCATTCAGGGACACATTGTGAAACATTTTTAGTTTATGTCTTATGGTGTTGACTCTTTTAGTGTTCATACAAATATTTACACATTAAGTCTACTGAAAGTAAAAACAGTTGAAAGTCAGGGGACGTTTCTTTTTTTGCTGAGTATATATAAACCATAAAAATGTGGACATTGACCCAAGTAGATGAACACACAGACTTGGTCCACAATAGAAATAAAATCCTGCAGTACTTCTTTATATTTCTTGCTTTTTTGCCCCAGTAAATACAAATTATCGTAAATATACTAACAACCCATTTGTGCTGCCTTCACTCAGAATATGGAACCAATGTAGGAAGCACTTCAAGTTAGAGAAGCCTTTATCTGTGGCACCTCTGCATGAGAACCACCTTTTTCAACCCTTTCAAACTTACACAGTTTTTAATGTTTGGAAAATGTATGGCATTAAATCATTAGAGATTTGTACATAGATAATGTATTCACATTCCAAGTTTAGCTTTCCATTAACACAATTTTTCCACTATCTCCAAATTAGAAACTTTGCTAAACCATATCTGCCCAATTTTCCTCACCTCCCACTTATTTCTATTCTGGAAGAAATATTGATCAGTCTTGAGGACTCAGACAGTATTTCTATATTATGTAAAAACATTTTAAAGACCCATCCTTTCAAAGATCCCAGAGTACAGAGGGAAAAGGATCTCTCATTCACCATTTCAGAAAAGGAGTGTAAGGCAGCTATGCACAGAATTCACTCTAGCTCCATATGCGAAAAGCATCCAATTATTCAACTTAAAATCTTTTATCAAGCACATCTATCTCATTTAAACTTGTCCAAAATGTTTTCAGGGCAAGGTCCTGCAAACATTGTAATCGAGCTCCAGCATGAGGATATGCGTAATGAAATTAATAATTCAAATTGTGAGCTACATACCATTTTCTTAAAAACATATAAGAAACACTAAAGGCATAATCAATAAAACCTTCATTCTAAACATATATTAAATAGGAAGGCTGTCTTTACAAACAAAACCTGTGATGTCACTCCTGGGTGCTTACTTTATGTAACAATGCATAGCTATGCAAGATGTGCCTGTGACACCAGCCGAGGAGGTAAAGTAAAAAAAAAATAGAAAACTAAGCGTACTTAGGGCATGGGGTTGGGGTACCGCAGGGTCATCCCCTTAACTCTTTCATTGACACACTTGTGTTCAGTCAGTTTTTTTATAATTGCCTTTATCTGCAGTGTTCAACTTTAATTTGCATCGCTAAAAATGTTTTAAATGTTTTAATGTGAAAAGAAAGTTATCAGTAGACAACCAAAGGCATTATTTTTAATTTTTTGATCCATGTATGTTGAAATGCTATATACCTTCAAAGTTAGAAAACAATGGAATAAAAGATGCTTAATGATATTTCTCCATTAGCATATCTATTTAAAAAAATATCCACCAGCATCAATTTTTGTAGAAGAGGATTTATAAAGTTTTAGTTAAAATTTAAAGTAAAACAGTTCACACACAAAAAAGAGAGAATTAAAATAGCAAAAAAAAAAAAAAGAAACGTTCTGTTCAAAGCTTAAATCTTGTTACATTTCTAATTGTTACAAATCACTTTAAAATGTTTCTGAACCATTTCAAAACGGTCAGAAAACTGCATGCCTAACCCATTTCTATGCTGTAAATGGGTGATTTAAGTGCCTGTGCACTGGGACCTGTTCTAAACAACAACTGACACAATTAACACAATGGATCTCAGTTATAGCAAGAAAGTTCTATCTTTTACTAGCTTATAGGGGAAAAAGACTATACCATTGTCTATGACTATGAAATAAAATTATATTCTCTTTGGCTCTTACAAATTTGTTTATATTACTTACTGCTTCTTGGTGTTAAATAAATATAATTTTAAAAAGTGTATCTACTATATAATACAGTGCTGCTTTGTGTGTGTGTGTGCTTGGACCCTCCGAACAATCTGAATGATCAGTTTGGCTTTGGTCTGATTGGTCAGTTTGGCTTGAGCAAAAGTGTAGGAGGTATGCTGAGAGTTGCCTTCATTAAAGGAAAGTGTTCACGAGAATACAAATGATGTATTCAGAGCAGGTAATGGGGGTCCATTTGCCATTGGTGGTTGTCAAAAAGTGGACAGGAGGCGAGGAAGACACCTCAGTGAGTCTCAGTATCTCTTCAGTTAAGCAATGGAAGGGCTGGGGCTGTGCTTAGAGCCACAGTTAGTCTTAATCCAGCTCTGGATGACACCATAAACAAGTGGTACTCTGGTCACAATGTAAACAAAGAAAACAGATCAAATATAAGGCAAAAGTAACTTAAAAATAGTGGTTGAAAAGAAGTTATGAGATTTAAGCATTCATAAAACTATATTTCTTGAGAAAACAAGAACTGTATAAAAATTAAGAAACAACTGCGGTTGAGAATAATAGATTAGAAAGGGCAGCATGTAACAGAGAGTTACAGAAGTCGGTGTAGGATGTGATAAAAGCATGCACAGGCTTCTCAGTGTCAGAAAAGAATTGGAAAGAACAGACATGACAGATGTCATGGAGTCAAAGAAAGTTTCTTTATATAATTTATGCAAGTTAAATAAGAAAGAAAAACAGAGAAATAACACAAACGTCTTCTTGGCAGGCAAAGGTATAATTGTGTCTTCACCTATCTAGCAATTAAGTTATCCAAGACAGGTGGTGAGCTACAAGGTCTCTGACTTATATCTCATTTTATCACTGAATGAAATCGGTGTGTCATTGGCACAAAAATGATTATCAAGCCCAGAGTTGAGAATGAGTTGCTCAAAAAGGAAGTGCAGAGGTCCATAATAACAAGAGGACCTTGATGAACTCTTTGTGTGACTGGCACTATCCTGGCATTACCAAGGCTTTCAAACTTTATTCTGCCTTACTCATAAAATTTGAAACCCTGAAGAGCAGCAACAGAGACACAATGAGTGCTCATCATTCTGACAGTTACTGCTGTGGTCATCAGTATCAAGTCCTGCTCACTGGATTGGTAAAAGTGAAATGCTAATAAACTTTGAGTCTGCCAACCTATGTTATTCTTCTAGTTTGCAGTGCCCTGAAGCCAGAATGAAATCAGTTCATCAGGTTATTGAAAATGATATAATTAATGAGCTGATATACCAAAATACACTCAAGGACTTTAGAGAGAAGTTAGAATTTGATTTAAAACTGCTGAGGTTATCAGGTCAAGGCAATTCGTTATTCAAGTCGGGGTCACAGAAGCAATTTTCAAATTAGCTGGCACAGGGCCAACCTCTACAAATGTATTTATTATTGTGATGGCAGCTGGAGACTCAACATAAAAGCACAATTTGTCAAGCACAATGGATGAGGATTCTGTACAAAAGTGGTGGGTGTAATCTTAGGAATCTCAACATTGCTACCTGAAGACGAGGCAAAAAAACATTTATTAAAGAAATCGGGGGAAGAGAGAAAATACATAGGTTGAAGGAGTTATTTAAGGTTTTGATATTACTGTGGAACAGAACACATGTAATAATCTATCACGTCGTAAGAGGAAAAAAGTGTAAGACAGCAGGGAGGAAGCTGTAAAAGCTTATTAACCGCATAGAATCAGAGTAGAGTTGCTATGGCTTTTCTCAATCACACTGACGTAATAAGCATTGTTAGCCTCATATAAAGCAGCCATATAAGCTGTTTTTATAGATCCCAGAGCAGAGGCACACCACTGGACTGTTTACTTGGAAGAAATTTCTGTACACTTCTAGGGCATTATGTCGGAAGGGCGAGTAGATTGAACAACTATACTGAGAATAACTATTCTCTAAAGTCAATACGTCAGACAGACAGAGATCAGTACGATTTCTGAAATATGATACTTGCTGATAAGAGCAGGATGAGGGCTAAATGATATTAAAAAGTTCATTTTTAAACTTCTACTCAGGATAAGCATGATTGTTGTGATTTTTCACTTTATCCATCCATCCATTATCCAACTCATTATATCCTAACTACAGTGTCATGGGGGGTCTGCTGGACCCAATCCCAGCCAACGCAAGGCGCAAGGCAGGAAACAAACCCCAGGCAGGGTGTCAGCCCACTTCACAATTTTTAACTTTGTTCTAATGTTGTATTCGTTTTTCATTTTCTGTGATGCCATGGGTGACATCAATTTGTCAGTCTCTTTTTTATTGTTATTAGGCTGATCAACCTGTGCTGTATAGTAAGCTTACAAGTATCTGGCTAATTCTCAAAAGTCTTACTTTCTTTTTGCTCTACATTTTGTCTTAAATTATTATCTGACCTCCTTGTTATTAATTTTGATCATTCTTTGGTACTTTGCCTTGGGTAAAATCCCTTTGGTCCTTTTTTTTAACTGTCCTTTTCAGGGTAACGCTTTCTCAGGCAAAATACTGATAAGCAGACCAGACTCAAATAGTGGGTAGGAAAATTAACATATATACCCAGGGAATAAAAAAAATAAGTAGTAACCTTGTGTTTATTTAGATTAATGTTCCATTATTAAGAGTGGTTTTTGGTCATTTTTTATTTTTGTGTTCTTTTTATTTTATTTATTTGTTCATTTTTTTGTCTGTTTCCGTTGTCATGTTTCTTATTTTCAATTTTCTTGATATTTGTGATCTTGTGGTTCCTCAATTTGGGACTTTGAGTGCCTCCTGGAGTGTCCTATTAAGGTCACCTGTTGTCACAGTTCGTTACTGTTCTTTCATTCTCTGTTTTGTGTCCCTTGTATGTTTGGTGGTCTTTGGACTATTTTTGTTTGGATAATCTGGATTTTTGACTTTTAATTTGGTTTTAGTTTTTTAAAAATTAGGATTTCAGATTGATTTTGCTATTTATAAGTTCTTTCGATCAGTTCTTTTGTTCCTGTTTAAAATTTTGCATTAGTTTGGTGTTTTAAATATTGATTTTTTAAAAATTTTATTTAATAAATGATTAAAAGTTTGTTTTTTGAAGGTCTCGCTTTCCAGTTAAGAGCAAATTCATAACAATTGTATCTCATAATCACCAAAAAGAATAATCATTTATTTTTATATGGTGACTACTTTGTCATATGTATTTACAAATATGGTACAGTTTAAAAATGCAATAAATATATGAGCTGAAAAACACAATACAGTTTGCATAATACAGTTATATGGGAAAGAAAGTTTTATTGACTCAGCAATTGAACCACATCCCCTCACTAAATTCACATTATAATTTGTAGCATAATTGCCATGATCTACCAGCTACCTAACTGCTAAACACACACATATCTATCTATCTGTTTATCTATATTCACACATTGACAGTATGTATGGAGTCATTTTCTGTTATAACACTAATCATTTTGTCAAGCATAGTGATGAGGAAAAATATGCTAACTGAACTAAAGGTTTATGCTTTCTGCAGGAAATGGTCAAAAGCACTGAGAAAAGAATTATTTTTCCCTTCGAAAAGGAATGGCCACAATGACCAATAGAACAAATTGTAAAAAAGAAAATTAAACACTGAACCCCTTATAAATACTTAAACAAACAAATAAAAAGAAGATGTCAAGACAGCCTCTCCAGATTCCACCAACAAACAGGGCTGGTTGGTTAAATTATGCTGTCTGAGGCAAGTCACATTTCTGCCACCCCCATATATTCTTAGTAGGCATCAGTTGATGCACTTAAGCCACATACAACACATATTGTGATACAGGATTCATGATACTAACAATACTAACAATGGACAAAATAATAAACAAGTAATATTTATGGAAAAAATGTGGAAGCAATGAAAAGGTTTACCCAGAAAAGAATAAAACACACGAAACTGAAATGAAAAACAATAAAAATGCATAAATTCTTCACCACTTCTGTTTGACTAATCTTTATTAGTCAAACGTTTTTATACTTTTGTTGTTGTTGTTTTTATATGGTGTAATGATTACACAAAGACATCATCAACATATACTTGATAAGCACACAAAAATTACACAGATGCAACCTTAAATATGGAATATTACGACAGTCAGAAGCATAATTATGGTAGTATTTTGGCACTTACTCAAGGACAACAGCTGTGCATTGGAAAACTACCAGCCTGAAGCAGTTAAAGGACAATGAAAACTTATGAGCGTATAATGCTAAAGCATTTCTAAAAAGAATTTTCTCATAGCTATCCTCAAATGCTGCTCTTGTTAACAATTTCTAAAAAAAATACCTCCTAATGTTCTTACAGAACAATTTGGAAGAGATATTCCATTAGGGTTAGTTTCCAAAAACTAATGAAATTCACCCATTTGCAAAATGTATTCTAGTTCAATATGCACCAAGCAAGACATAATTCAACTGAAAATTGTCCATTTTTCACATATATCTCATATAAACTTGTATAAAATGTACCCTGGACAAGATCGAAATTGTAAAAGATGCCTGCATTACTAGGTCACATTTTGGGAAAACACTCAAGCCATTATGTTCAAAGATTTGTGTACATCTCTTGGATTGCCTTGGATCTGAAATCATTTTGAATGCTTTAGCAGTAGCAGTAGAAGTAATGCTTATCAGGATAACATTGTGATATGGAAAATCTGACGTGAAGTCCTATGCCATCCTACTTACACAAACTCAACTCAGAGGCTCAGAGGGAAGCAATGTTCTGTATTATATCAGATTGGATGAAAGCATTGTCCGAGGATCTGGGCAGAATTTTTTTAGAATTTGGTAAAATTTCATTAATATAAAGATGCCAGGCCATAGTTGAACCTTTTTTATTTACCTTGTTGTTTTATTTTGTATGACAAGCTTGTTTAATTGGGGGGTCTCTTCTTTTACAGATCTCTTGAGTCAGGTTGAGCTTGAGTGCTGAGTTTCATGGACTGTCTTTAGAAAATATCAGTGTATTTCCTGTTTTATTTTTTATTGGATTGTTTTTTGAAGTTGTGTTTGTTCCTTAATTTTTGTCAGAGCTCCCAACACTAGTAAATAAAAGATATTCCCCTTGTATTCTTATTTTTTCAGTTTTTGATTTTCTTGTCCAGTGTTTTCTAATCTGTCTTGAACAAACCAAACATTTGAGTGTCACCAGATGAAACAGTAGGAAACATTAACTACGGACACCAAAATGGAGCCTGTGGTCAATATAGCTTCAAATCTTAACAAATTTTCCCTTGCTGTTTTAATTGATGTTCCTACTGAAACTGAAATATTTTTATATATATTGTCACACACGTGCACATGGGAGGCAGCTTAAGGCCTCGAACAGTGACAATTCCATGTCTGACCAGGGGGTGGAGAGGTGCACTGACTTTTTCTCTCAATCCTCTGCAGAACCTTCACAGGAAATTCCAGAGGGTCACTTCCTACCCAGATGACATCAATTCCGGTTCCATTGTGATCTGCATTAGTATATAGGACCCTCTCTCTTAATTACAATTTCAATTTAGAGAAACTAAGGCTTCGTTTAAAATGGAACAGTGGAATAATGACTCCCTAAAATGTATAAAAAATGCAGTTGTGCTTGTCAATGGCCAACGCACTCCTCAGCCCATGCCACAGGGTCCTCACTTTGTGTTAGAAAAACTATCTATTGTATTGGGTAGCGGGGCATGAGGGGGAGGTGCAGAAGCTGCTGCTAATACCATGAACCTACTGGTGGCAGGTTTGTGAATTAACTGCATGCCCATATCCTAGGAGGCCACTTAGGCACCGAAAAAACTTTAGAGCGTATCAAGCACCATAGACACAAGACTGGAGGGGGTCTGGTACCACTCAATGGAATGCATCCAAAAAACTTCAAATGAAACTTGTGAGGCTTTTGCTGTATTTTTGAATCAAAAAATTAATGATATTAAAAATAATATAGTACATCTCCTCGATACTGAACCACTTAAACCCCGGTACTTCATTTTAAACAAATTAAATTCTTTCACCAGGATATATTTACCTAATTTATATAAAATAATTTCTCAACTGAGATCCTCCATCTGCATACTCGACCTAATACCAACAAGTTTTTTCAAAGAAGTATCGGGCGTGCTAATTGACAATATTCTTGACATAGTAAACTCGTCATTAGATACGGGGGTCTTCCCAGACTGTCTTAAGAATGCTGTAGTTAAACCCCTGCTCAAGAAAAATAATCTTGACTCCTCTGCTTTTGAAAATTGTAGACCTATTTCTAACCTGCCTTTCTTAAGTAAAATTCTAGAGAAGGCAGTCATTATGCAGCTTAATGACCACCTCAATAAACATACTATTTTTGATAAGTTTCAGTTAGGTTTCAGAACAAATCACAATACAGAAACTGTACTCGTTAAAGTAGTAAATGACTTGCGGGTAAATGCAGACAGAGGCCGTTAATCTGTTCTCATCCTCCTCGATCTGAGTGCCGTCTTCGATACCATTGATCACAATATTCTTAGAAAGCGGCATAGTCAATGGTTGGGCCTCTCTGGCAGTGTCTTAAATTGGTTTCAATCCTACCTGGCAGGTAGAAAATTCTTTGTAAGTTGTGGTAATTATACTTCAAAGACCTATGATATTCTCTGTGGTGTTCCACAAGGCTCTATCCTGGGTCCACTGCTCTTTTCAATTTACATGCTTCCGTTAGGCAAGATTATCTCGGGGCATAACGTGAGCTACCATAGCTATGCTGATGACACACAACTCTACTTATCAATAGCGCCTGATGACCCCGACTCTCTTGATTCACTGACACAATGTCTTACTTGTGTTTCTGAATGGATGAGTAGTAATTTTACTACTAAATAAAGAGAAAACAGAAATTTTAGTGATTGGCAATAATGGATATAATGTGGTTATTAGAAATAAACTTGATGCATTAGGATTAAAAGTCAAGATGGCGGTAAAGAATTTAGGAGTAATTATTGACTCTGACCTGAATTTTAAATCACATATTAATCAGATTAATGGGACAGCATTTTTCCACTTAAGAAATATAGCAAAAGTTAGACCCCTTATAACATTGCAAGATGCTGAGAAATTAATCCATGCTTTTGTTTTCAGTCGACTAGATTACTATAACGCTCTCCTCTCAGGACTACCCAAAAGACATAGATCGATTACAACTAGTGCAGAATGCAGCTGCTAGAATCTTAACTAGGAAAAGAAAACCCGAGCACATCTCTCCAGTTTTGATGTCACTACATTGGTTACCTGTGTCATTTAGAATTGACTTTAAAATCCTGCTTATAGTTTACAAAGCCTTAAATAATCTCGCTCCATCTTATATTTCGGAATGTCTTACATCTTACAGTCCAAATCATAACCTTAGATCTTCAAATGAGTGTCTGCTTAGTATTCCAAGAGCTAAACTAAGAACTGGTGATGCAGTTTTCTGCTGTTATGCACCTAAAATCTAGAATAGATTGCCAATAGGAATTCACCAGGCTAATACAGTGGAGCTCTTTAAAAAAACTGCTGACAACACGTTACTTTTAACATGGCTTTCTCATAGCTTCATCTTAGTTTAATCCTGATGCTCTGTATATTCAATTAATTATCATTATTATTAATGGTATTCATTTTCAAAATCCGTACTAACCCCTACTTTCTCTTCTGTTCTTTTTCCAGTTTTCTGGGGTGGCGACCTGCACCACCACCACGTGATCAAAGCACCGTGATGTCCCTACATTGATGGATTAAAGGCCAGAAGTCCACATGACCATTATCATCAAGTTCTTCTATGAGAACCCTGATTACCATGAGGACTGATTGATGTCATTTATGTTAGGTAGAATGCCTAGAAGGGGCTGGGCGGTCTCGTGGCCTGGAAACCCCGCAGATTTTATTTTTTTTCTCCAGCCATCTGGAGTTTTTTTGTTTTTTCTGTCCTCCCTGGCCTTTGGACCTTACTTTTATTCTATGTTAATTAGTGTTCCCTTACTTTAATTCTTATGTATTTTGTCTTTTTTTCTCTTTTCTCATCATGTAAAGCACTTTGAGTTGCATTATTTGTATGAAAATGTGCTATATAAATGAATGTTGTTGTTGTTGTTGTTGCTAGAGACAACTGACTGACCAGTGGGTCCTATATACTAACAAAGATCACAATGGAACAGGAAGTGACGTCATCTTGGGCGTCGGAACTGGACGTGACATCATCACAGGTGCCAGAACCGGAAGTGACATTGTCTGGTTAGGAAATAACGTCATCACGGGTGCCAGAAACCTGTGGAATTTCCCATGAATGGTCTGCATAGGACGGAGATAAAAAATCAGTGCACTTCGCCACCCCCTGGTTAGACATGAAATTGTCACTGTTCGAGACCCTTAGCTGCCTCCCGTTTACATGTGTGTGACAATATTTAAAACTTGCTATATTTAAATTGCATTAAATCATGATGAACATGAGCCATTATGAAAAAGTACTTCATTTATATTAAAATATAAACAAAAAAACATACCAGAGGAACAGTTAGGTTTATTTTACAGATTCCAAAGAAGCCACATTCCTTTTGATAAATGTTAGATTTTTGTTGTTATTTTAGATAATAAAGACATTACCTTCCCAATGAAGTATAGAGGGTGGGTTCAGTTTATTCCAGTTGAGCAATATAAGCTGACCTGTAACAATGTGGAATAGAAGATCACAGCAGATTTTTCTTTGAATAATCTTTTCCCATCTGGTATTGCTCCAAATAATACTATTGAAGAATTAGGGGTAATAAAGTCCAACATTATCTGACAAGTATATAAGGATATAAGTGAGGGGCAAACCAAAAATCTATCACCTGGGAGACATGTAAAAGTGTATGCAGCTGGCATTCTGTCCCTAAAAGATTTGCATCCTGACAGATGTGTATGGTCTACAGTTTTAAGCTGAATGACATCATGCTTTACAAAGACTGAAAAACATTTGAATCTGGCAATCATTACTAGCTGGTATACTGTACATTCAAGCACAGAAACTGAAAGAGGATTAGAGAAGCTGGACAGGTTGCTTTTAATAATGTTTCTAAATTATTCATAGCAAAAAGTAATGTGTTATTATAGTCTTATATTTCAAGTGTAGCTCAAAGGAAGTGTACATAGTACAGAGTTCTCCAAACACTGAGAAACTTAGTGAAAAGAGCTGAAGAGATGACACTTACTAACATTTTGTTTAAAGCTTTCTGTCATCACCTGCTTTGTAAAGGATTTCCAGTACCTTGAATTTCAGAGAGCATCAGCAGATTGTCCAGATCTTCTAGGAGTACTCGTGACAATTTATTTTTATTGAGTAATTTATTAGAAGTGTCTCACCTTCATTACACTCCATCATGTATAAAGACAATATTCCTTAAATACATTATTTTATGTGATCACAAACCTTTGGTGCAACTCTGGAATTGCATTGTAAGCTTCCTACTGCATGAATCTGGTGAAATTAAGTCTTAGTGCCCCTTTCTCCATGCTCATAATAAGGATGGCAAGAAATGAGCTGCTGTGTTCCTCTTGTGGCCAAAAGGTTACATTCTGTTTGTGAAGGCAGCATTTTTCAGTAGAGTGGATTTTTGAACAATCTTTTATTGATCATTCTTAGAAATATCAGTAATTAGGCTCTGATGCAATACACTAGACCCCCGCAAAGTCGCAGTTCAAAGTTTGCGGCCTTAGTCATTCGTGGATTTTTCCTTAGAACCTATCTAATAATTATTAGTGGAAACCGCAAATATCCTCTGCAATTTTTGTGGGTTTTTTCATGGCAATACTGTATTGTAGAGAGAACAGGAAGCAACTGTAGAGGAAACACGGCTTGGGGTGGTATTTACAAACAGGGCTGGTGACCAAAAGCAAAAAAAAAGGTTTTGTAATTTGTGTTTCAAGTTCCTGTCTCTCTGCCTGCCTTCTGTTGGGTTACCTGTACTTATTCGTTTTGTCCTGGATCGTTTCGTGTTTAACGTCTGCATTGTCTGCCGTCTGCCTGTGTACATGAGGACTGTAAGTGGATTCATGGCCATCCTGCAAAGAAAGAAGCGTTCCTGAACCCGTCTTCACCATTTCAGGAACTAGCAGTAGGATTATCTTTACATTCCCATTCAACATGCGAATCTCTGGACTATCAATTTTCATCATTACATTTCATCCGTTACTGTTTTTCATAATTTACTGTGTGTGTTTTGTTGGTGCTTTGTTGTTTTTAATGTGTAATCGCTGTAAGGGGAACAGGGGTGGTATCGTTTTTTCATTTATTTTATTTGTTTTCATTACATTCTTTATTTGCTGTTTGATTACCAGATTGCTTTGTTTTTGTCTCTGTTTGTGAGTGCGTGCAGGTCGGGTCAAGGCTGGATGCATCCCTGGAATCTCCACCATAAAAATAAATAAATTGCCGTCTTCTCGACGGTGTAAATCTTAGAGGCACTGGACCGCTACAGCGTTATTCATTTCTCCTTGCTGCTGATTGACTGTGATGCATCTCCAGCTGATTGTTCTTGCTTTCCGTTTTGTTCCTCTTAACCCTTAAACTGCCACAACCAGCTATAGTCGTTTCCCAGTGCCATTTGCAGGAGCTGACTTAAAAGCCTGAACAGCACCTGTCCTTTTTGGCTGATTGCTTTGTTTCTTTCTCCTCCCCCAGACATTCTCTGCTCCTGTTGAGGGCTGTGCTCCCCTATGATGTTTGTCTATTCTTTAATCAATAACTAACTAGATACTGAGCTTGTTTTACTTCTGAAAGAGACATGTTTGTTTGTTTGAAGTGTTTGAATAAAGTTCCTGTCTCTACAATCTCCTGTGTTTCTGTGCAATTCTATGACCCAAGCGTTACACACTGCAGCCTCACTGTCTCTGGGATTGAGACAGCGTCAGCGTTTACCTCTGTGTGTTTGCGTGCTGCCAGCTCAAGCGCAGTTGGCTCGGTGATTTACGTAATTTCATCCATGGCGTCAGTTGCACTTCGTACATATTGTTCCAGTAGTTTTTTAAATAGTTTTTACAGTTCATTAGCAGTGTGTAATCAGTGTTGCAGTAATTGTGATGCTCTTTGCATGTAAAAATTGTGTTCTATTAAAATTTCACTTTTTCTTTGTTAATTGTGACGTTTACTTAAAGTGCATCAAAAAAGTATTTGGCATCCAGGGATGCATTAACCCCCAAGTATGTGGCAGTTTAAGGGTTAACACCCCAAGATGCCATCAAAATGAGGGGCACCGTCTAAGGCTTCTGGCAATGAAAACGCGCTTGCATGAATTACAGTACATATAGCGGTAACATCAGTATGTTACATTCTAGCACTGCGGGAGACATATCAGTACAGTATACAGGTTTACCTTTACATTCTTTTTTTTAGGTAATGTATTAAGCTTGTATTTAAGTTTGAAATTAAATGAAAGTCTTTTGAGGGCATATTTTGGGTTTAAACTATGAAAATAGGCATTTTTTTAACCACATCCAAAATTTGCGGTTTCTCACAATTCACAGGTGCTCTAGGAACGTAACCCCCGTGAATTCTGGGGGTGTACTGTACTTGTTTACAGTTTATTTGTTATGTGAAACATATGAAATGATTTCTCCCCTTCAAATATATGTTTATTGTTAATTTTAATGTTCCCATAAATAGTTGTGTAGATTTGATGGTTTTTGTGAAAACATCAGTTTGTGCAGCAATAAACTTAACAGTAAAATCTATATGTGCTAGCATTAACATAATTGGTCACCAGTAGGGTATTACATAATTGGAGATAACAGCAGCATCATTTTTGCAAGAATAATAAATATAGTTAGTTGTTGGTAATAACGTAGCAAAAAAGGGACATTGTCTCTAATATGAATGGAAAAACTTCCATGTGTTTAAGAACTTGTGAGTTTTAATAAAATGTGAAATTATTCTCACAGTTTTAGATATTACAGTTACACCTGTTAATCAATGGTCTTATTCAGAGGTTAATACATAAAAAGCTTCCACTCTTACAAGCTTATTAGGACTCATATTAGGAAACAATGCAAAGACTTTGACTATGAGTTAATATCTACAGTATATGTAGGTATTCCAAGGAAATTCTTACTTGAACATCTCTTCAGAAAAACTGACACAAATGCAATAAAGATAAAATAAATAAGTAAATAATATGTATACATATATATATATATATTTGGTGCAAAAACTCAACATTAACCAGACCTAAACAAGATGTTTATGGCTCCTCCATCACCGTAACATTGCACCCTTCCAGGTGTCATATTAACTTAATGGCTATGAAGAGGACTTTGTTATGAGTTAAAATGCCTACTCTCTGGAGTAGAATTAGAATCAGAAATTTAGTCAACCCAATCTTTTTTTCAGCCAAGACTGATCCTTATTTAAGTGGGTTTCTTGCGAAATTGCTTTCTTTACCTGGCCTCAAAGGACTGCAATGTGAAAGCACATTTTTCCTGCTGTTTTGATGATGTGATTGAAACCTTGAACATTGCAGCTTATGGAATTAAATGAATGGCCAATATTAGACACATGTTTTATGTTGTGAAGTTGAGCACCAAGTAAATTAATTTCCCTCAAAATTTTGCTCTTCCTTTTGCCTATTTGATATCCTTCAGACCCTTTGTAGTTCTTTCATTTCTTTCTGTCATGTCCACCACTAGCTTAATTTTCAGTGTTCTTACATAGGGAGCAGTTTTTGCATATTCTTTAGGTCGGTGCTCTTGTAATTTTTCATAGCCAGTCAGTGTTGTACTAATCACCACATTTGTGTTTTACGGACAGAATCTTCCCTGCCCGTGTTGCTTTTGGGCTGGACTGGACTGGGAGCCTTGACTGATGCAGACGTACAGCGAGCTGGTGAGGTTGCTTCCACTAATGCAGGGCCTGCTGAGTGTCTATCTCTTCTTCATCTGTAGCAAAGTATATTGCATCATCTGTCTGGGCTTTAGTGGCCCCTAAGAAGATTGTAGTTTAGGAGATATATTACACTGTGTGTTCTAAAGAACCCAACTAGAAACATTAATATTTGAAGAATGGTGCAATTAAAGCACTGCCTTTGCAAGAGAGATTGTTTCAGATATCCATTACTAACAAAGGGATTTGATCAGTCTTCAGTTTAAACATTAATCTAAAAACTTAATGTGATGTGCTTGTTGTTAAATGTTTTGAGTTTATTTTTAACACCTTGCTTGTAATGAAAAGTTTACATCAAAAGAAAGTTTATAGTAATAGATGAAAGGCAAGCTTCCTTATTTAGGGTGTACGTGTTTGCAGTGCAGATGCACAAAGTATGGCAGACCTTGTGTAAGTTTGAGTGTAAGTAAGTGCACAAGTAGGTGTAGCAGTGGTCATGTATACCAGTCCAGTGATAAGTGAAACACTCGTTCTGCTCCTAAAGTTGGACTGCATGGCTCTACTCTGGTGTGGCAAATTAATGCCTATTCCAGTTATGTAACGAGAAGGCTGTAACCCGTAATGGACTGGCTGTCTCTCCTGGGTCGTCTTGCACCCAGCACTGGGGCAGGCTCCAGCCTTTACATGTCTGTGCATTGACTTAAGCAGATTAGAGAACGTTAGGCTTTGCTACACAACATAACTGACATGGAGGACGGGGATTCGGCCTTTTAAAGTACGTTCACCCCTGGCTTGACTTGGATCTGCTTCCAAGCTTGACACACATTTATCTTTTTACCTTTCAAAGCAGCTAGAGAGCATAGGTTTAATAACAATGCCATAGAAATTCAGCCTTACAAATTATGTGAGTTTCTGTATAAAATGAAAAGAGAAAAAGTTCAAATCAACCTCAAAATGAAGGGTTGAACCTAGATAAAGTCATTCTGTAATATTTAACCTTACTTGATTGATTCAGTACCATCAACAATTAAATGGCAAGCTTCCAAGGCACCATCAGTTCATTTCTGAGTTGATACTTACGGTTTGTTTTTGTAATTTGTTTATATATTATAAAACGCTATAGAAAGTGAATACATCAGTACATGAAAACAGTTTTTTTCATCAAACTTCTTTTGCGAAACTTGATCACTTCTTCAGGTGAATTTGAAGTAAATGTCTCTGCTATCAGAGCACACGTGTGCTTTTTCTGTCTAAAATATTCAGTGTTTGACTAATAGAAAAAGTTTGGATTGGATTTGGATTTTGTATGTAAAAAGTACAAATGGATTTGGATTTTGTATGTAAAAAGTACAATTAAACTAAGAGTGGTGCAAAACTATCAGGCAATGGAAGGGTTGGAATTTGCTGAACAAAAAAAAAAATCATTTATTAAAAAAAAATAATAATAAAGTAACCTCTGCTCACGTTTTGGTACCAAAGTAGCTCCTCATCAAATCATGTCATGCAGCATCACTTTAATGTGTTTGGACTGCAGCACATAATGAAGCACGGCTATCCACAGGCTCATCTGCATACAACTGAGTGTATAATAAGGTGTTATTTAACTGATTTCCCACTGAGTTGATTGGTACAATATATTTTAGTCTTAAGTTAGCATGATGTGCCAAATTCTCCCACAGATTCGCTGCTATTTATATAACATTACCCTAGTAACATACACCGGCTACAGACCAAATCCCTTACTGCTGATACAGGATATTTTTAACACTTTAGTAGAGCATTTGGTAATTGTGTCGATAGGCTACATCACACAGTTTTCTGTAGAAAAATATTATGTGATAATTGTCATAATATCACAAGGAAATAACTATGCATGAAAATATATTTGACAAGATTCAACACAGAGGAACAATATTCGACCACTGTGCATGTACACCCCACCCCGATGACGCACAGCATACCAGATAATATGTTACTTTGTTTTATTTCAATAGGTAGTATATTTTCATTTTGCATATCAATAAACAATTCATAATCAGGCAGCTGTCAATCGAGTAAATTATCTTTGGGATTAATGCCAAATTCAGCTTGACAGCATTACCACATCTGGGGAAAGTTGTTGTCTCTCTCGTCATTTCAGGAGTAGATTTAGAAAATATTGTGTTCTAGCAGATTTCTATACAGCAATACGAGTCTACAAATGTTACCAAGGAAACAGATATTTTTTTTCTGCTGTATTGACTCAGTTTATTGCATTATACCAAAATTATTTTAAATATTTCCAGAAAAGTACCGCAGACAGAGCACTGTGCCTTTAAAAGAGTTTGGCCTTCAGGGTAAAATTGATTTGCTGCTACCTAACTCCTGTCTCCAGCAGATGCTCTTGACAGGTGCTCGCTTGCTTCACAGCAGATGGTCAGTGAAATGAGGTAGTTGGCAGGTTCCTTCACAGAACAGGCTTTCTTTTCACACATCTCCAGGCACACACGGGCTGGAGTTTTGAAACATTGACTTTTCACTTTTATCAGATTCTGTGTTCCTTTTCCTAGCTGGGACTTAAAATTGACAGCCGCTTGTAGGCAAAGAGAGTTTTCTACTAACTCTCAAATAATGTTGCTAATACCAGCAGGTTCCATTGTTTTATCTCCAATATCCCAGGCACGCAACATGGCAATTATGCAAAGCTTATATAAAAAAAAAGAAAAATTGTTAACTGGGCAGCAAACCATTTTTACAAAAAGTCATCTGAAAATGGTTAAATAATACAGGGAATGACTGCTTTTAGCAATCAAAATGTTATCAGATATGTCGAAACATATTCAGACCTGACACTGTGTGAGAAGAAAAACGACACCATTCTGAGTGGGTGACCTATCCAATAGCGAGTGCAGCACCCTTTTGTGTGGGAATATTCTCTTCTGTCACAGATGCTCTAATATCGTTTTATGAACTGGAGGGTCCACAACAAAAAGCAGACTTCCTCGGTATATAGGGCAGTGTCTATCAAAGTGGCTGTTTTTGCGTACTGTGCCACATTTTTACTCCCATCTTAAGCTTAGAGCTTGATTGGCCTTTGCTCAGTTGAAATTTCCAGAAGTTGTGTGCTGGTGAAAAAACTCCGAGGCACCTGACTCAGTGACAGCCTCCACACCCATCTGCACTTTCTGGGCTTAATAGTTATTAATAAGGAAACAATGTCTAATTGTTATATAAATCAGTTGGATCCTATTGATTTGCCAGAAATTTGGCCCAATGTTTATTATAATTTTTCCCACAAACAAAATAGCTTCTCTTACATTTCTTCTCAACTCTGTACACTCATACAGGTGGCCGCAGATCCACCAAATAGGTTTTATGTTTTTCTGCATTCTACTGAGAGAAAGGCATAAGATAAATGAGATCCTTCAAGCCTGGGGGTACTTTCCACAGCCACCTTTATAAAATTCCTTGTGTTAATTTTAGAACTAAATCATTGACCTCCTATAGTGTCGCCAAAGTGGTGTTTATCCTCAAAAGATATGTGCTGTTAGTTTCTTATTTTTCTGAGAGTGAGTGGCAGAAGTTTGTAATGTCAGGTGTATTTAATGTGAAAGATGAGAAACACTTGATTGAATATTTTAAGAGGGAGTGAGGTTGTAAGCATAAAATATTTGGAAGTTATAGATATTTACTGTTTGGGTGAAGACAAGACTTTTCATGAGTTAAATTCAAAATGCAGAAGGAGGCATCTGCCACTCCTCTCTCTTAAATATCCTTTTAATGTACACCACCAGTCAGCGCAAGAACAACAGCTACGCTGCAACCGGAAAACATTTCTGGGAAACAGTGTGATGGAAATATGATACTCCAAAGGTATAATCACATTTTTGGTCTTGTTTTTATTCATTCACTGGCTATTGTACAGTTCTGCTGGGTTGTTTTGAGTTAAATCAAGAAAATAAATCGTATCTGTGTCAACCAGTAGAGGGAGCAGGTAGACACGGTAAGCGTTGTTCAGGCTATGCCAGGGGTCTCTAATTCTGGGGTCTCCTGGAGGGCTGCAGTGGCTGCAGGTTTTCATTCTCCCGCTTTTCTTAATTAGTGGCCTGTTTTTGCTCCTAATTAATTTCTTTTGAAATCATTTTAATTGACCTGCTCTTGAAGACTCAGACCACTTAATTATTTATCTTTCTTTAATTAGCAGACAAACAATAATGAGATACAAAATGAACCAAAAAATGACCAGCAAACTGTGTTGATTATACAGTATCTGAAAATAAAGAAAGATGAAGGTCTCTGGAAAGCTGATCTGCTCAGGTCTCCAAAACATTCTATCAGGGCTCTTAGAAAAGAGAAAATCAACAGTTTCAGAAATGTCTGCTATTGCGCAATGAGAGCAGCAACAAGCCATGGAATTAAAGAATGAGTTTAATTAACAAAAAGACTCAGTACCTAATTAAGCAACTGGTTGGAGTGAAATTGGTTGGAGTTTGAGATCCTGACTTAGCTGGTCTTCTGTTGGCTCACATGCTTCACGTTTAATTTCTGTTTGGGTGCCATTTAAGGAAAGAAATGAAGACATTCAGGGGAACAAACCTTAAAAAACAAGTCCATGAAAATGAATTCAAAAGAAGTTAATTAGCAGCAAAAACAGGTCACTAATTAAGAAAAGGGTTAGAATGAAAGCCTGCAGCCACTGGGCCCCCCCCCAGGACCAGAGTTGGGGACCCCTGGGCTACGCTATGCCCTGCTGATGCCTCATTCAAATAAGTGCGGCTGTACAGAAAGGCAGCTCCGTTTCAGTGTCTCCATTATTTTCTTGGTTGCAGGTGGGTTTTGCCACACTAATTGTCATGAACACACCTGGTAACACTTTAGAGTAAATGTATTAATAGTTATAGTACAAGAATGCCTATTTTGTATTATCAACAAGTTACATGGTTACTCCTTATTTTTGCAAAAGGACACTGACTTTCCCAATTTTAGCATCATGTCGCTTTCCACCTATGGACAGCATTTTAGTAGGTACACATTAATAATATAATGGTTTTTGGCCTTACTGTGTTCTGTATTTTACGTTTTTGTGTCACATATATGTGGACAAGTGGGAAAGTTCATGTTAATGGCTAAAGATGACATATTTAGTTAAACTGGTTAACAGCTTTTATAGACGTATTGTGTTAAGTTTTGAAGGTGGGCTGGCTCAGTTCTGTACGTTTAATAAGTGCTGACAATATAATTAGTATAGAATGACAGTTTACAATATTATTGTTATGCTATTGCTTTGGAATATGTCATGTGATTTGTATATATTTTTGGGTGCTGAATTAAAAAATCATAAGCATTTTTCTTTATCAAGTAACATTTTTTCACAAAACACATTGTTTACCTTTCAATCATATTTTTTTTTTTGTTTTGGCACTAAAAATAATGGTTTGCATGTTCTCCCCGTGCCTGCGTGGGTTTCCTCCCACTGTCTAAAGACACACAGGTTAGGTGCATTGGTGATCCTAAATTGTCCCTAGTGTGTGCTTGGTGTGTGTGTGCCCTGCTGTGGGCTGGCACCATGCCCAGGATTTGTTCCTGCCTTGCGCCCTGTGCTGGCTGGGATTGGCTCCAGCAGACCCCCATAGTGACCCTGTGTTATGATATAGCGGGTTGGAAAATGACTGACTGACTGACTAAAATTAATTAAATATCAATAGTCAGTCAGTCAGTCAGTCATCATCCAACCCGCTATACACCAAGCACAGACTAGGGACAACTGAGGAACGCCAATGCACCTAACCTGCATGTCTTTAGACAGTGGGAGGAAACCCACGCAGACACGGGGTGAACATGCAAACTCCATGCAGGGAAGACCCAGGAATTGAACCCACGTCTCCTTACTGCGAGGCAGCAGCACTACCACTGTGCCACCGTGCTGACCTAAATATCAATATTTTAATGATAATTAGTTTAAATTGAATATTTTCTAATATTAAAATCTCACTTAAAGTAAAAGTTATTTTATTCATGGTTTGAAAGTAGGGACCTGATTGTTTTCACCTGTTTTACCTTTTTCAACAGTCAGGGCATACAAAATTCCCACATTTTCTCTGTAAGTGAGACAGCAGAGCCAAGAATTCCCACTGGACTCAGAGGGAGTGGCCACTTAGTAAAAAGCTACAGCTTGGTGTCAAAAACATCATCAGACCAATAGCTTGATGAATAAAGTTATGGTGCTGCTAACACCACCCCTTCCTATTAAGCTTGGTTTAATAAAGCAATTTGTCAAAGACCTACCAAAAGTCTTTTTGATGTGTTTAAGCCAGAAGTTTCAGGGTTTGCCTAAGGCTAAATTGAAAAAGGGCATTTTTGTCAAACTTGAGATTAGAAAAGTGATTTTTGATGGAGAATCTGATAAACTATCCGGAACAAGAGGCTTTAGTATCATTCAGAGAAGTAATTTCTACGTTTTTTTAGGTAACAATAAAGATGCATATTATAAATAAATTGTAAAAAATGTTTTAGTAAAGTTTAAGGAATTGGGTTGCAACATTAATCCCCAAGTTCATTTTTTGGATTTGCATTTGGAATTTATCCTTGAGTGAAGAGCAGGGTGAAAGATTCCATCAAAATATCACAGACATGGAAAGAAGGTACAATGGACATTGGGATGTCAGTCTGACGCTGGACTACCGCTATGTGATTCATAAGGACGCACCAGAAAAAGTATACATAAGATACTCCACCAAATGAAGTTTGGGATTAAAAAAATAACAAATGACAAAAACTAGAGAAGTCAGTCAATGAATATGTACTTTCTTTTCATATCTGTTTAAAAATATTAGATTGACTAAATATTTTCATGTTAAATTGATTTAGAACAATATTATAAACATTTATAAATTGTGTAGTTTATTAAATATGAATTAAATTTCTTTTCAGTTTAGTACTTGTGACATGATGGACACATCCTAATTATATTTTTTATTGTGTTCATGAATACAAATAAAACATAAGTGTAGTCAGCCAGTGGCTCTTTTAAACATCCCTGAAGCACGTTCCTGTCTAAGTGGCTTCAATGAGATACAGTGCATTTCACACTTTATAGGTCTCGCAGAATAGAGTTAAAATGCTTCCAGATACATTTTTTGATTAATATGCTGAAAGCATGCTTATCTGGAAATTGCTGACCAGGAATTCAGTATGTGTTTTTATGCCTAGGAAAAAACAAGGAAGTATGCAGTTTTAAAATATAAAAAGCTTCCAACTGTAAATTAGGAAGAATTTTCAGTTATTTTACCCTGTTGCCCTAAAATGCTTGGATCCCAGTATCCATGTAGGTCTGAACATTCTACACTTCCACTACCCAGTAATATGCAATTGGACTGATTGGCAAACTTAAACTAGTTTGATAGGAGTGGATGTGTGTCGACCCAACTGTGCGGTGGTAAACTGGCAACCCATCCAGCTCTGGCTTGTCCTCGATGATGCAAAGAGAAGCTTGGGGTTCCTAATACCCTGTACTGGAAAAGCAGATTTACTGACAAACAAAAGGAACATGCGGCAGATTAATATTGAAATGAACTCCTAAATGATGTGAGAAAAAGTTAATCATGCCACTTGTTTCCTGCTGACAGCAATAATACAGCAGGCCTCTCTGATTAAGATCCCAGTCCATCTCAGAGAGAACAAGCAATTTAATTTCAGTTATGTGGGTAAAAAAACTAAGCAATTAGCAAAGGTCACAAATCAGGATTTAAGAACACAAGCTCGCTCAGGTGCAGACAAAACCAAATGTTGAGGTGTGAGGAAAATTATTTTAGTCTTCTCTTTCTTGTCCTATTTTATACATAAAAAATACATTAAAAAGGTAAGCCATATGTTACACAACTAATGAGAAGCAATTATCCACTACTGAATGAAAAGGCCACAGCAGCACAGTAGCTTAATAGTACACAGAAAAAAGGTGCAAACTAATTTTTGGATAAATACAGTAACCAGCTGTTATGTTCATTCATTGTTGTCAATTTCTATAGTACTGATAATAAAAAATACAATTATCAATCAGTAAAATCTGCATCCATCCAATGTAAAATTATGGAACTGCTAATAGTAAATAAACAAGAAAACTACTTGTATGGTCTAATCATAAAAACTGACCAGAAAAAAAATAAATGGAAACAAGATTTTGCTTTTTGGTGACATTATTTTGAGAGGCAGAGATTAAGCCTGAGGTTGCTAGATAAAATTTTATTCAGTAAACAAGCACATGTGATAATGTGATTTATTAAGTAAGCAACCAGAATTCTTAGTCAGGGAAACATCAAGGACAAAGTCATTATATCTTATAAAAGTAATCAACCTTTACAACAGGACATGTCAATAAAATAAAAGAATAAGAAGACAGCTTTTAGAAATTGTGGCCAAGTGACTACTCACACTGCACGATGGAGTCGCCAGCCGTATATGTGCTGCCCAGTTCGATTGACGTGCCATGACATGGGTGTTCAGACTGTAAATGTACATGGCTCTGACAGACAGTCTTAACCATTGACAATTTGCAATAAAGCTTTACACGTTCAAAAAAGAATATGGCCACAGGCTTCTGAAAATGTCGACAAGGAAAAGTGCTACGTTGCTGTTGTACTGTGCTCTGAAACTACAAAAAAATAGTCATTACTGGAGACGTGATAGTTGGGAAAGTGCAGGCAATGTGGCCTGTCTATTTTACAGGGAGAATTTGACGTACGTAATCTATTTAATTTTCCAATGTGTGTGCTTATTTCAGATTGTTCCTGTAAACATTTCCTAAAATACTTTTGTTATTGGGCATTTAGTTGCATGTATGTTGCTAAATGATAGCTTTCTATAATCAAAAAATTTTAAAATGAGCATAACAATGCTAATGTCCAATGTGCAATATACAATACACTTACTGTACTGTGGTCAGTGCACAACGAATTTTAGGAAATTTAATGGCAACTTCAGAAAATAGGCTTGTGAGACTGCTTACACTACAAGACAGTCAAGTGAAATTTCTCACATGACAGAAGTTTTGTTAGTATGACAGCCGAATACGAGGATGCAGTTGGGCATTGCAACACCTCTTATATGGCATTTGAAATGGCAGATGAAGCTAAAATTCAGGCCGACTGAAGAAATGCAAATTGTGGGGTCAATGCAAATTGGGCTGATGCTACGTTCTGTTTGAACTGGAAAGTCGGAACTTCTGAGTTAACAGTAGGAAGACAGGAGAACCTCAGCATTCACAATCACAGAATCCAAGAAGGCTGCAGCACACATCAACAATAAGTGAATACTGTAGTACTATACTGATTATTATCTCTTCTGTCTCATTAAGTCAGTCACACATACAGTGCTGGTCACTTTCTATCTGTGGGCATGTTGCTATGATGTTTGGATGTGCAAAATACCTCATAATGTGTTCTTCAGTAAATGTATTCCAAAGAGCAGCACAAGAAAGGCTTTCCTGAAGATGTCCAAATAATAATTTTTCTGAATGTTTTACTGAAGTGTGGTCGACTGAGGTGTGACAATATTCCCAGCTCTGCCATCCAAAACATAGCATTAAAATCATTCCAAAATCGCACACCTTGTCTTGACTGGCCTAATGAAAATACAAATAGAACAAGTCAGAGTAAAAAAGAAATTGATGTTGCACTTGAATCTTTTTTTTTAAATTTTACTGAAATCACACAACACTTGAATCTTTAACAGTGTCTTCTTTTCAAACATGTTAGGACTGTGTCAGGTTCTGCAGCCAGCCTAATGCATCTTGGACTCAATATCGTTGTCACTTATATTATAGATACTCACTGGTAAAATTTGATTTGGTATCATAAAATAACTCTTAATTTTTATTTAGCTCATTTATATAAGATACTGTTATCTTTACACATTTCTTCCTGTCTAAGTTTCAACTTTAAAGTAAGGTAGTTTAGTTTTAGACAAGCAGAAGTATCTGGCATTCCCTGGGTATAATGTTAAGATTAGAAAGCACATATTTATGTATTTTTCTTCTTTTATTTTTTTATTTTGTCATATTGGGGTGGCACAATAGTGCAGTTGTTAGCAGCGTGTGCACATTTGCCCTCTGAACTTGTCAGTTTTTCTACCACAACACAGAGACATGAAAGTTAGGTTGTGATGAACTATTGCCAGTCCTGGGTAGGTTTCTGTCTTGTGCCTGTGATTCTGGGGTAGGCTTTGGGCCCCTCAAACAAATATATATTTTGTCCAGCAGAATTGAGAGAAAAAACTCAAACTAAATGAAGGAATCCAAACAAAAATAAATCAATCAGGTAAAAAATGTAAAAAAAAATGGAAGGTGCATTTTGGCACATAAAGATTCTGACACCTGCAGGGCATAAGTCATCTTGTACAGCTCAGTAAGTGCCATCTGCTTTGTCTTCTTCTCCATAATCACTTGATTACCAAACTCTGGTTTGTTTTTTTATCTTTCTCTACAATCACAATGCCTCTTGTCATGCGATCAAAAACTTACACTACTGCGGACTAGGGGTCTAATTTATAAAACTTTGTATGGGTTTGAGTGTGAGATTATGCTTACATCAAAAAAAAGGAAAATGTGCACATCAAAAAAAATCTGATTAATAAAACATTGCATACACACATTTGTACATAATGTATAAATCACAATCATCTTACATATGCGAACATGCCTTAAACTCCACCTTGTTGCCACTTTAAAACAGCCATATATGGGCCTAGTGGTTGTGGATGTAAAGCTGATAGGTCCAAAACATCTGGCAGCCTGCCTATCCATTCTCAGTTTCTACTGTTTTTCGCATCAGAATGAACTCTTTTATTATTAGCTCAGTGCTAATAAGCAGGGCTGATAATGTTGAACACAGGAATATTTTCATTGTCATCATTGTTAATTTTATGCTTTTAACTGAAATACATTGCAGAGGATGGCAGACTGAGCACTGAGGCGGAGATGGGATGGGGCCAGCTACCCATGAGTGACAGTGAACTTTCACAATTCCTTTAGTGTTTTTTTCTGGAGGTTAATAAACAATGGGGCCAGGGATGAGGTTTATATAGGAGTCTTCTTACTGAAAAGGAGATCATAAGGAGTCAATCCTGCATCTGCAGGTATAAGAGGTGATAATAAACACTATCTTCTGTACTGCCAAGGAGGGAAAACAAGGCAGAAAGAAAGGCTAGCAGTTCGGCTGGGACGCAGCATAGGCAAAGCCCGTCAGGTTTTTTAAATCCAAATATCCCTGCTACAAAAAGAAGCTGTGAAAAAGGGATCAGGAGAGGCATCATAACCTTGAATGTAACAAAAGTCAAAAGAAGAACATTAAGAGAACTAGGCACAAACACCAAAAATACTGGCCAAGATGCATAATCAAAAAAGGCTCACTAAAATCCTTAAACTGAAGATTACTAGAAAAGGCAAACACACTGGAAAGTAGTAACAACAGTCTCACTGGCGTGCAGTGCCATCGTCACATCGATGATGTTATGTAACATGACGTCAAGGGGCGTGACCTAGCAATTGGGACCTGTGTCCTAGCAACAGCTACTGAACAATGGCGTTGTGCTAATCAAACCAATAACAATCATTTTCTTCCTTTTTTGTCATTCTGACGTGTGTTCAGATCATAGTATATGTGTCTATCTGTCTATCTGACAAGTATTAATATAACATCTTGAAAATAACCGTACAGGGCAATTCTCTGAAGAACAAGACCTTCTGAAATGTCAAAATGACCTTAAAATAAAAAAGAAAGAGCAAAAAAAGAATTTTTCTCTAAATCAGAGCATCATCCATGTGTATATCTGAGGTGGGATAGGGCAAAGTGAGCCACAACTTCCTCAGGTGCCTAGCTCTGTATCTGTTGTTTTGGAGGCATTCTTCTTGGCCCCTCGCAATGGAGAAGTTTGCTTAGGCATGCTAGGTTTAAATGATTGTCTATACTGAGCAAAATAAAAAAAAAAATCCCATTCATGTAAGAGCTGATAAGAACTGGTAAAGCTGTGTGGTTTCTCTGTCTCTTCCATCTCAGTGACAATGAAGGCTTTCATACATTCGATTTTAACTTATATTCCTCTACAGCAATCCCTCCTGCTCCTGTCATTATGGCCACAGGAGATGCCACTAAAACAACAAACCTGTCTCGTTTTCTTTTTCTGTCTCTCTTTCTCTGTGATAGTCAATCTCTGGGTGTTTGTGATCTCCTTTCACTGTTCTGGCAATGCTCAGTATGCCACATTGAGTATTTGACGGCATGTTTTATTCACACATTGATGTCATCCATGGGCCACAGAGTGAAGCTCCTCTGCGCTTGGCTGGCACCATTCAATATGAATCTGTCCAGACTCCTGTATGTAATGCTTCCTTTTTATTATTACATCTTACAAAAGACTTGCATTGATTGGAAGTACATTATGCAACAATGATTTGTAAGTAACTTTTCACTAAATGCTTTTATTCCTTCAGAACTATTGTTTTAAAAACCTATGCCTTACTCGGTTCTTCCCTGTTATGTTGGCTGACTTTGTCTCGTGGACGTTTGCATAGCTGAGGTGTGACTAGCAGCTTTTAGGTAAAGCTTAAGTCACAGCATGGCATACTGAAGCTTTTAATTACAGCCATTAACTAAGCAGGTTTACTATCAGTTGTGGATTGGTTTATGTTGATATTAGCAGACTTGGATATGTATACATGTATACAATGATTAACAGCAATAGCAAATGATCGCCATGTTGTGAGTTTTATTAAATATGCTTGGTAACAATCTAGGCCATTAAAGGTTGTGTTTATCGGGTACTGACCTTTTCTTTGTTTCATAATTCTCTGTAGATAGTCAGTGGCTACAATGTTGCTAATAAAAGGTTTTACTGTGTTAGAAAAGAACAGATTCCATGCTTGGCAATAGTCAAAAGAATGCATGTTCTTATTTTTGGATCCTAAGAATATAAAAAAAAGTATAAAAGTAATATTAAAGGTTACTGAAAGCAGAAGCCTGTGGAAATGCACAGATGGATGACATTCTAAGTGGCCTAAGAGAAATGAAGCCAACCCTTCCACAGATGAACAGTCATCAAAAACCCCACCAAATAGCTGTAAGACAATTGTATTCTTGAATGGCTTCTCCTCAGCTCTGATTATATAATATACTTTATTATATACTGTATATGTAAAATGTAATGATCACTCCTATATATAGCTAAAGTAAGTTAAATATACTGTATCTTTTCTTTTGTCTTAATATTTCTGCTGTGGTTATGGATATTTCTAGGTTCCAATATGAGCTGCAGCTCTAAAGGAACACATTCCCAGGGAGCATGTGCCTCTGTTAGATACATTTGAATATATGTATACTGCTCAAAAAAATTAAAAGAGCATGTTTTAATCAGAGTATAGCATCAAGTCAATGAAACTTCTGGGCTATTGATCTGGACAGTTAAGTAGCAGAGGGGGTTGTTAATCAGTTTCAGCTGCTTTGATGTTAATGAAATGAACAACAGGTGCACTAGAGGGGCAACAATGAGAAGACCCCCAAAACAGGAATGGTTTAAGAGATGGAGGCCACTGACATTTTTCCCTTTTCATCTTTTCTGACTGTTTTTACACTAGTTTTGCATGTGGCTATGTTCAGTGTCACTACTGGTAGCATGAGGCGATACCTGGACCCTACAGAGTTTGGTGGCACAGGTAGTCCAACTTCTCCAGGATGGAACATCAATATGTCTCATTGCCATAAGGTTTTCTATGTCTCCCAGCACAGTCTCAAGGGCATGGAGGAGATTCCAGGAGACAGGCAGTTACTCTAGGAGAGCTGGACAGAGCTGTAGAAGGTCCTTAACCCATCAACAGGACCGACTGGTATCTGCTCCTTTGGGCAAGGAGGAACAGGATGTGCACTGTCAGAGCCCTACAAAATTACCTCCAGCAGGCCGCTGGTGTGAACGTCTCTGACCAACAATCAGAAACAGACTTCATGAGGATGGCCTGAGGGCCCGACATCCTCTAGTGGACCCTGTGCTCACTGCCCAGCACTATGGCGCTCGATTGTCATTTGTCATAGTATACCAGAACTGGCAGGTCCACCACTGGCACACAGTGCTTTTCACAGATGATAGCAGGTTTACCCAGAGCACATGTGACAGATGTGAAAGGGTCTGGAGAAGCTGTGGAGAACGTTATGCTGCCTGTAACATCGTTCAGCATGACCGGTTTTGTGGTGGGTCAATGATGGTCTGGGGAAGCATATCCATGGAGGGACGCACAGACCCCTACAGGCTAGACAACAGCACCATGACTGCCATTAGGTATCAGGATGAAATCCTTGGAGCCATTGTCAGACCTTATGTTGGTGCAATAGGTCCTGGGTTCCTTCTGGTGCACAACAATTCCCGGCCTCATGTGGTGAGAGTATGCAGGAATTGATACCATTGACTGGCCCCCACACTCGCCTGACCTAAATCCAATAGAACACCTCTGGGACGTTATGTTTCAGTCCATCCGACGCCACCAAGTTGCACTTCAGACTGTCCAGGAGCTCCGTGATGTTCTGGTCCAAATCTGGGAGGAGATTCCCCAGGACACCATTCGTCATCTCATTAGGACGTTGTTAGGCATGAATACAAGCACATGGGGGCCATACAAACTACTGAGTACGATTTTGAGTTGCTGCAATGAAATTTCGTCAAAATGGACTAGCCTGCCGCATCATTTTTTCACTTTGATTTTTGGGGTGTCTTTGAATTCAGCCCTCTGTAGGTTGATAATTTTCATTTCCATTAAACGATGTGGCATCCTTTTGTTCCTAACACATTACCCAGTCCATACTAGTATAGATATCCAGTATGATTTTTTCCCATTGAAAGCTGATGTGTTTTCAAAGTGTTCCTTTAATTTTTTTGAGCAGTTTACATATTTTACATTTTGTTAGAGTTCATTCTGTATGAACCTGGAATACTGCATGGTGGCACAAGGGAAGTTTAAGCTTGTCCATTCTCCCTTGGGTCAGCAGAAAAGGATGTCTCCCTGAAACTCATTCAATACCTGGAAGGAATGTAAAACCCATTCCCCTGAAATGAATGTAGACAGCAGTGGCAGCAAGTTTCTTATTAGAGAAGCTCCCGCAGGAAAGTACTAATGGACACTGCTGACCGCAACAGAAAGGGACGAAAAAGCCCAAATACCAAACCACAATTCATATAAATTAAAGGAACCAGAACTGAGAGACAGTGCGTTATCGCATGTGATTGAGAACACAAACTACAGAAACTACTGTAGGTAGATAGAAAATGTGTGTCAGAGAAAAAGAAGTTTGGTATTTAGAACCAAATTAAGGGACTCATTTTCCCAGGAAAGTACTGAAGAACCAAGATGGGAGTTTAGATTGTTTTTTCATTTTTTGGGTAACTGACATCTGTTCCCACTTATTACTTTGTTTAAATAGAAAATTATTCTCTTTTCCCTTTAAAAAATAAATAAATAAACTCCATCCTGAATGTGTGTGTGCCTCTTATAGGTTACTTAAATCCACTTTGAAATTATGCTGGGTCTTGTGCTCCTTGTAACGAATGACTGCTAAGTGAGACAGATAAAGAGCATCTAAACTGCAAAAACAAAGTAGCTATAAACATCCGTATTATTATTCTTCTGCTACGGAAGTCAAGCATGAACGACATCCTAAATTATTTTTAAAATGTTGGCAACAGCCTCAGGCAAGTGCCATTTCAGATACAAGAGCCTAAATGATTTTCAAACCCAATCAGTAAGATGAAGAGGAAGCATCAATTATGGAATTCTTCTACTCCATAGGAAAAGAACTGCAGCAAAGCCGACCATAAAACTGTAGTTAAAGTTTCCTGAAAATGTATGGGGTTGAGAAATAATGTCCTTGTTAAAAGCAATGTTAAATGACACAACAGTCATCATGTCAGAAATATTTTTACTTATAAGCATTTTTCAACATACAAGACAAAACGTGGCGTCGGACTTAGCATGGCTGCCTCACACATTCAGATATCTGGACCGAATTTCCATTATTGTCTCTGCACTTGCGGAATCTGTAGCTCATCTTTTTCTCCATGTTGTTTCTCACCTCAAACAGTACACTTGTGTTTGCTGTCATTATTAAAGAAAAGAGTGTGCTTAACTGCCCTCCCTAACTTGATCCGCTATAAATGAATATGCCAACGCTGGACCGGCGTTCCCTTAAGTGTCAATTTACACCCCATCTCTGAGGTCTGGAGAGACTCCAGTGACCCTGCAATGAAAACAGTGTTCAGTGACATGGATGGATTGGGGTTTAAATCTTTAGTATAATTACATTTAAAGCATGATGCTATGCATTATATCTAAATTAAAATTAACTTAATTAAAAATAAACATGACATTTAAGTTTTAAAATTATTTTAGTGAAAGACAACAGAAATAGCTCTAAAGGAAGTAATTTGCACAAAATGGGCTCTTACAGAAAAATCTGTTTATGAGTGCTGAGCACAGAGTGAGCTTAATGCACCTTTACTGAGTTCAAGTGCATTTGGAATGCCAGCAAGACACAGCGTCTAACACAGACTCCTCTCTCTTTGCTCAACATAAATTATTCAATCTTCCACTTTCTTTGTATTATTCCATAACCTGTTTTCCTATTGTAAAATCAAAATGGACATTTAATTATAATGGACTACATGTACATATTTCTTTATATTATATATTTACAATATCGATGTTATATATCCTTTGGTGAACTTCAGGAGTATGATCTAATTATAATGGAAACACAAGAATCTCAAGAATTTAATGAAACATCAATAATACAGTCTTAGCTGGAAAACATTTTTGTATTAAAAACTGTACAGTGTCTATAAAAAAGTCTCTTAAAAGTTTAAAAATTTTATTATACAACATTGAATCACAGTGTGTTTAAATTGCCTTTTTTTGACATTGATCAACAGAAGACTCTTGAATGTCAAAGTAAAAACATGTCTCTGCAAAGTGGCCAAAATTAATAAAATAAAAAAAAAATGCAAAACAGTAGGTCACATAAGTACTCACATGACACACTCAACTCATCACTGATGCAACCATGTGGTTTTAGAAGTAGTCCCATCATTAGTTCGATGGAGATCAGCTGTCTCGGGTTATTAATTGTGGTATCCGGAACGTCTAACTTGTGATGAGTCCATATGGTGACTTAAACCTACAGAATGAAGACAAAAGAACACTCTGAACAACTCTGTGAAAAGGTGATTGAAATGAACTGGTGTGGTACAATGGGTTCATGGCTAAGCACCAAGTGGTCTTTAGGATTAATAAATAAATAAGTGGTCTGGATCAATCTCTGTGGGTGCATGGGCTCACGCTCAGCTGTATGGAGTTGGTGGAGTGATCGAGACAGGGCGAAACCCGTACATGGGGCTCTGGTCTGTCTTGACTGCTTCATTGGCTTCATGCGGTCTTCATTAGAGTCACGGCACTCATGAGGAATATGAGGGAGAATCAGACAAGAGAACAAAAAGAGTACCGAAAAAATGGTAAAACAATCAGCACATATGGAGGAATGAAGGCAAGTTGTCAGGAGTCTCATGGAGGAATTGTTGATCAATTTTCTTGGGACAGATCAGCTCCCGCTGAACAGTAATGGGGTAGCGAGGGACGATCAGAGGTCTCCCGAGGGATCTGACAGGCACAGTTTTTGCAAGCGGAAGACAGGAGAAGATGGCTTGGGGAGTCACGGCAGACATGCCAAATGAGGCAGTCGTGGCTAAGCTGTGTATAACAGGGGTCGTGGCCGCTGATGTCTGTCCTAACTGCAAGACCTGGAAAGGTGACTCGGTGAGACAGGAGAGATATGCTGGGCTGAATGAAAGAAGAAAGGAGAAAATGGAAGTAAAGCAGGGTGTGAGAGGCAAGACAGCGATAGGCAGAAGGAGCAGAGGAAGAGGTGCAGCACAGATGCTTTATGTATGTGGACTGCCACAAAAATGTAGGTCCAGGATTTGTTTTACCTTTGGGTTTTTAAATCTAATTTATTGAACTATTTATTTGTTTTTAAAACTTCACCTTGGACACAGGGATTATTTATCAGATTATTTATTTAATATGGGAAGATGCACTGTTTTGTTTTTCTTTGAATTGTTCTTAAAAGCACTTATGGATTAAAAACTCTTTCACTTTAACACCCATCAATTGCAGTCATCGTATGTGTATCTTCACATGCCAAGGCCCAATATTTGATTATGACTATTGAGAGATGTGGGTTCAGGAGGCTGCCATAATGGTTTTGAAAGAGTGGAGCCAACCTGCACCATCACAGCAGGTCAGAGGATGGAGACAAGTGACTATCCCTTGGAGTCCAGTTAAAATAAAATATGAATAAATGACACAGTATGGAATTGTTGTAAATCTGCCTAAAGCCAGCCATCTATAAAAACGCATTGCTTGTTCAAGAAGACTTGTGAGGCAGAGCACCATGAGAACTCTCAAGGAGTTACAAACTAACTGAATCAGAGAGACTGTGCAGATGACAATTGTTGCCTGGGTGCTTCAACTGTCCCAGCTTTATGGAAGTGTAGCAAAGAGAAAGCCACTGTTAAAAAAACACACACTTGGCATCGTGGCTAGAGTTAGCTGGAAGGCACATGGGATACGTTTACAGTCAGCTGGAAGAAGGGTGAGCTCTATGGCCATAACATAAGCCAAACACAGCCCATTATCAAAATCCCCACCACTAAACATGGTGTATGAGACCCTTGAATGCTTGTTAGGGTTTGGGGTTAAATAAATGCAGCAAAAATCTTAGAGCAAAACCCAATGCCATCTGCAATAAACTTTTGGTTTGGCAGAGGATTTGTTTTCAAGCAAAACAACAACATCAAGCATGAAACCAAAACTACTCGGGAACAACTTAAAAACAGTAATGTTAATGTCCTGGAGTGGGCGAGTCAGAGTAGCGGAAAAATGAGAAGTAGGAAAAGTGGCAGTGCCCAGATGTCCAAAGCTGGCAGAGACCTGAGCACACAAACACAAAGCTGTCAAAGCTGCTATAAGTGCAACTACTAAATATTGAGCTGAAAAGTCCAAGCCTTTAGAGTCCTGATGCTTCCTGTTTAGCTATATGGTTGTGAGACATGGGCGCTATCCAGTGACCTGAGATGAAGACTGGACTCCTTCGGTACTCTATTTCTTTGGAGAATCCTTGGGTACTGCTGGTTTGACTTTGTGTTGAATGAGCGGTTGCTCACGGAGTCTCAAATGAAGCGCTTTATCTGCATTGTGAGGGAATGTCAGTTACGGCCAAGGCCATGTGGCGCGTTTCGCCGAAGTGATCTGGCATGCAGGATCCTCATTGTAGAGGACCCAAGAGGCTGGACCAGACCAAGGGGACACCCATGTAACACCTGGTTGCGGCAAATAGAGGGTCAATTCCGGAGGGAGGGACTGGGCCGTGTGTCTGCCTGGGGTGTTGCCAATCAGGATCCTGAGCTGTGTTATCATGTGGTATATGAATGGTATATCAGAAGTATGCACATCGATCCTGTAGGATCTGCAAAGCGACTTGCTGTCATGTGTTGACAGTAAACAGAGACTCTAACGTTACGTTCCGACTTGAACACACTGTGACCCCTAATTTTTTGGTGGTACTGCAACTCGCACACACATCGTGTTAAATCCTGAGGATGTGCTCAGAGGATACATCAAATGAACGCTAGGAACACGATGCAGCCAAGATGCGTGCGCATATGTGTTCTGAGCATGAAGTATAAACCTGGCCTTAGGCAAAGCCTAAAAAAACATGACCGGCACTACTTAAGAACATTTATGTTACGTTGAATGTCAAATCGGGGCTGGACAGTTTTTTGGCCTGTTTCTCTATTAATTATAGATCTGTCTTATGTAAAAGTGTATTATTTATTTTTGTATGTTATTTATTCATTAATATAATTATCTCATTTTAATTTGATTTTCTTTTCTTGTAACTATTTCTTTGAAACCTTGTAAAGCACTTTGGGCAACATCCTATGTAAGAAAATGTGCTACAGAAGTAGATGTTGTTGTTATTGATCAGTGTTGTCTAACAATAAAACCTGAAAACTTCCAAAGGGGTGAATGCTTTTAATAGGCACTGTACAATTGTAAATGTAAAACTCTTCCAATATTAGTAACTCAATTTGTGGATGAGTGTCTAATAAGCTATACAGTGTTACTGAAAAGTGAAACCTTCCTTCAATCACTTTGAATTGTAACTATTTTCCTCAAATCAGTAGCAGTTTCACCTTTGGCACAATGCAATTTCAATGAAAATAAATCATCTGCACGCACTGTTAGGATCCCTTTGCTACCAAGGCCTTCCTGCTGGTGTGTGCTAGACATGATGCCAACTTCAAAGATCAATGGATAACCATGAACTGAGCTTACGCCAGGGCACAGTTTGACTCCACTCTCAGCCCCTCAGCTTTAATCCATTTTTATTCCCCTTTATAGCTGCACAATGACAAACTAGTAAGTACAGGTTACTTCTTTTCTCCTTATAGAGATATGAACGCATCTCTAAGTACACGATAAGGACACATTAACCCGAACATTAAACATATGATTCATATATGATATTTCAGCAGCTGAGGTAATGAAAAACTCAAAGTTAAAGATAGAAAAGATGGCAACTCCAATACAAAGCTGTTCTTTTAGAGGTCAACTACCTAATTAATGTCAGCGAGACTGATATTCTGCTTTGAAATGTACAGGCAAGTCATAGACAAGTCTAAATTGTTCCCTTTTTCCTATAATATAATATCTCAGTCTACCTATTATAAATTCTTTTTCTTCCCCACATACTAATCAGCAACCCAGTTATTTTGAGTAGATAAGCTTAAAATATGTCAGTACAATAATTCCCATTTTGAGTATTGTAATGTCTAAATAGCTGTCAAATATCAGCATTGCCCTGGGCATCTTCATTAAATGTTAGACAGAAATAGAGCGCCTAACACATTTACACTAAAATCTCATCATTCTTCTATTACAATATGTTCAATTTATTTTTTAAACAAACATAAGGTTTTAAGTTTAAAAATTTAATTTGCAGATCATTCACTGGCAAATACTGTATTATCTTAAACATGTAATTAATTTGCAGTTAGTCTGAAAATATACATAGAAAAGAAACATACAAGAGCTCTAGAAATTGTGAAGGTTTGCTAATTACATTACTAACTGACAAGAGTTTTTAAATATGCTTTCATTATCACAGATTACTTGACTGATAATTGAAATTTTCAGGTACTGTCTTTTCATGAAGGTAAAGATTAAAAAACTAATGTGATCACTGAGTACAGACAAAGACTTGAACAGCACTCTTATTGTTCTCCATTAGAGCCCACTCTTTACAGGATGCCATTTGTAAAATGTGAATTATAAAATAAGACCTTGAGTGTATACAGCGGATCATAAGGACCACACGGTGCAGGAAGATAGAACAATATCTCTGATTTTTAAATATACCTGGGCAAAGAAAAAGATTTACGCCTAAATAGAAATTGCTAACCAAAACAGGGAACATTTAATGTGACTACGAATTTCTTTGCTGAGTGTGGTAGGAAGATAAATGAGAATCTGTAAACCACAGTGGATGCTGAATATATAGTATAGTAATAATGTTTGTCACATTCTTTATTATTAGGGAATCTGTTTTGGGTTGGGTTGAGATCAGTCCGTATCTGACAGAGTGTGTAACACAACTCCAGCCCAAAGGTCTTGGTCTTGTCACATTTGGATTACTGCAGCTCTCACCAAGCTACTGCAGATGATTCAAAATGCATGTCTGGTGTTCAACCAGCCCAGGCAGACAGATGTCACACTGCTTTACAGATCATTACATTAAGGTCATATCCTTGTTGCTTGGCCGGAGAATATTCAATGGACCATCACCAATATAAATGGAGACACTTGTGGGATCTTATGCTTCTAAACAATTTATAAACCATGCCTGGAAATGCCACCGCTGACTGGCATCAGATCTCAATGCGGACTGTTTTCATGTGGAGCCCCTACCTGGTGGAACAAGCTGCCCACCTCGAAATTCTAACTCAGTGTGTTTAGGTGGTGATCGAAGACTCTCTTCTTTGGTGATTTCTGTCTAATTGGTGATGGCTTTGTTAGGTTCTTGTAACAAAAGAAATGTAACTAGCTTGCCTTTTGTTCTGAATTCTTCACTTGTGGTGATCAATTTTGTGGCATTAAACTGTAACACTACATGTAAATATATAGAGAACCAATAACAGTGCACTGCACGATAATGTGCAGTGCATACACTTGACTTGAGCATTTCTAGTTTTCATCTTCTTTTTCTGTACGTTTAGCATTCGTTGGCTCAGAGGTTGATGTGTTTGCTGCTTTCTGAGCAGCTCTTCACTTCTCCACCCTAGCAGCCTGCTTCTTCTCTTCTTTCGTCAGCATCTTTTTGTGTTAAAATTGATTAAGTCACTGTTTGTGTTTCAATTATTTAGTATGTTTTCTTAAATTTTTCACCTAAGCTGGCACTTAAGTCTTCAATCTGCCTCAAGAATGATTTAAGATATGAAGAGGTAGGGGAAATGACGGCGAGGGTGGTAGGGAATGAGAACGCTGCCCGTATGCATGTGCCACATGGCTGCCCTGCTGGCCACTGCCAAGAGTTGTTTCTACAATAAAATAAAATAAAAAGAGGAATAACCTTGGAGGTCAATCGTCACTCCAAAAGCGGATAGTAGACGTCACATAATATATGTGTACCAAATTTCAGGTCAATAGGTCAAATGGTTTGCAAGCTACAGGTGATTTATAATCCTGGACAGACAAACAAACAGCTATGGTAGCGTATTATATAGAAAAATTCTGAAAAGCTGACATTGCCATAATATAGATCTTTTCATATTTTCATAGAATCTACAGCACAGTGGCATAATGGTGGCCCTTCTGCCTCAAAGACCCATGAGACCAAAGTGGCCATTGTCTAAAACCATTTGTCACCAAAAAAAAAAAAAGTTTCAGTAATTTGAAATAAAAAATGCCATAGAGAACAAAATTTCATTGCTGGATTTATTATTCAAATGAGAGAACTGATGAAGGATCTGAATTCTTTTCAAGGCACTATATATATATATATATATATATATATATATATATATATATATA
>JANRMT010027041.1:51990071-52004982 GCA_026402145.1 Polypterus bichir lapradei | reverse complement strand
TTGAATGTGACTCAAGAGGGGTCAATTCTGATATACTCTGGTGAACTGTTTACACCGTTTACTCCTTGATTTAAGGACCACTGGCTAGATGACCTAACTGCCCTCTTTGGGGTATAGATTTTTAAAGGATCCGGAAGGTAAGAAGGTGCCAGTCCATTTAGGCATTTGAAAAAGAAAAGGAAAAGAATCTCAAGAAAATGAATTTGGTAGTGACTAAAAGGGAACGGCTGTAGGCTGCATAATAATTTTTTTTGTTTGTTTTAACATACAATATTGTATTGTGTAAACTTAGTTGGCTATTCACCAGATGGAGTCAAACTTGTCTGAGGTCCCAGAGGTCATTTGGGCAGCCTCTTTAAAGTAGAATTGGGACACATTAAGTAAATTAAACCAGTAGCAATCATATTAATGAAGGTATTAAACCAGCACCGACCACCTCACACTCAGGGTATCATTATACTCCTTACTAGCTCCTGTAATAAGCAGATTTCACCTATACAGAAGCCAGGGATGAACCAGTGGAGATTGGTTCAGGCTGTGAAGTTAGCAGTGGTTTCCACAACTCCAAAGGTACAGAACATGTTAGTCGTGTTCACTAATGTAGGTTTGTGCAGCTCTGAGGTTAAGGATCTGCACTGGCAATCAAAGGCTGTCGGTTTGAATTCTGTAAAGGCCAGACGTGACTCTACTCCGCTGGGCCCTTGAGCAAGGCCATTAATCTGCAACTGCTTCATCTTGGGTATGACGTTAATCTGCATCCAGCCCTGCAAGCAGGTCCTCCAACATGCAGGGAATAACTTGGGGGTTGGTGGCAGGATTGGCAGTCCATCTTCCGTAAAAAAAAACCTCCCACTGTTCCAGTGTGGTGCTGAGGTGTCATCCGCTGCACTCGGGTCCCAATTCAGGTGGTCTGTAGTATGTTGGGAGTGGCAAGGTGCTATCAATGGATGATCCTAACCTTTTTTCCCTCGATCCCTTTCCAAGTTTGCCTCAGAGCTGCTGTATGTCACCCCCACTCTTCAGCCAAGCGTTGAAAGCAGCCATGACCTTTCAAGAGTCAGTTCTGATTCAGTATGTAGATGTTCTTTTGATATGTTTTCCATCAGCAATGGCGTACATCAAGGATTCACTAATCCTCTTAAAAGCTTTAGCTTGGGGGACAATTCCCAGCACTTACATAACTACCCCGCTGAGGACAATGGAGTACATAAACTGAGTGCTGTGTAATCCTACTGTTATATGCTGGACCACTTAAGATTATTTGTGAGAGTAGGTGAGCAGTTAGCTTTAAACCATAGCTCATATAAAACTCGACTCGGTGAGACTTGACTCCAATTGTACCTCTGATCTTCACTGAGAGGTGACACCTCGACAAAGTACTCAAGAAACAGCGTTGCTATGGCAAATCACTCCTTGGTAACCAGGCAGACAACAATGGCTGGCCTTTACTTTCTTACATATTATGAGTTGATGCATTTTGTCAGTATCTTATACTGAAAATGACTGCTGTATCTAAGACACTAATAATATCTCATTTATTGTGAGAAAAACAAAGATCCAATTATTTTCAAAAGATGCCTGCTAAAAAAAAGGTAAACTTTTTTGATAGAAGTCTTTGAAGTCTGAGATTATATGTTTTACATTCAGTAATGGCTTTTAAAACTCACAGACTATGCCAATACCCTCCTAGGTGAAAAACAGGACTGGTGCTGTTATTTTTGAGTGGCAGAGGTAAACTACCATAAGCGGTGAGATGAAGTCTTGGTCAAGATCAAAGCAAAGAATCATGACGAGGAAATGCTTTACACCCAAGAGAAAATAAGAACTCAGGTCCATGGAAAGCAGTGGTTAAAAAACAGAGATATACAGTCATGTGAAAAAGTAAGTACACCCCATGAAATGCTTTTTCTTTCTTAACATATGTGGACATATCAATGTTTGATCTTCATTTAAACAGTAGCTCTATCACCTAAATCAAGGTGATAAAATATAACAGACATCATATCATATTTACATATTGTGGTCCATTGTATAATTTAAAAAACATAAATAGTGCATATTAAATATGAATATAAATATTGCATACACCCTACATTTATCAGTACCTCAAATACCTAAAATTAGACCCAGGAGTACCAGAACAGGGGCAAATGGTTAGAATACCATTAGAGAGAATCTTGTCTGAATCTGCCTTATTTAAATGTGTAGTTTGGTTTGCTTTTTGTTGTGTGTGTTATCACCATGCCTAAATCAAAAGAGCTCTCTGAGGCCTTCAGAAAGAAGACAGATGCCTATGAGTTTGGGAAGAGATTTAAAATGATCTCCAAATAATTGGATATTAACCATTATGAGATGAGACACAAAAATAAACAGACTGGTAAAAAAGTATATATTTATTGATGAATTACAGTATTCTAAACATTGTCACCTTCTATAGGGTGGTCCAGATCTAGTTATGCCATTTTCCTTACGCTACAACTTAAGTTTACTACATAGAAAATAACCCGAGAAATCCCGGACCATCGAGAAGTGTACGAACTGACGATATGAAGAACCGTCTTTGCGCCGAACTGGAATCATCCCCGCATAAATCAAAGTCATCCAGACGATCTGGATCTGCATAATTAGATCCAGGCCACCCTGTATATACGCCCCCTCCCGATTTCTACACCGCTCCATACGTATCTTCCATTGATTGAAACAGTGCTGGAAGACTTCTTGTTTGAAGCTCTTCAACAGGTTTGCTGTTTTTGTCTTCACTTTATCCATTGAAGAAAAATGTGTTTCCTTCAGGTCACTTTTGATTTTCGGGAACAAGTAAAAATCACAGGGAGCTAAATCGGGCGAATAGGGGGGATGATCGAAGACAGGAATGTTTTTGTCAGTCAAAAACTGTTTTACAGAAAAAGAGAAAATTCGCAAGAAATTTGATGTTGATTCACAGTTTGATTTTTTCACCTGACATCATCATGGCAACTCGTGTAGAGATTGTTGTGCAAATACTGACTGGGCTATTCACAGGATATACCTAGCTGGTTGGCGGTCTGAGAGGGCCTGTAGGATGGGATATAGTTTTATGATTCACATCCAGCCAACCTCCAGACGGTTTTCTAGGAAAGCCCCAAGCACAGTCCGGTTATTTTTGGGTCTCACCTCGTACACAATGTGGAAGATCATCAACCAGTACAGAAGATTTCAAACAACTTGTCATGGATCCTACATTTTATGTTCATGCTATCTGTCTCTGCCACCTTGTTCTCTTTGAAAGTTTATGTCCTCTGAATTAAATAAATGTAGGATATCACCTTAAGGAGAGAAGGGGACCAAGCTATGCCTGTAGGTCCTTGCGTAATGCGTTGTTCTGTGACACAAGGGGATGTACTTTCTTCAGAAAGGGAGGCACACTTTTGGAGAAGAGAAACCTGGAGAGAGATGTCAAGGTGCGCTCCAAAAAAACATGAGATTCCGACGTGTTTGGATTGGTTTGTGTGCACACTATTACAAGTGTTTCTGAAGCATCAGTGGATGTGCGTTTGTGCATCACTGCCTTTTTACTATTGAAGCTTGTGTCTTCCGCTACATAGTGATGGACACTTTATGCCATGACACCCAGGTGATGTGTTCAATGGCTTCAGGAACAGGATTCAGCTCCGCACTAGTAAGAACACTCAGTTACAGCGCAAAGGGAAAGTGCACCAGTTCTTTCATTTTTCTTGTAAACTGGAATTAACTGTGGATTACTCAGTTGGTGTGGATATTTTCAAAAATATGCAAGGAGAAGAATACTTGTTTAAAAAAGGGACTGAGGGTTTGTTTATTGTGGAGTAAAAGAGAGGTGTGTGTGTATGTCTAATATATAGTTAAATATGCAGATATACGTACTGTATGTGCTGGTTATATTCAACTTCTGTCCGTAATTAGGTGTTTTTTTTTCTTTATGTTCATACTAGGCCAGTTATATTATAGACGTTGTTATTCAATAATATTCCCATTTAAATCGTTGTTTGTTTTCTTTATGTATGACATTCTAAGGGGAATATAGTATATGTATAATTATGTTTGGATTCCTCTAATATATGCATTACTTGTTTCATTCTGTTAATCTATTATGGGTGGTTGTTTTCCCTTTCCTGGTTTACAAGCATCACCTTCAGAAAAGGGGGTCAAATTCGGACTAAGGTTCTCTCCATTTCCGAATCTGTTGTTTTAAACTCTTACTAAAGTTTAGAGGTTCTTGTGTGTGCCTTGGTCCTCTTATTGTAATTAGAGAAAATTCACTACAAACCTGTTCAGGCCAGGCCGCCCCAGCAAGTTCAGGTCAGAGCAGAGCACAAGATGCTCTATAAGAATCTCAGAATTTCATCACAGGACCTAAAGGTAGCTCTTGCCGCTACTGTTATCAAACTGCATTAGTCTACCATTAGAAGGAGACTGCACAAATTAGATCTCCATGAGGGTGCTCCATGAAGAAACTGATGCTGTCCAGAAAGAACATCAAGGCAGACTAAAGTTTGCCATGAGCACAACTCAAAGTCCAGGACTTCTTGAACAATGTGTTCTGGGTAGACAAGGCAAAGGCAGTGTTTTATGGCTACAGTACCAGAAGACATGTTTGGAGAAAACAAAAGATATCATTTGACCAGAAATGATCTGGTTCCAGGAAGGAATACCTGTAAAGCATGGTGGTGGACATGTTATGATTTAGGACAGTTATAAGAAAAGCCTATCTGATGGGTCAATACCAGCTTTTAGAGCTAAGGGTGGATTTATTTTTTCCACAGATAGAAATGGCATATCAGTTCATTTTTCATTGAATTAATTATTGTAGTCAATTTTACATTTTTTTCTCTAAAGAAACTGTTTAAATGTAGATCAAATCTTGATATGTCCACATATGTTAAAAAGGAAAAATGTTTTACCAGTCCATAGTATCCAGTGTGATGTTCGATGCTGCAGTTTCCTGGGAAAGCAACTTGAGCTTAAAAGACGCACAATCCCTTAACAAATATATGATGAAAGCTCACTCCATCACAGGACGGACCCTGGAAACACTGTTTTTGAAAGAGGACGGTGGCAAAATTGGATGCCATCATGAAAAATTGCCATCATGAAAAATTCCCTCCATCCACTCCAGGCAGTGTTCTCTTCGAGCACTTTCAGCCACAGGCTAATTACACCACGGTGTGCTAAGACAAATGTCATTTATATTTAAATGTTAAGAAAAAAAATGAAATGGCCACAGTATAATCAAAAGTAGGTCTACCTTAAAGCAAACAGATTTCAGTAATCCATATCAAGAAACAGTGTTTTAAAGGTACAACAGGGTTCAAAAGCCAGGATATCAAAACATCAAAAATACAGAGAAAGAAAAGGCCACAAATGAACAATTTAATGGCGCTGAGGGAGCAGCAGCCTCTCCATTTGTACGGCCAAGTGGCAGGATGATCAGGTGGCCCCGCCTCTTTGGGCTCAACATACAGGAGACAGGGCAGGTGAAATATAAAAGCAAACTAACACATACAATGTTAACATAATAGAACATAATACGATGATTAATAAACAGAACACCCAATAGACAGAATGCAGAAAGCACAAAAATGGAAAAACAGATTTAATAACACAATATGAAAAATGATATATAAATAACAACAAGGATAACAATATACAAGCTTTCAAGGCAACCCAGGCCCCTTCTTCAGGCAAGATCTTCTCATTACATCCATAATGGCTAACACGGTACAACACCCTAGGACTAAATAACAACAGAAAGACTAAAAAACTAGAAATAAACCAGAGCCAGGGCGACAACCTTGGCTGTGTGATAACACACTCGATAGTACATGCCAGCCATATATTTTGAGTTTGGAAAGAAAAGGTAAGAAAAAAATGATTTTCTGGTGGGCAATGCAAAGTGTTCCATATGTCTGACGCATTTGTAAATTTGCAGAACAATTTAGAGGCGAGTGGTTGTGGTCTTACATCTGTTGGTGGGGTGGCAGACCCTGTACTGTATACACAGACTGATAAAACACATTCATTTGACGTGTTTGTGTCTGATTGCTTTTGATTGTTTTTCTCTCCAAGTGCGCTCTTTGTAATATTTATTGATTCTTTTTTATAATAACTGTGCGCCTTTCTTAAGTGCTCAGGTGTCGCATTGTTCACGCTCCGTCCCTGAGGGGTTCAGTGCATGCCTCTTCTAATAGCCCAGAGAGAAACATAACTGCATCCTAATATTTTGTATGAGATACAATTGTAACAAATCATTTTATTGTCTTATTTTAAAAGGCTCAGTGTTGTGAACACCATTTGCCTGTGTGTGTGCAGTGTCCTCTGTCATAACTGAATGAATTACACTGTAAAGTGAATGCTGCTTCTTGTGTTTGACGGCACTCATTCATTCATACCTTGTTGGACTGTTCCTTATATTTCGAAACCATATTCTAATAGAATCTTAAAGGACTGATCAAACATATCATACATACAGTGGTAATAAATGAATGTTTCAATCAATCCCATCCACATTTAAACCAATCCTTTAGCCTCAGTGATAGAATCTGAAAGCAACAGCTACCATTTATTTAGTCACTACACTTTCTTGCTGTTGCAGAACTTAAAGGGTGTAGAAGTCAATTGCCGTGCAGATGGAGCCTTAAATGAGGATTAGACGAGGAGACAACATTAGAATAGTTCTTGTTTATCTGCGACCTCCAGAACAAAATGATACAGGCAGTCCCCGGGTTGCGTACGAGATAGGGACTGTAGGTTTGTTCTTAAGTTGAATTTGTATGTAAGTCGGAACAGGTACATTATTTTAATAAATGCTGTTGTTGACCGACTGTAACCAAGTGCACTGCCGATGAATGATGGAGTTTCACCTCTCCCTGACCTTTTTATTATTTCTACTTTATTTTCAAAGGTGATGGTTTTTCTCTTCTTTACTGTATCACCAGCACTTACATCAGATTTGTGTTTCAGAGACATTCTTGAAGGGTGAAGACAAAAGGTTAAGATGAGCTCTTCTGCACAGCACTGTACACGCTATCACAGCAGGAAGGCACCAGTCACCAACACGTCTGATGTAGTGACAAGAGACAATTTCCTGCTATGTGCGTAACAGTACAAGCAGGCTTGCTATTGAGAATGAATGGGGGCGGCAAGGGGCGATTTACCATTCGCCCACCACACAGTCACCTCCACTACAGTATGCTGCCTGCAGCGTCAGCCCACCAAGAGCGAACAGGGTGCGGTCAAAGGCGGGTAGTGAATTGCCCACCACCACCCCTATTCAACAGGCAGCCACCCGAGGCACACTACAATGCTCCCTCCTGCTGCCCCATTCGCCCTCCGTTCAGCCACAACTGGGTCACCGTTTGCAGCATCACCAGCCACCCACCGAGAACAAATGGGGCAGCTGTTCGAAGGGACACTGCAAGGCTGTGTGGTGGGCAGGCAGTGAAACGCCCCCTCTGCCCCATCCTGCCTCCATCCAATCAGGAGCACTAGCTATGGCGGCATGATGGGTGTACAGCGAACTGCCCCCCTCCGCTCCATCAAGCCTCCGTCCTGCACACGAGCGCATGCCAAGCACCCAGCCGCCCACTGAGAACGAATGGGGTGTGGCCCCCACTGCCTCATTCCTCAACCAGAACCACCCCAGGGACACTACACTGCGTGAGAAGCAAAACCGCTCCCCTCCAGCCACCGCCTGCAGCATCCCCAGGCCGGAGATGACGGAGCAGCAATTACTGAAGTGCCTGCATCGCGTCCCCCAGACAGATTAAGGAGCAGCTGCAGCCCCGTTCGAAAGTCGTATGTTGGATGTCCGTAGCTCGGGGACTACCTGTATTTATTTGATTACAGTAGAGTCTCGCTTATCCGACATAAACGGGCCGGCAGAATGTCGGATAAGCGAAAATGTCGGATAATGGAAGGTATTAAGAAAAAGCCTATTAAACGTCAAACTATGTTATAATTTTACACATTACGAACCTCGGTTCATGAACGTCTCTGGACACGTACAAATCGGGTTATGACCAAAAAGTTCGCTAAACTTTTGCATTTGTTCACAACCACACACTAGGTATATAAACAAGCCATATTCCCTTTTGGTTTGTGCACGCCGATGATTTCCGCACGTGTTCAGTCTCTCCTTGTGCATTCCCTGTGCAGCGAGAGAGAGAGCGTGAGAGAGAGACACACACACAGGCGCACACACACACGCGCGCACGCGAGAGAGACACATGCACGTGCGCGCACACACACATGCGCGAGAAAGGCACAGGCGCACACACACACGAGAGAGACACAGGCGCACACACACGTGAGCGAGAGAGACACACGCGCATACACACACACGCCAGAGAGGGCTGGGCACATAATCCACTGTAATCATGTTTTACAACAAAACAACAGAAAAATTTAACTGAAAAAATGAACTACGCTCACGCTCGCAACTTGCAGTTCTTGTTGTCGATTGATGCGTTTTTGTTTGTGGTGAGACGTCGGATAATACAGAATGTTGGATAAGCGAAGGTTGGATAAGCGAGACTCTACTGTATATAAAATTCCATGATGATCTGAGAGCCAGAAATTCAGTTCCTTCAAGCTGAAGTGTCATAATTAAATATGAGGTCCATCCACAATGTAGAATAAGCAAGAAATTATTAAATTCCCCTTCTGTACTAAATGATTGACTGATTTGCTTAGTATACTTAGTTGTGTTTCCTGTTTATTCTATATTGTGGGTTTTGCTCAGTAATCAGGTTAATTTGTCATTTTTGTGAATTTCACTGTAAATATGAAGTTAAGTCAATATTTACAAGAATTTCATGATTTTGGAAGAGGGGAATACACATCTGCACATCAGCTCAGCAAAAAATCATTCAGTTTTGAGAGATTAGCCAAACATCAAATTATGACAGTTCCTTAGCAAGTCAGCAGCTTAAACACTACAAAAGTGACCAAAGAATGTGTGGTGGATGTTTTCTAAGATTTAGAATTTGGATTTTCTGCCGGTATTCCCATTACCTTACTAGAGTCAAATGTTGTGGACTTGTAGCACTGCCTCATGGGGGGTGGTTGTTTATGTGTAGTACAGTATGTTCTGTTTGGTGATTGTTAAATGTTAGTAATAACACTGGTAGCTCAGATACCTGGTTTGCAAATGTGGGATCTGTGCCATTAAACAAATGTGCATGGATGTGGAGGGGCTAGCGGAAATTGTAGCCTGTAGTTATAGGCACTGTACATATAAAACCAGAAGAGGAGGATGTGGCAGGACACTTTACTTTTCCATTTTCCACCAACTTCATTCAGTAGCACCCAAAACCTTTTATGAACTGGATAATCGCGGCAGAGGAGGATTTTGCACGGTCATCGGATACTGGGATGGCGATGGGTACTTATTTTTACCATTCCTGTCTACAGTTGCTCTTTGTGTAAGAGGTAAGCCTCAGAAGATCATTCAACTTCTGAGCTTTGATGGTAGAACTATGTTCATTATCCATTGTTCTGGGAAGCAGTTTGCAAAAGGGGATTTTTCTGCCATATCTTTTTGGGACTGAAAATATCATCAGGGGGGTTTGTTCATGGTTTTCATTTAAATTGTTTGCTATTACCTTTCTTTGCTGTGTATGTAAAGAGTTTTTTAAAGTGTATTTATATCTTTATATATAATACACTACCGTGGCTGTTCATTTGTCTGTCTAGGATTTTAAATTACCTGTAGCTCGCAAACCTTTGACCTATTGACCTGAAATTTGGTGCACACATACTATGTGAAGTCTACTATCCACTTTCAGGGTGATGATTGACCTCCAAGGTTATTCCTCTTTTTATTTTTATTTTATTCTCATCCCTACCACCTTCACCGTCACTTCCCCTACCTCTTTGTATCTTAAATTATTCTTGAGGCAGATTGAAGGCTTAAGTGCCAGCTTAAGTGAAAAATTAAATATACCAAGCAATTGCAACACAAACACTGACTTAATCAGTTTTAACGTGAAAAGATGCCGACGGAAGAAGAGAAGAAGTGTGCTGCTAGGGTGGAGAAAAGAAGAGCTACTCAGGAAACAGCAAGCGCATCAACCTTTGAGCAAACGAATGCTAAACATACAGAGAAAGAGGATGAAAACTAGGAATGCTCAAGTCAAGTGTATTCACTACATGCTATCGTGCAGTGTGCTGTCCCTGGTATCTATATATATATACTATTAGCACTTTTACCAAAAGTCTTTATAGTACTAAAGCATAAATCATTATTAGTTAATTAGTTGGTGCCACAGTGCTTAGCACTGTTACCTTATAGATCCAGAATCCTGGGTTCAAATCCCAAGCCTGGCAGGACTCTGTGTACTTTGCACATTCTTCCCATGTCTGTCTGGATTTTTTGAAGACAGTCCGATCTTCTTACGATATCTCAAATGTGTGGATGTTAGGTTAATTGAAGATCCTAAATCTAGGCATGTTAGAGGACTGGGGCTTTGTGAAGTGTAGCCTAGCCTCACTTAGGGAGGTAAAAGGGGGGGACAGGGACCAAACAGTGAACTTCATGAGCTGCAATGTCAAAGATCTCAATCACAAATTAAAGAGGAAGAAAGCATTCTCTCACCTAACAAGTTTAAACGCCAACATAGTATTTTTACAGGAGACTCACTTAAAGAGCAAGGATCAGTTTCAGTTGCAAAGAGATTGGACTGGCCAAATATCCCACTCCACCTATACAAAGAAAACTAGAGGTATGGGCATCTTAATTCATAGAACAATTGTATTTGTAGTATCAGATGTAGTATCTGATCCTGCAGGCAGATATGTGATGGTGATGGATAATTTATAAGTGATTTTGGTAAATATCAATGCACCCAATGTAAATGATGGAGACTTCATCCAAAACGTATTTTCATCCATGCCTAAACTGAACACTCATAAAATTGTAATAGCCACAGACATAATTATGTTTTAAATCTAGACCCGAATAATTCTTCAGCTACAAGGATGATAACATCTAACACTGCAAAAATAATCACACAATTTTTAATTGATCAGATCCATGGAGATTTCTAAATCCATACTTAAGAACATATTCCTTCTTCCCACCAGTACATCATTGCTACTCAGAATTGATTATTTCTTTATAAATAACAATTTCTTGCCCACAATCAAATCTAGCAAGTATGAGATGACGCTATTGTTATCCCCAACCATGCCCCTCTGATCATGGAGCTCACATCACTATGCCCCACGTCCTCATCTCACAGCTGGCATCTTAACCCTCTGTTATTAGCTGACGAGAACTGTACATAACTTATATCCAACCAAATCGATTCTTTTTTAAAGATAAATGCATCCTCAGAGGTTTCTGCAGGAATACTCTGGGAAACTCTGAAGGCATTTTAAGCAGACAGATTAGCTCATATGTCTCCCACAAAAATAAATCAGAAACCAAGAAGGCCTCAGAGTTAATCAGTGAAATTATCAGAATAGATCAAGAACATGACAGTTCTCCAAATGAGGCACATTTAAGGAAAAGACAGGCTTTGCAATCAGAACTGAACTTCTTGACAAAAAAAGAAATGGAACAGCTAATTTTTAAATCGCAACTTCATTACTATGAACATGGAGAGAAGGGCAATAAGATCTTAGCTCAACAAATCCATAAGCAGGAAGTTCACAATGCAATATCATTAATCACCTACATAGACGGAGATAAAACCATTGACCATAAAAATATAATGCACACATTTAGAGACTACTATAAGTTCTTATACAGGGTGGTGCAGGGAAACTGGAAATTTTGGAACTAGGTGTTGGCGACCCTCCGGCGTCGGTAGTTGTTTGGAACCAAAGAGACCACGTTTAGAATCCCTTGTCATTAGTTATAATGGAGCAGTGGAGTGGTGCGCAACAAGCGCTCGCTGTGAAAGCCTTTTATAAGACTGGTGATAGTGACTGCTGCGCAAAGGGAATTCCGGCATTATTACCAGTTAGAACCTCATGCGATTACAACATGGGTGCATAATTTCAAAGAAATGGGTTCAGTCTTAGAAAAGAAGTCCCCAGGTGGAGCCACTTCACATACTGCTTTACAATCGATGGCAGCTATTCAACGATTGTTTGGAAGTTGCGTCATTTCACACAATGGTCACATTCCATGGCCTCCAAGATCCCAAGATCTCACTGTTTGTGATTTTTTTCTGTTGGGACATCTTAAAAGCCAAGGGTACTGCACACGTCCTGCAACCATTGCTGGACTAAAAAGGAGGAAGAGGAAATCACAGGCATTCTTCTTGACATGTTACATCGAGCAATGCAGAATTTCCATAACAAGCAATCAGAATATGTACAGAGAAATAGACAACACCTTCATGATGTTTTCTTCAAAACATAAAATGAATATTAAATGAATATTGATTACCATCATTAATTGCATATCCTGTACAAAAAATGTCATCATCAAATGTATTTTGTAATGTTTTTATTCATGCATTGAACATCAATTTAAAATTTCCCATTACCCTGCACCAACCTGTATTTTACTCATCTTAATGAAGGTAAGACACAATCTAATGCATTTTTTTTATACATTACAGATAGTAATGCTGGATACTCTTAGTGCAGAGGAATTGGATAAACCTCTGACACTATTAGAATTACTAGATCCTATAAACTCACTTCAGAGTGGGAAAGCACCAGGTCCTGATGGCTATCCTGCTGAATATTTAAAGAACAATCAAGTTAGCTCCCCTTTAATTAGCAACAGTTATAGAAGCCAGACACAATAAAATTCTACTTTAAACCTTTCATCAAGCATTAATTACCATTTTTCCTAAGAAAAATCAGGACATATTACAATGTGCATTATACAGACCAATCTCACTTCTGAAAAAAGATGTTAATATACTCACCAAAGTTCTAGCTAGAAAGATTGAGAAAATACTCCCTTTGGTAATTATCACAAGACCAATCCAGATTTATTAAATCTTCAATGCCTATTTAATGTAATATATTCATACATAAAATCTAACACTCCGGAGATATTATTATCTCTTGATGCAGAAAAAGCATTTGATATGGTTGAATGGGACCACCTATTCACCATATTGCATAAATGTGGGTTTGGTCCGAACAATTGTGCATGGATCAAATTACTTTATACCAGTCCAGAAGCTTACGTTTGTATTAACAACATTATTTCAGACTACTTCAAATTAGAACGTGGTACTAGACAAGGATGCCTCCTGTCACCACTGCTATTTGCAATCACCATTGAGCCATTATTGTTTACTTTTGAAATGCATCAGAGATAAAGGCTTTTTTTTTCAGGGAAGGTTTTGAAAAGAAAATATCACTATGTGCAGATGATATGGTAATGTATACTGTATATCAGACCCATAAAATAAGGCCTAACTGTACTAGAAGAATTTCAAAAGATATTTGGACTCAAAATTAATTTGAACAAAAGTGTGCTTTTTCCAGTGAATTTTCTAGCAAACAACATTAGATTGGACACCTTCCCTTTTATCATTGCAGATCAGTTTAAATACCTAGGGGTAAACATTACAAGTAAATATAAAGCTCTTTTTCAACAAAAGTTTGCTGTCTGCATGGAAAACTATAAACAAGATATATGGTCTACCCTTCGTCTTACTTTAGCAGGGGGAATTAACACTATAAAGATGAATATCCTCCCTAAACTTCTGCTTCTATTTCAAAACATCCTCATATACATTAAAAAATCATTTTTCAAGAAATTAGATTCAATCATAACCTAATTTATTTGGAATTCGAAATATCCACACATTCGAAGGGTGACCTTACAACAACCTAAATCAGAAGGTGACATGACTCTATCTAATTTTCAATTTTAACACTGGGCGGCAAATATACAAGCTGTAAAAACCTGGACATTGACAGAAACAGATGAACACACACTAGCTTGGTCTTCAATAGAAATGAAATCCTACAGTTCCTCTTTATATTGCTTTGTACACCAGTAAATACAAGGTATCATCAATATACTAACAACCCTTCATTCACTCAAAATATGGAACCAACGTAGGAAGCACTTCAGGATAGAGAAGCTTTTATCTGTGGCACCTCTACATGATAACCACCTTTTTCCACCCATTCAAACTTACACAGTTTTTAATATTTGGAAAAGTATGGGCTTAAATCATTTAGAGATGTGTATATAAATAATGTCTTTGCATCCTATGAACAATTACACTCCAAATTATAAATGTTACCAAACCAACATGCCCAATTTTCATCACCTCTCACCTATTTCTATTCCAGAAGAAATATTTATCAGTCTTAGAGACTCAGGCAGCATTTCTATAATATATAAAACCATTTTAAAGTCCCTTCTTTTCAAAGATCCCAGAGTACAGTGGAAAAAGGACCTCTCACTCAACATTTTTAAAAAAAGTGGAAGGCAACCATGCACATAATGTGCAAAGCATTCAATTATTCAGTTAAAATCTTTTATCAAGCACATCTGCCTTATTTAAAATTGTCCAAAATGTTTCCAGGGCAAGATCCAACCTGTAAATGTTACAATTGAGCTCCAGCTTAACTAGGCCACATGTTTTGGTCATGTACCAAATTAACATAATTCTGGACCAACATTTTTAAATGCCCTTCAGACAGCCTTGGTGTCACAATCCCTCCTAACCCATTAACAGCTGTTTTTGGTGAACTCCCAAATGGGCTTAAAGTGGAGAAAGACAAACAAACTGTGATTGATTGCCTTTACTTCACTATTAGCACATAGACTTGTCTTGCTCAACTGGAAGTATCCTACCCCTCCTCTTTTATATCAGTGGGTAACTGATGTCATATACTATTTGATATGGAAAAAACTCAAATTCTAACTTGAGGATCTGTTTTTAAAAATCTGTCAGGATCTAAT
>JANRMT010027041.1:51953762-51975071 GCA_026402145.1 Polypterus bichir lapradei | reverse complement strand
TAGGAGGTCCAGTGAATGCCAAAGGAGGGCATTGGGAGAAGTGAGCAGGGCTCATGGGCTGTGAGGGACAGAGTTGGGAACACGAGCCAAATAAAGGGCAGACTGCGCTTGCCGGTGAACGTCTCCCCTTGCTGAGGGGACCTTAAAGGGTAAGCAGAGGAGGCATCGGTTTTAAGAAGAGGCTTTTAATGGATTTTGAACCTGTTTCAGATTTATTTATTTATTTATTTGCTGTTTTCATTATTTATTGACTAATTTATCAAAGAAACAATGCACTTTATTTTGGGACACTTTATTGTTTGTTGAAATAAAAACACTAAGCACTTTGCATCATCTCTTGCTGTCTGTTTGTTTGTTCTCATTGCCCTGTCTATCCTCAGATATCCTGGCTTCAAGGATGTAATGCCAGCTGTGGGCAACCATGGCATCCCAATAGTGCTCAGCAAAGCAGCATCTTTTGCTTCTCTCTTTCTTCATTTAATGTTTCTCTGCACCAGTGGGGTCTCAATTTGAATTGACACTGCAAATCATCAAAGTTACAATCTCAGAAGTGTAACTTTTAGTCATCTGTTCCATCCGTGCCAACCAATCAGGATTCAATATAAGATTAGTTTCTTTTAAACACATTTGACTGGACAGGTTTATGATTGTGGGGATTGAAATTGGGTAGGAGGTTTGCATTGAACAGCAGATTGTTGACAGTGTCTGTGCTGTCAGTTAAAATGCAGACCTGTGACCAGGATACGCACCCAAGTCTCCCTGATGGTAGATCCAGCCATGGGCCAACTGCGTCCGTGTTCTTCTGATAATGTTTGTGTGTTCATTTCACAGATCACTACCAGAATGTGTATAAGTGGGAGCTTCTGGCTACTAAGTTGGCCTTGGAGGAATGGCTTCATCGTGGGTGCAAGTCACCAGTTTATTAAAGGCCTTCTCTATGATAAAAGGCCCAACCCTGGGCAGCCCAGTTGGCCTTATTCTTGAATCAGTTGTTTTGTGTCATCTTTTATCAACTGGGGAGAAAAATCTGAAGGCAGATGTCCAGTCCAAGCCATAGAATAAGAAATAAAGTCTGACACATTTTAGGAAAACGTTACCCCACTCGCTATTGGGTGACAACTGTTATTCTAACTTATGTTATGGTAGCTTAGGGAAAGAAAATCTCTTGGCTAAAGTCTATGGTGGCATCATCACTTGACAAGGACATGCTTATTTGGGAATATGGCTCCTTAGTGAGATGAGGTCCTGCTTTAGCACAGGACAAAGAGTTCCTCTGTGTGCCATTCTGATGGCCCCCGTGTGTTAAAGTGTGAGCCACTGAGAACACAGCCAAGGCAAGACCCCTCCACCCTGTCAGTGTCTTCTAGGTCTTCCACCGATTTCTCCATGGATGCCATCTACTGCTTGGATTTGATTTTATTTATACTTTACCATATTTTTGGTAATGATCTTGATAACATTTATTGTTTCATCCTATTTTCTGCACACTTGTATTCAGCTGTCCATTGACTGATTGCAGGCCCAGTCTGATACTCTGCACAAGTGGTGTTGGGTGGGCTTCTGACCACAGGATGTCTGCTGCAGTACCTTTTTTTGAGTGGTGGCTCTTTTTTATAGACTCATGGAGTTTTAATAGATGAACCATAAAGCGTGTTTGCTGTTCTTCATGCACTGATGTCAGCACACTGGGTGCCATCGCCATTGTGTGTTTAAAGCCAATTAATTCTTTACGTCTGTCCACACACTTTATAGACTGACAGCATTCACGATTAGTGTGTACTTCTTTATTAGCTTCTGGTGCATTTTTGTACACCGTTACCGACTGAGCAGCTAGTCATGTGGGGCGCACAAGAAGGGGGGAACTCAGAAATGAAGGCATCCTTTAGCAAAATGTTCAGAATTTTCTAAGCAGAAATAGCATGAAGAAAAAATGACAACTTGTAAACAAAATTCACCACGGAATTGTGTCTGATCAAAGTGCGAAGAGTGCAGATCATCATTCGTTTACAATTTGACGCTTAATAAAAGGAAAGGGCAATACTGCCATCTGGTGGAAATTTGTGTTTTGTCCTCTCACAATGAAGATTAGGAGACGTTTGTCATCTTTATGAAAAACAGTTTTCTTACTTTAATATTAATTATGCAAATATAAACTCGGTACTTTTAATCTGTTTATCCATAAATTTAAATAAAGCATTTAATTTTCTTATTCCATGCCATGAGATGCACTGACCCTGTCATGGTTTGTACCTTCTTTATTACAAGGATAGAAAGGTGGGCCACCTGTGACCCTGAAGTGTCTGAGAATGGTGTGTGACATTAGAATAGAATACATGTGCAGGATAGATAGACAGATAGATAGAAAGGCACTATATAATAGAGTGGAGTTGCTTGGAGTGTTCTTTTGTTTTCATGGTGAGCACAAGTTGAATGTTCCAGAAACAGGAGCATTTATAGAGCAATCAACAACAGTAAAACCCAGGCAGGTGATCTCCTTTGAACTAATTCTGTGACTTCTAAAACCAACTGGCTGCACCAATGAGGATTATGATTTGTCATATTAATGGAGATGTCACATTAGATGCCTTCATTTATACAGTATAATCTGAGCCGGTCGGAGGCTCCAGTAAAGCTGATTATCTAAAGTGACTTGCCTAACGACTGAGACCAATTAGTCTGAGACTATAGTTATGATAAAATCAATCAGGTTTAATTTTGCTTTTAGTCAGAGGGACGGGTTGCACGCTCAGAGAGCTGACAACCAATGAATGCTCATCCGTAAGTACAATGCACAAGGTACAATGCACAATACGACAAGGAATAAGGAAGACGCATGTTTTGAGGCTCAGAAATTGAAGAGTAACTTGTCTGTCTGATGTCTCTTGTTTTATATTGTAAAGCAGAATGGAAGAAAAGAGCCAAGACTGCGGCTGAATGCACCAAAGTTATTAACCCTTCACACAACGCTTTGTTGGGCAGCCTGGGGTCTATGGACCTCACAAACAGAACAGAAGCTCATCTGTTTGATGTCTCATAGAAGGGCAGAGATTGCTGCTGAATTCGCTGCAGCTCTTTAGAACCCTTTGTAGAGTGCCAGCTCCGTCAGGCAGCATGCTATTTCAATTTCAATTTCAATTTCAATTCTTTATTGTCATGAATACAAGTTTAAGTACCATGCACAATCAAATGCTTGCTTGCATGTACCCCACAGACAGAAAAACACACAATAAATAAATGAATATAAATAAGTCTGCGGTGGGATGGCACCCTGCCCGGGGTTTGTTTCCTGCCTTGTGCTCTGTGTTGGCTGGGATTGGATCCAGCAGACCCCCGTGACCCTGTAGCTAGGATATAGTGGGTTGGATAATGGATGGATGGATGGATATAAATAAGTAAATAAATAAAACCGGAATCCTAGGAATAAATAGAGACAGTGGAAGAAGTATATGTGCAGGTAGCAGTGGAGGTGACACAGGGTTACTGATTGTTCATGAGTCTGATTGCAGTTGGGTAGAAACTGTTCCTGAACCTGGAGGTGCACGTCCGAATGGACTTTAGTTGCTTCCCCGCTTCCACTTTCCTGAGACAGCGTGTAGTGTGGATGTCATGAATCGCAGGGAGCTGTGTGCCCGTGATCTGCTGTGCCATGTTCACCATACACTGCAGAGCTCTGCAGTCCTGAACTGAGCAGTTGCTGTACCAGGATGTGATGCATCCTGTCAGGATGGACTCCACAGTACAACTGTAGAATCTGCACAGGGTTGTGGTGGACATCTAGGCCTTACTCAGTCTCCTGAGGAAGTACAGGCGTTGTTGGGCTTTCTTGACTACTGCCGTAGTGTGACTTGACCATTTAAGGTCATCAGTGAGGGTGACTCTGAGGAACCTAAAGCTGCTGACGTGCTCCACAGCCTCACATCCGATGTAGATGAGGCTGTGCTCTGTTGCCTATTGACTGTCAGAAAAAGGTGCTGGCGATCAGTCAGTAAATGTGGCATGGACGGCAATTTTCAGTTGTGTAATTTGGCACAAGATTAACAACTGTGATCAGCAAATCTGACAGTTCAATCAACCAGGCCAATTACATTGTGTTTTATATTTTATACTGAGTATACTTTGCACAGATCTGTTTTCACTTTAACATTAAAATCTTTTTCAGTTGATTGGCTTCAAAAAAGCCAAATAAAATCCACTGTTGAATAACAATAAAATGTGAAAATGTCCAAGAAGGTGCATATCACTACATCGGGACTTGTCCTCGCTTACTACAGGAACACCACCCAAGACTGGGCTTCACTTTAGAGGCTACCATTACCCCTCCATAAACCTGGCTGACTTTTGAGTGGTTGTTGGTATGGTGGTCTTTTGTCCACTTGCCAGCGCTTTCATTTCTCTCCCTTTCACTTTATTTCTGTACAGTAGTTGGCCTAGTCCCTTTCTTTGAGAAGACATTTCCACCTAGTGGCCTAAAGGTCCTCTGGCCATGACGTCTCTTTCTTTTTGTCAATGATTGAATGGTCAGGTCCCCTTCAGCACAAACTGGCTTTCCCACAGCCTTGTCTCCTGTAGAATATTTGCCAGTTTCCTCCCTTGATGTCACTGTGTTCATCTTTTGCCCTTGGAGTTTTCACTTCTGGAACACCCTAAGGGTGGGTTTACTGCCTCCTAGTGGCCCCTTCTTTTCATAACATCCTGGAGGTGCCATTACACTGTGCCACCGGTACACTCTTCCTAAGAGTGTATGTAGGAGACACACATGCAAAGAAGTATTGCGTCTAGAGTACATTTATTAACATTCACACAGTCATTCAGAGCCCTCAGTGCCATTTTCACCACGCTGTAATCGTCTCATGTCTTAATCCACCTATTTCTGTATCATACAAAGCTTTGCGTAACTTTTTTCTTTTTTTAACTAGGCACTTATTATGCACCACATCAGTGTAGGCAGAAAAATGACTAATCGGCAGTTGATGTACCACCTCACTGACAGCAGCTACCCTGACTCATCCACCACCTCTTTGAGTTTTGAAAACCACATCTCTGCAGTTATCAGTGCAGCGTTTTTGCCAACTATGGAAGACTGTCAGAGTCAGACCCTTCATCTCTTCTCCTCTTGTAATATAGAAATAATCTTTGTCTCTTCTTAAATGGATTATTACAGCTCCTTTTAATATTCTTTTTTGTTAAAAGGGTCAACCAACTGCAAAAAATTGAACATGTTCCTTCCAGACCTGTCATGATCATCATGAACTTTCCTTAAAACATTTTGGCAGTTTAATTTAGCTTTTTTTTAGGTATTGTAAAAGAAATAGTCTCAATACATGAAAAAAGGTTTGGGGCAGCGACCCGTATATTATCCCTGGCTGCAGAAGGGTATTGAAAACAGAAATGATCTGGTTGGATGGAGTTCCAAGACTGAACTGATGAGGTTTTGGAAAATTGCGGCTTTATAAGACATGAACCGGAAGTGATGCCATCTGACTGGAACTGGAAGTGATGTCAGTCTGGGCATTGGAACTGGAAGTGATGTTAAATCAGGCAGGTTTTCCCATATTTGGCCTGTAGAGATAACAGAGGTAGGTTTAGTGCACCCCGCCACCCCTGGCCTGGTGGGTAATTACCTCCACTTAGTTCACTCAGCTCCTTCCTAGTAGCACGTGTGTGACACAGCCTACCCCTGATCCCGGACCCATCGGGTCGGGCGTACCTGTCTGTAAGGTCGTGTCACCGGGAAAGGGCATCAGCATTGGCTTGCAGTACACCGTGATGATAAATGACCATAAACCTCTAAGGCTGAAGGTCTAAAAACCACCTCGTGACCCGTGGATTCCAATCCCTGTGTAACACCATCCACTGTAAAGGTGCATAGTCAGTCACCAGGGTGAAGTAACGTCCCAAGAGGTAGTATCTCAGCTGAGTAATCGCCCATTTAATCACCAAAGCCTCCCACTCCACTGCCGCATACCTGGTCTACCAGTCCAACAGTTTCCGACACAGGTACATAACAGGGTATTCAACTCCATCGATGAGCTGGCTCAGCATGGCACCTGTGTCCGAATCGTTCATCTGGAGAATGAAAGGCAAAGAAAAATTAGGTGCTTTCAAAATAGGAGCTAACGTAAGGGCCTGCTTAAGGTCACTAAATGCAGCATCTGTAGCATCATCCCATACCACGTGATTAGGTGTCCCCTTATTTGTAAGATTTGTCAAGGGAGTGGCTCTTTTGGAAAACAGGGGTACAGACCAGCGATAGTAGTCTGCTAAGCCGAGAAATGCCTGTACCTGCTTCTTGGTTATCGGATGGGGCCAATTCACTATGTCATCTATCTTGGAGCATTGTGTTTGGCTATACCTTGGCCCACTAGGTAACCTAAATATTTGGCTTTTATCAATCCAAAGTAACATTTCTTTGGATTAATATGAAGACCAGCATTCACTAGTGTCTGTAATACTACTTTAACCTGCTATAGGTGTTCCTTCCAGGTTCAGGAATAGATGACAATGTCATCCAAGTAGGCAGCACTATACAAATTATGCGGGTCGGCGCACTTTGTCCACCAGATGTTGGAAGGTAGCGGGAGCCCCATGTAATCTGAATGAAAGTACATGATACTGCCAATGTCCGCTAGGGGTGCTAAACACTGTCTTTTCCTTTGCAGAGTCCGTTAAGGGAACCTGCCAATAAACCTTCGTCATATCAAGGGTAGTCAAAAATTTGGCATGTTCTAGCCGCTCGAGGAAGTTGTCCACTCGCGGCATTGGATAGGCATCGAATTGGGAGACTTGGTTAAGAGGATGGAAATCATTGCAAAACCTCCAACTTCCATCTGGTTTTTAGACCAACACGATGGGATTATAACTCTCCTCTCTCACACCTAGATCCAGCATTCATTTGATCTCCAACTCCACTTCTGCCTTTTTTGCTTCAGTAATTCAATATGGGCGTTCTCTGACTATAACCCCTGGTTTCATCATGATGTCATGCGCAACTAGAAAGGTTCATCCGGGCTTTTCATTCACTACCTCTGGGACAGACAGGATAACTGCTTTGAGCTCCTGCCGCTGCGGGCGAGTCAAATTATCACTGAAGTAAAGGTTTCATTTATGAGTGAAGAGTGAGCAGGGCTGTCCGGGGGAGAGATCGGGAGCCCTCTCCTTCCATGGTTTCAGAAAATTAACATGATAAATCTGGTCTCTAGTACGACAATTAGGTTGGATAACTAAACAATCGACTAAACCCTTTCTCTCCTTAACTTCGTATGGGCCTTGCCAATGTGACAATAATGTGGAATGTGAGGTAGGAACTAATACCATGATTCGATCCCCCGGGTGGAACTCCCAAAGAGATGTACCACGGTTATAACAACGAGGCTGGGCTGCTTGCGCCTTTTCCATGTGAATTTTTAAGATGGGTCTAATTTTTGCAAATCTATCGCATAATTGCACAATATACTCAAGTATATTTACAGAGGGCAGGGCCTCCTCCTCCCAGCCTTCTTTTAATATATCCAATATGCCTCGGGGATGTTGTCCATACAATAACTCAAAGGGGAACAACTCTGTGGAGGCTTGTGGGACTTTCTGATATGTAAAGAGGATGAGGGGGAGGTGATCCCAGTTCCTTCTGTCCTCATTGACTACCTTGCGTAGCATCTGCTTGAGAGTTTGATTAAACCTCTTGACTAGATCATCGGTTTGAGGATGATATACCGAGGCCTACAAATGTTTTATTTTCAGTAACTTAGCAGTCTCCCTGAATGCCTCCGAGGTAAACAGCTTCCCTTGATCTATCATGATTTCTTTAGGGATGTCAACTCGCACAAACACCCCTACCAACTTCAATGCAATAGCTTTGGAAGTAGCTGAGCAGAAGGGAAGAGCTTCAGGATATCAGGTGGCATAATCTACCAAGACCATTATGTATTTATGACCCCTGGATGAGGGCTCTAGAGGTCCCACCAGGCCAACCCTGATACGTTCAAAAGGGATATCAATTGGGGTAAAGGGACTAAAGGAGCGGACAGAACATGCAAAAGCGGCGGACCTCCTCATTAATCCCAGGCCAGAAAAATCGAAGCTTGATCCGATGTAAAGTTTTTTCAGGGCTCAGATGGGCTCCCAGGAAGTGGGTATGAGCCAGTTCACAGACTTGTCACCGGTAAATCCATGGGACTAAGAGAAGGAACCTTACCTCTCTCTCATGTTCTGTTACCCAATACAAAAGGTCATTATTTAACAAAAAGTGGGGAACTTGTGGCATGGGATGTGTTGTGCGCTGGCCATCTATTAAACCACTGCATTTTTTGCCAATTTAAGGGAGTCATTGTTGCATTGCTCCCTTTTAAATGAAGCCGTGGTCTGCCTAAACTGAAATTGCAGACAGCTGAGAGGGTCAGATTCAACCTAAAGGGGAGTGGCTTCAGTCTGAGCTGGAGCAGCGCTGGGTGATGAAGTATCGCGCTGCGACTGCACGACCATTTCCACATCATTGTCAGAGGCAAAATTATGTCCCTCTCCTGGCTGTGTACACAGCCTGGAGGTAGCTGAGGACGCAGTGTTAGCATCCTTAAGAAGACCCTGTGCTCTTGAAGGAGTAGCAAGTGTTATGCTGCAGTTGCTCTCTGACCAGTCTTGGCCTAGTATCATGGGGAATGGAGGATTTTCTAGTACCGCCACCACCTTTTTTTCAAGACACCTTCTTGGCAGATGTAACAGGTGGTGGAGTAGTAAGATCGGACATCCCCGTGAATACAGGTTAGACTGGTCTTTATTTTTAACTATTGTCGCAGCAACACTAGATGGCAAGCAACAATGGAAATTTTACTGCCAGAACAAATACAGTAAAGACGCTAGTTTATAACCATTGACTATCACTTCTCCTGTATGTGAAAAAGCCAGGGGATTAACAAGAGCGCACTGCCCCCCCTACTCCGTGTCTCTCCACAGACCCCTTTGTTACCTCGCGGAGCCTTCCGCCATGCATCCGAGTTCACCAAAGCATGCTCCACAATGTAGGAATTGGACTCTATATCAGGGACTCAAGCCCGTCTAGGTCCACAGGGAGGCCGTTCTGGATCTCCCAAGTAGGTTTCCACCCATAAGTCTTTGATGATTCTCAGTAGAGAGATCATAATATTATATGATTGTGCCCAGGTCAGCTGGGTGACTTTAGTAGGCAGCGCCTTTATTAATAAAGTGCAGGCAACTTGTTCAACCATTTATTTGGACTTAGCCAATATCCGACTTTGTATCAGAGAACATCAGCTTGCTCCTGGAGAGGTTTGTCTGGGTTAAACACCGAAGTTAATATGCCCCTCCCACCTTTGTGGGGCTTTTGGGATTGGTCCCCATCCTCGGGAACCCATAATAAGTCCCCGCTGCGTTCCTTTATGAACCTGGCCCTCGTCTGTAGGTCCCTTGCCTACGGTCCCAGGTCCTCTTTAGAGGTTTCTGGGTTGAAACAAACTCCAGATTCCCTGGACACACACCATCAGACCCCACTCAGCAGCTCTGGAATGGTACTCTCCTACCTGAGTGCGCTTCAGTTGGTTGGCATGAGCGTGTGTTGAGACTGTGTTCTGGTATGGTTCCAAAAGGAGGCAATGATCCTGCTAACTACGCCACTGTAAAAGTAGTCTCAAAACACACGAAAAAAGGTTTGGGGAAGCCACCTGTTTATTGTCCCTGGCTGCAAAAGGGCATTGAAAACAGGAATGATCTGGTTGGTTTGAGTTCCAAGACTGAACTGATAAGGTTTTGGAAAATGGTGGCTGGAACCAGAAGTGACGCCAGTCTGAGTGCCGGAACCGGAAATGACATTAGTCTGGCCACTGGGACCGGAAGTGAAGTCAGTATGGGCACCAGAACCGGAAGTGATGTTAAATCTGGCAGGTTTTCCCATATTTGGCCTGTAGAGATAACAGAGGTAGGTTTAGTGCACCCCACCATTCCCTGGCCTGGTAGGTAATTACCTCCACTTGGTCCACTCAGCTCCTTCTCAGTCACACGTGTGTGACAAAGTGTTGAAAAAGAACTGTTATATACAATGAAAATTTGGGAAAGGATTATAGAAAGAAGGCTTAGGGAGGAGACCACCAGAGGGGAGGAGAAGTTTGGTTTTATGCCTGAGAGAGGAACAAATGATGCAGTCTGCATTGAGACAGCTGACAGAGAAAACGAGAAAGGATTGCAAGTGGTGATTATTGACTGGTCGAAGGCTTATGACAGAGTGCTACATCAAAATGTCTGGAGGTACATGAGAGAGAAAGGAGTACTACAGAAGTATGTGAGTATTCTACAGGATATGTACAGTATTAGGGAGTGAGGGATCGGGGTAAAGGCAGTGTTGGGGTAACAGACGACCCTAGTTAGAGGACGTCTGTCCCAGGGATCTTCTTTAAGTCCTTACCTCTTTGATCTGGTTATGGATGTGTTGAGTCATGAGAATAAATACCTGTTCCCTGGTACATGCTTTGTGCTGATGCTATTGTGTTGTGTAGCACAAGAAAAGAGAGCATGGAGAGGAAGTTGGAAGAATGGAGAAATGCTTTGAAAGATGTAGGACTGAAGATAAATAGGAAGAATACAAAATATATGAGGTTTAATGATGACCAGGATTCAGAAGTGATCCTTCAGGCAGATGGATAATCCACAGAGTTCAGTGCAGAGTTCTGTGTGGATAGAACAACTGGAAGAAGGTATCAGGATTATTGTGTGATTGAAGAATTAAGGCAAAGGTTAAAGGTAACCAATGAAGTATGGAGCTGCGGCATGGGCAGTAAAGGGAGTGCAAGAGAAGAAGTTAGATGAGGCAGAAATGAGAATGCTGAGATGGATGTGTGGAGTTACAAATTGGGACAGAATAAGAAATGAGACAATCATCCATCCATCCATTATCCAACCCACTATATCCTAACTACAGGGTCACGGGAGTCTGCCGGGGCCAATCCCAGCCAACACAGGGCGCAAAGCAGGAAACAAACCCCGGGCAGGGCGCCAGCCCACCGCAGAAAAGACAATCAGAGGTACTACAAAAGTGGGAGAGACATCTAAGAAAGTACAGGAAAGCAGTTTGAAATGGTATGGATGGGTGAGGAGAGACAATGAATATGTGGGCAGAATGGGAATGGAAGTGCAGGGGAAGAGAAAGTGATGGAGGCCAAAGTGTAGGTGATGGATAAAGTAAAAGGAGATCTAAAGGAGAAGGGCTTGACTGGTGAGAAGGTGTAGGACTGAGCTGTTTGGAGAAGGTTGATTAAGCACATTGACGCCACGTAGAATTTAGAAAAGGAGAAGAGAAAGAAGAACAAAAGGAACAAGAAGAAGAACCAAAGGAACAGTTAGTTGCTGCCAAGGCAGAGATTGATAAGTTTGTGAAAGACTGCTAAATAAATGAAAAAAGAAAATATCAGTTTAGGTGTTTATATTACATGTTAGCAGGGCGCACTTTCAGAAAATTGTAGTCTGGCATTTGAGGGAGGTATTGTATTACATGTACTGCACTTGTGTACGTTTGGCAGGCAGCTCAGCGCTGACTGTAGCAATTTAGTAGAACATAAACATGCAAGCAGTAGTTTTTCATGAAGGGTTTCTGGATCATTATTATTTTCTTTAAGTTTGTTAGCCTCTGTCAACTCATCTCAACTGAAGCAGAAGAAAACTTGAGGTCAAGAGAATAACTGTTAAAGACAAAAAGCCTTGAAGTAGGGGAAGAGATGTGTGCTTCATGGCAACTGAAAGCTGTTATTTAAAAGAGCCTAATCGTGAGGAGGCTAACAGACCCTGCTAGAAATGGAGCAGCTTTATGCAGTTCATGAGCCACCCAGTGATGGCATTAAAGCGCCAAAGCATAAAAAGGAAGGACAGATGAAAAAAAAAATTTAAAAACAAAGGTGAAAAACAGAAAAAATATGAAAATATACTGAAACACCAGCAGTTTGTGGCAAACAGTGGAACACAGTAATGTGAGAGAAGACAACCTTGCACAGGAGATGCTCAGATATCAATTGGCACCAACCTGGTCTCCCATTTTACCTGGTACAGTCTTAATACATGGCGTATCAGAAACCACAGCGTGCATCCACTCCAGGTCAGGCAGTAAACTCTGCAGACTGTTCCTTTTAATGTCAAGAGCAAGAAATCTGCTGCAGGGACAAAGAACGCAGCATACAGTATACCAATGCAGTGCATGCCGAGCAGTATGCATGGGACAAACATCTAAAACACTCACAACACGTATACAGGAACATCGCAATGCCATCAGAAGGAAGGACCCACGGTCTCTGATATACGCACATACCAAGTTAACTGGGCACACGTTTAACTGGGTAACGGTGCATGTAAGATTCAGGGAAAATACTAAGAGTGCCAGAGAACTGGCTGAACGGTGGCTATCAAATGAAAACACCACTTACAGACACTTGGAGATGAACTCAGCATATGCAGGCTTAAAAGAAAAATATTCAAATAATAAAAAAGACTTTAAGACTAAGACACTATGAACACCACCTTACTAATTCAGCCCTCTTACACCCACCTAACTTCAGTTGCTATTGTGAAGAGGGGGGCTGAACGCAGCCCTAGGAGATGCAGTCGCTCCTCCGAAACCCCCTGTTAAACGGTGATACAATGGGAAACAAATACAGTTTTTTTTTTTTAACCTCCTCTTTGCTCGATCAGCTGCTGCCGTGCTGCATGATCTGCATCTCTCGCGGCGCTTTGAACATTTAAAAGCCTGTACAGCAGCTGTCCTTTTGTCTCAGTGCCTTGTCTCTCTTCTCCCCCAGAGATCCTCTGCTCATGTTGGGGGTCCTGCTCCCGAGGTGCACCCATATGAAGAGGAAGATTTTCTATTCTTTTAATTGAGAGACGGAACTGTTCCCTCCGACTACACACGGAGCTCGATTCACTCCTGAAAGAGACTTATGTTTGTTTGAAGTGTTTGAATAAAGTTTCTGTCTCTAAAATCTCCTGTGTATCTGTGCAACTCTGTGACCCAAGCGTGACAGCATATATTGCCTTGATTCCTGCAAGTCCAATCATTTTGCTCTGATGATGATACCTGACAGGTGTTGAAAGATCAGGAATGAACGACTATTTTAAGATATGTGATTCATTTTCTCCCCTTGTGGATTTCTATCTATCTATCTACAAGTAATTATAATAATGTTGAAAGTAAATGAATGTCTACTAACATACATACCCCATAATTATATATACAAAGTAACTGAACGACGACTGTTGCATGTCTGAGTCATTGCTCAGGTTTGTTGTTACCTATAAAACCGTGGGTAGGGGTGGACGAGCCGCGCCGGTCCCCCGCCGGCTGTGACGTCGGGTGGCGCCATAAAACAATGGCTGCTTCACTTGTTCAACACAAGAGAAAGAAAACAAAGCAGAAAACAAGCAACAGGTCGTGGTTCAATTTCTTGTGCTGTCCGTCCACCTTCTTACCTGCGTCTGTGTCCGAAGCTGACATTGCATATCGCACTCTCGTGACAGCATTCACGTCCTGTCCACTTAGTAAAATGCCGATGCGTTCAGTCCCGTAACTGTGCCGAGTCCAGCTATAGACTAATCCAACTGTACATATCCTGTGAATGCTCAACTCTCCGGTGCTGACTCACTGCATTTATAGCAAGTACATCCAAGAGGAGAAAAAAAAAGCGCCTTGAGCATGGGAAAGGCGCTATATAAATAAAATGTATTATTATTATTATTATTAAAACGGAAATACTTCAGCTAGATGTCATTAGAGAACCTAAACATCAGCAGTACACCCCAGTAGTTAAAGCTCAAGTATACTTTTGTCTTTATAGTTTCCACAAGAATGCAGTGTAATGAAATCGAGGAGAGAAGGTGAAGTGTTGAAGTCCAAGATGGAGTCCCCATTTAGAAGTGGCTTTTGAGGGTGCTCTTGTTCCTCCATTAGCTGCAGGCCCATGAATGAGTGTTGACTTCCATTCTCCATGGTGTTTAAACAGCGATCGGAGTGTAATTTGGCGAGACTTCCATCGGAGATGCAGATGTGTTGTCAGAGCTCTTCATGGGTGTCTTCTTCCCTTCTAAATTCAAAATGAGAAGAGGTATTAGTACCAAACTTGTTCCCCTGCATGTTTGCCTATGAAGTGCTGCTGTAATGCGTGTGTGGGACAGCAGGGACACAGTTGGCTCAATAAAAGACACATTCAGAAAGTTGGATTTTGGACAAATGGTAGAAATGTTTTTCTTTATGCAAAGAACCACAGACACGGTGATTAAGTCGTGTAGTGGACAGTAGGAGTTTATGAATCTTTGGCGCTCGACTTGGTGTTATTTTAGACAATCCAGATGAATCGGATGGATGAGCTTGTTGGGCTGACTGGCATTTTCTCATCATAATTTTTCTAATTTGGTTCCAAAAACCAGATGATGTTATAGACATCTACATTTTTCTTAGACATTTGTATAACATATGCAAATGTCATAGGTCAATGAATATATCAAAAAGTGTCATCTAAAGCATTGTATATATCCGGGCTTTACTTGACCAAAGAACACCGGCTGGGATTACTGAATGAGCTGAGTTATTAGATAGTTAGTTACCCTTTCTGTATCTCAGGAACCATCCCATCAAGATAAGAGAAATTGCGTTCACGGTACTAAATTTAAGACATTCCTGAAATGAATGTGAAACTCAGTTTAACTGTACATTATGGTCCTTATTCTGCCATTCCATCATCATGTCAGGTCAGCTTTCTAACTCTACTTGTCTTCAACTTTAGCTAAAATAGATATAAATAGAAAACAGAAAGGTGACAGATGAATGAATATGTTGAACAGAAAAATGTATATTACTGTGTGTTGAAAGACCGCACACAACTAAAAAAAATGCAGGGAACTGAGAGGGGGTTCAGTCAGGGAGACATAAAAAGGAATACAGAACAATGCAAATGGAGTCGCTGGAGCTGTGCGTAATGCCGTAATGCGATCAAATATGTGCTCATGAAATGGAAAACAACAAAAGAAATCTGCAAAAAAATCACCATACTGTACCTACATTTAGAGGCGAGTCTGATCTGCGAACTTCAGCTTTTGCTCACTTTTTATTTGGGTACACTGGACTGGTGAAAGAAGACATGAAGAGGAATGCTTTTAATTTCAATAAATAAACTCTTACAGATATGTTCTTCTTAAAATTTAAAAGCTGTAAATGAATTACTCTTTTTGCAGTTTATTTTAAATTATTCTGGAAAAGGGGCATGTTTAATGTTTTAAATTTGGAATAAAGCCTTCACTCCTGAATTGTTTCTTGTATTTCCGGGTGATGTCAGTGATGTGGACCTCTTTAGTGTAATGCGTTGATCCCACACTTAGCAGCACACTTCTCATATTTTTGAGCTGCTTGACCTTCAGTGTTCTCAGGGAGGTCTACAAGTCCGAGTTGTTACACTGGCACAGAGTGCCATAGGGATTCTTTGCTCTTTCATGGCTCTTTTGGGTAGCTGGCTCTTCTTTAAAGGACCACTCGCTAAGGCTTCACTGTCTGCAGCATTTCAGGCTTGCTCTTTTTCTAGGCTCTCCTGCTGCTGACTCTGAAGCCGCACATTTACAAGATGGAATGGCTGCTCACAGTGGTGGTGACTCAGTCCCCAGACTGATGAGACTTGTCAGCGCCATTACTTAGCCCTGCCTTCAAAATCATTGTCCCCAGCAACCACTTCCAATTCCTTGCAACGGGTCATCAACTCGAAATGACAGGGTGGTCTTTGTTTCAGCCAATGACAAAAATACGTAACCAGGGTCTTGAGCACTTCATTGTCAGTTGGGGCAGCAGAGATGTTTTAAGCGTTACTTTTGTGTGGTGCTCTGTCTATTTTAGGTGAGCAGATGAACCTCCTCGTGTGGAGCTGCAGATGTATGTCTTGGCTGTCCTATATAAGATGAACTGATACTGCAAACTCCATTCCAGGTCTGGATCTCAGCTTTAAGATTCTCCCTCAATGGCTGCTCTGTGAGGCCTCCACCCTCAGCCTCGCATTTTGCCTGTGCACTTTTACTATCGTTCCTTCTTCACACACTGTTCATCTGGGGTCAGTGGCATTCATCTGCCACACTTTCCCCAAGTCCATGAGCCCAAAGCTCAGTAGGCGGCCAATGAACTTTGAGGTGCAGATTGTGATGGACGGCTGGGTTCCATGCCCGGCCGGGAAGCCCCTGCTATGAATGTTCCGGGGGAGCAACTTTGGACAGCTCAATACCTCCCCTGGGATGCTTGGTGGCAGCCTCCCTGGCCGATGTTGATTCCCCAGTCTCCCGCATGGCTCCATGGGACATGGAGTCCTTCACAACCTGGGTGGGAGCTGGGGTGGCTGCTAGGGGGTGCTGCCGAGACTCAACAACCTGGCTGGACGAGTCATCAGCCCCACCCGGAGGTGCAATTGGGACCAGGTGGTCAAACACCTGGAACACTTCCGGGTGGGCTATAAAACGGGCCAGCCTCCACCAAGGGGCCAGAATCAGGAGGAAGAGGACAAGGTTGCCTGAGAGGAGAGGTGGTGCAAGGTGGAGAGTTGTTGGTGGTGTTTTAGTGTTTTTGGGACTGTGTATTGCCTGTGGGTCACGGGGAAGACGTGCGCCCATGGGTGAAGAAAAATAGAAAGCCTGTGTCACTTTTACACGTGCCTCTGCGTCAGTCTGTACCGGGTCAGGCGCTATATAGTGCCTTTATCACAAGATGTAGCAGGTTCTCTGCAGTCTTCTCTCTGTACTGATGATGCAATCCACACTCCAGGTCCCAGAACTCAGCACTGTGACTCCCCAGCAATTCTTCAGAAGAGCCATAGAAAGTCCATTTTAGATTTCTGCTGCACTCCACTTTGCCCAATTGGATGGTAGGTCTTCATTTCATCCCACTTCTGACACCAATAGTCCATTGGTTTCTTTACCTGGCTTTTTTACATAACTTGCTGCCCCTTACTGTTGGCACACTAGAAGAATTCACTATGACTTTGGCAGGCTCAATATTTTTTTAGACTCTATTGCTGCTGGCTCTGAAGCTGATCATTTTAATAATGAAATGTCTATACACAGGCCTGGTCCGCAATAGAAGTAAAATCCTGCAGTACTTCTTTATATTCCCTGCTCTGTGCCCCAATAAATGCAACTTATCGCCAATATACTAATAACACAATTGTGCTTCACTCACTCTGAACATGGAACCAATGTAGAAAACATTTTAAGATGGAGAATCTTTTATCTGTGGCACCTCTACATGAGAACCACCTTTTTCAACCCTTGCAAACATATGCAGTTTTTAATATTTGGAAAACATCTGGAATTAAATTGCTTAGAGATCTTTATATAGACAACGTCTTTGCATCCTATGAACAATTACATTCCAAATTTAACATTCCAGCAACACATTTCTTTCACTATCTTCAAATCAGGAACTTTGTTAAACTGAACCTGCCCGATTTTCCTCATCTTGCACCCTCATCCATGCTGGAAAAAATATTGCTCAATCTCAAGGACTTAGACTCCATCTCTACAATATATAAAATCATTTTACAATCCCTCCCTTTCAAAGATCCAAGAGGACACTGGGAAAAAGATCTCTCAATTAATATATCAGAAAAGGAGTGGAAAGTAGCAATGCAGAGAATTCACTTGAGCTCCATATGCGCAAAGCATACAATTATACAACTCAAAATTATATATCGAGCACATCTGTCTCGTCCAAAACTCTCCAAAATGTTCCCAGGTCAAGATCCAACCTGCGAACGCTGCAATCAAGTCCCAGCCTCACTGGGTCACATGTTCTGGGCCTGCAACAAATTAACATCATTCTGGATCAAAATTTTAATTACCTTTCAGACAGCCTTGGACTCACAATCCCTCCAAACCCATTAACAGCTGTGTTTGGGGTTCTTCCAGATGGGTTTAAAGCGGAGAAGGACAAACAAATTGTGATTGCATTTACTACACTTTTGGCACGCAGACTTATCCTGATAAACTGGAAGAAACCAAACTCTCCTCTTTTAAGTCAGTGGGAAACCAATGTTTTATACTATATGAAATTGAAAAAAATCAAATACTCAGTTAGAGGATCTGTGCAGATTTTTTTCCAAACATGGCAGGATCTAATCAGTAATATTTTAGAATAAGCTCATAAAGCACAGAGGAAGCAATTCTTTCCGCATTTCTTTTTCTTCTCTATTCATCTCTATTGCCCTTTTAAACAAATCAATTTAGGTATGTTTATAAGCTTTAAGTTTTACTCCGTTGGCTGTGCTCTCTTTCTTAGAGGTTGGAGTTAAGTTGTTTTCATCCTATTTTTTTTTTTGTAAAAATTGACTTATACAATAAAAATAATAAAATTACAAAAAATCACCAGGCTGATGCATCTTCCCAGCACTATTACTTTTATTTATGTTATTGACTTTATTTCTATTTTCTTTTTATTTGCATTGAATTATATTTCAATTAGTATTTCCTTATTTTTTAATCATTTTGCTTCTTGCTTCTTGTTCTGTTACTTATTGCTCTTTATACTGCATGTTGAGCCAGGATGGCCTGTGGAAGGCTAATGTTGCTCACTCCTGTTCATGGATTATTTTACATTTTGAAAGCTCTCATTTTTAATTCTTTGTTTTATGGGCTGTTGCTTTTGTACTGCAGATTTGATTTCCGTTTATTTTTGAGTAGTCCCTTGGACGTAATGCTTAGCATATTCATTACTTTTCACAAATCCTTGCGTTGCTTTCTTGTTTGAATATCCATTCTTGAATTAACTTTAAAATGATCAGAAACTGTTTTCTTTCTCAGAGTTTTTAAGGCTCTACTCTCCGCTTTTACGATTTTAGGTTTGGCCTTTCTTTTTACAAGTCTGCTTTCCCAGGCCAGGACCAGGCCCATTGTGAGTTTCTAGGCATTCTCGAAGTTTTAATCCTCACAGTTTCTTCAAATGCTGACTCAATGCTGTGTCTTAGGGGTCTCTTTTGACCCGACTCTGACATCTCATTTTAGGTGCCCTGGACTTCAGATTTTTCTCCGCAAACCCATTTTAAACTGATTGAACCTCTTAAACTGTAGTGCAGTCCTGTGAAAAAGGTTTTGCCTGGTAATCTCTGCTTTTGTATATTTTGTGGTTTTGTATATTTGTCACAATTAATGTCTTCATAACTTTAGGGCGACTGTAATGTAAAATTTAAATGCCTACCCCACAACACGGAGAAAGGAGCACTGCCATGTCAAAGACAACAGGCCTCAGATCAGTTCAAGGGAGAAGTGCCTTCAAGGTGAGCTGTGGATGTCTTACAAATATCCACAAAAAGATTTTAAACACACCTTCTCTAGTAGGACTGTTTGTGTAGACTTTCTTTGAGCAAATTATTAGGAACACTATACAGAAACCGCGTAGGGCCTCCATATGCCCCCAAAACACCCTCAGTTCTTTGTAGCATAGATTCCACAATATGTTGGAAACATTCCTTGAGGTTCTGGTCCATGTTGACACAACTGCATCACACAGTATCTACAGATTTGTCAGCTGCAGATCTCCCATTCTACCACATCCATCCCAAAGGTGTCCTGTTGGATTCAGATTTGGTGACTGGGTAGGCCACTGAAGAACACTGAACTCATTGCGATGTTTGTGAAACCAATTTAAATTGAATTTGCTTTGTGACATGGTGCATCATTATGCTGGAAACATCAATCAGAAGATACAACAACAACAACAACATTTATTTATATAGCACATTTTCATACAAAAAGTAGCTCAAAGTGCTTTATATAATGAAGAATAGAAAAATAAAATAAAATAAGTCAACATTAATTAACATAGAATAAGAGTAAGGTTCAATGGCCAGGGTGGACAGAAAAAACAAAATAAAAACTCCAGACGGCTGGAGAAAAAAATAAAATCTGCAGGGATTCCAGACCATGAGACCGCCCAGTCCCCTCTGGGCATAATGATGGATAAACTGTGGCCATGAAGAGATGGGAACAAAGTGTGCCAAGAAAACATTCCCCACACCATTACCCCACCACCACCACCTACCTGGACTGATGAGACAAGGCAGGTTGGTTGAATGGATTCATTCTGTTGGTCTCCCTACCATCTCAGCTGAGACTGAAATTCATCAGACCAGGCCATGTTTTTCCAGTCTTCAACTGCCCAGTTTTGATGAACTTATGGCCTCATCTTTCTGTTCTTAAGAGTGGAACCTGGCGTAGTCTTCTGCTGTTGCAGCCCTTCTGCATCAAGGTTCAACATTTTGTACCTTCTGAGATGCTTTTCTGTTCACCACAGTTGAACAGATGGGCCATCTGAGTTACCGTAGCCTTTCTGTCAGCTCTAACCAGACTGGCCATTTTCCTCTGACCTCCTTTCTGTTCACAGAGCTACTGATCAGCGACTGCTTTTTGTCTTTTGCACCATTCCGAGTAAACTCTAGAGACTGTTGTGAGTGAAAATCCCAGGAGATCAGCAGGTACAGAAAACTCCTGCCTGGCACCAACAATCGTGCCACGATTGAAATCACTGAGATCACATTTTTTCCCCCTTCTGGTGTTTTAATGTAGCAATGACTGAAGCTCCTGGCCGTTATCTGGATGGTTTTAGGCATTGTGCTGCTGCCACATGAATGGCTGATCAGATAATTGCACTGATAAGCAGGTTCACAGTTGCTCCTTAGAATTTGCTCAGTCCTATAAACATCATGTGTTGCACTTCCAAGCTTCCATAATCTCCCCTGGTATGCTATTAGTCTGAGCAGGTCGAGTGTATTTATATATAGTAGCAAATCGATGGACAGAATTTATATTATTGTAATGAGCTTTACTGTGACCCACCTGAAGGAGGATCAGAGATGTCACAAGACTTTCAAAAGAGAAGCATCACACCATTTAGTTCAAATCACTGGTACCCATTTCAACACCATGTCACCAATCTCAGCTACTATTCGTGATTGAAAAGATTAAAAATCAGTGATGAACACAAAGTGTCCTGAAGGCCGGTGCTTCCACACAGCCTCCCAAGTTAATTCACACTGAAAGTGCTGTTCACCACGCTTATCTCATCAATGTGACTGTCACGTTCTGTTCCTTCCTTGACTTTTCTTAAATAGCTGCACTGCAAATGCCACGTTGTTTTAACTCTGAAATCACATTCAGAAAAAGAAACGAATGACATTTTTGTTAGGTGTTTCACACAAAAGAACGTCTTATTACAGTACCTCTGGAAGCATTGCTATTGAACGCAGATCCTCAGATGTGAACCGATAGATAGATAGATAGATAGATAGATAGATAGATAGATAGATAGAT
>JANRMT010027041.1:51888539-51953752 GCA_026402145.1 Polypterus bichir lapradei | reverse complement strand
GATAGATAGATAGATAGATAGATAGATAGATAGATAGATAGATAGATAGATAGATACTTTATTAATCCCAAGGAGAAATTCACATAATCCAGCAGCAGTATACTAATACAAAAAACAATATTAAATTAAAGAGTAATAAAAATGCAGGTATAACAGACAATAACTTTGTATAATGTTAATGTTTACCCCACCGGGTGGAACTGAAGAGTCGCATAATGTGGGGGAGGAACAATCTCCTCAGTCTGTCAGTGGAGCAGGACAGTGACAGCAGTCTGTCGCTGAAGCTGCTCCTCTGTCTGGAGATAATACTGTTTAGTGAATGCAGTGGATTCTCCATGATTGACAGGAGCCTGCTCAGCGCACGTCGCTCTGACACGAATGTCAAACTGTCCAGCTCCATGTCTACAATAGAGTCTGCCTTCCTCACCAGTTTGTCCAGGCGTGAGGCGTCCTTCTTCTTTATGCTGCCTCCCCAGCACACCACCGCGTAGAAGAGGGCGCTCGCCACAACTGTCTGATAGAACTTCTGCAGCATCTTATTGCAGATGCTGAAGGACTCCAGCCTTCTAAGGAAGTATAGTCGGCTCTGTCCTCTCTTGCACAGAGCATCAGTATTGGCAGTCCAGTCCAATTTGTCATCCAGCTGCACTCCCAGGTATTTATAGGTTTGCACCCTCTGCACACAGTCGCCTCTGATAATAACAGGATTCAGGAGGGGCCTGAGCCTCCTAAAATCCACCACCAGCTCCTTGGTTTTGCTGGTGTTCAGGTGTAAGTGGTTAGAGTCGCACCATTTAACAAAGTCCTTGTTAGGTTCCTATACTCCTCCTCCTGCCCACTCTTGATGCAGCCCACGATAGCAGTGTCATCAGTGAACTTTTGCATGTGGCAGGACTCCAAGTTGTATTGGAAGTCTGATGTATATGGGCTAAACAGGACGGAGAAAGTACAGTCCCCTGCGGCGCTCCTGTGTTGCTGACCACCATGTCAGACCTGCAGTTCCCGAGACACACATACTGAGGTCTGTCTGTAAGATAGTCCACGATCCATGCCACCAGGTATGAGTCTACTCCCATCTCTGTCAGCTTGTCCCTAAGGAGCAGAGGTTGGATGGTGTTGAAGGTGTTAGAGAAGTCCAGAAACATAATTCTTACAGCACCACTGCCTCTGTCCAAGTGGGAGAGGGATCAGTGTAGCATATAGATGATGGCATATCTACATAGCTATATATCTATAGGCATACTGTATATCTATGCCTAACCTGTGGCTTGCACTTGACTGCGTTTGCATATAATTTTTACCATAAAAAATATCCTCTCCTGCCACCGTTAGAGATTACTGCACACTGCTGCCCAAGTGTGCATTGCTGTCTCTGTTCCGAAAACAATAATCAATGACAGCGTGCCACACATTCATTTTCCAGTGTTTCACTACAAGTGATGAAGATCACAGACTAACCAGAAAAAATGTCTGGGCTCCAGTCAGTCAGGGACCATGGAGAGCATCTGCAGCAGGATGGCGACTGTAGGTACACAGAGACTGTGACAGGGGCTCCTTTATTACAAGAGGCAGCAATAACAGTGATTTTCGGTAATGCTGGAAATATGACTAAAAGCATTCAAAGTTCATTTAAATGAACTCAGAAATACCTCATAATATTATGAGTCTGAATATGAGTCTACCAACAGGGAACAGTAACAGTTACTAATTACTTTAACTCACCCTAAAATGCTGTTCTTACTTGTTGTTTTGTGACTCAGCCTCACTATAATATTTGATACTTGCTTTGTGGTGCTTCATTCTTATGCATTGCGGCTCAGCATATTCTTCTTTTTTTCATTTCCTCTCTAAGCAGATAATGTTAAGCAGTTGGTTCTTCTCCAAATAGAAAGCTCTGATAAAAAAGTGTAGTGTAGTGTAATCACTTCAGTTAAGATTAATTGTTATGTTTGTTAAGGATGGCAGTGTGGTTAAGACTTTGGACTGCAAACCCTGACGAGGTGGGTTCACATCCCACTACATGGGAGGGGTAGAAACAGTCGTTCATAATGCTATAGACTTTGCAGATGCAACACTTTATAAAGATGTCTTTAATACAATGGAGGGCAGAGTGATCCCAACGATCTTCACTATCCTTTGTAGGACCTTTTCAGTCAGAGATACTGCAGTTCCCAAACCAGACATTGATGCAGCTGGTCAGATCGCTCTCAAAGGTGCCCCCTGTAGAAAGTGGAGAACAGGGATAGTCTTGCCTTCTTCAGCCACTGAAGGAAATGTAGATGCTGCTGCACCTTCCTGGCTATGAAGGTGGTGTTAAGTGACCATGGAAGGTCAGCTTTCAGGTGCAGACCAAAGAGCCCTCAATGTGCATCAGGGTGTGGACAGCAAGGGGCTTCTTGAAGTTAAAAATAATTGCTTTCATCTTGTCCATTTTAAGAGAGATGGTTGCACTTGCACCAGTCACCAGTCATTATATCTTCAATCATCAAATGTTTTGCTGATGAGATCCACCGCTGTTGTGTCACCCACGAACTTAATGATGGGGTTAGAGCTGTATGTAGCCGTGCAATCTTGAGTCAGCAGAGTGAACAGAAGTGGGCTGAGTACAAGCTCAGCACAATGGTGTTTCAGATGTGGACTTTCTGGGGTTTCTCCATTAAGAAGTCCAGGATTCAGTTTCATAGAGGAGTATTGTAGCCCAGCAGACTCAACTTCCCTATGAGCTTCTGAGGGATGATGGGGCTGATGGCCAGATGAAGAGGAGATGCTATGGCATCTTCAGTGGAACAGTTCTGGCAATAGGGAAACTGGCTCAACCCTAGCCTCTCAAAGCACTTCAAGAAGACAGATGTGAGTGCTATTAGGTGATAATCATTGAGACAAGTGATAGAGGACGTCTTCAGCGCAGGTATGAAGATGGTGGTTTTGAAGCATTTGGGGATAACTCCCTGCCTCACGGAAATGTCTGTGAAGATATCCGTCATCTGGTTTGCACATTCCCTGAGCACTCCGCCAGGACTGTGTCTGGTCCAGCAGCTTTACAAGGGGTTACATTAAACAAAGTTTTTGTCATGTCATGGACAAAATCCAGCACCTGCTCTTCTGGAGGAGGGATGGCTTTTCTTGCAGGTCTGTCATTCAGAGCATCAAACTGCACGTGATTTATTATTTAGATACAGTACGTGTGATGGGTAGTGAGGAGAGGAGGATCTTTTGAGCTTTGACACCCTAACACCCATGGGGGTCTTAATACGGCCTTATATATATTGTCACACATTCGTGTCAGAGGTAGAGGTAAGCAGAGGGCAGAGGTAAGCAGTACCACCCTGACACACGTGGGTGGCCATCACTGACTCTCTTGTCTTTTTTTCCATCTACAGCTCCAGGAACATGCCCAATGAGGGTAGCTGACTCTGCCCATTCTGGTCCACAGACTAGAAAGGCAGGGCACAAGCGGAATGAGGCATCTCATTTGTGGATGAGCAACCTGAAGCCTGACTGCTCCTCCATGCCTGTTTTCATTAGCCAAAGGCCGAAGCCATATTTTATTGCTTTTCATGGCATTGTGTGCCTGTTATTTTGTTTCACATTATCATTTATGGGATGACCCAGTTGGCAACCCCAACATTTCATTTGGACTTGTGCATTCCTATCGATCAATGACAACAGAAAGAGAAAGAGAAAGAGAAAGAGAAAGAGAAAGAGATGCTGCATATGCTGTGACCACAGACGCACCATGTCTGCAGCTCTTACACTCAAGGAGGATACAACAAAAACAGTTCAGTCCCCCTGTCTGTATGACGCAGATAAAGTCCTCCTTTTACACCAACAATGTGTGGCGTTGTTTACTGCTGTACTGTTTTTCTCTCTATTATATGTTGTTTAGCAAACAGAATGAAATTTCTTTGAATTTGTATTTGTTATTGGTGAAAATGTTGGGAGAAAAAATCCAATACTGACAAGAAAACAAGACAGTAACGTGATAAAAGGAGAGAGGTACGTCATTTCAAATGTCACAAGTACACCTGACACGTTCTCAAAAGAATTCACCAGCATTCCTAAAGGGGCTTTACTGACAAGAAATTATACAAAATCAACATTTATGTTTTGACATTTTTGGCTCTGGAGAAATATTGTAATAAGCACCTGAAAAACTCTGAGGCTGTGTTCCTTCAGCTCAGTGAAGTGCGCTTTGTTTGAAGAAAGGAATCTGTAGCAGAGATGCAGCCTGGTAACCGAACTTAATGGCTGATGAGGCTGCCTTTCGGGTGCCTTTCAAATGTGTGAATTGGTTGCTATGGAGATGGGTACAGATGTGTGAAAGTGTCACTTATATTGTGTCTGCTTCCAGAAAATAATGCAGACAGTTAAAACCGGCCATCTTTGGCAGAGGCCATTAAGAACAAATTTTGGTTTAGCTTTATTTTTTATTGGTGCCCTCCTATTTCTGAGAAATATTCATTATATACATACATTACTGAATTTGATAAAGATGTTCTGTTAAAAAAATGTACTGTTTACTGACATTTTAGTGAATATGTTCTACAATTCCCATATGTTTCTAATTTTAAAGAACGATCCAGGCATAACTGAACAAGGAACTGAAATGCAGGTGACCCTCAGTCTGTAGAATCCACAGGCCACCCCTCACACTTACACTTATATGCCCAATGGTTGAAATAAACACAATAATCAAAGTAAAGACGCAGTGCATATGAGATATATGTAGAAAAAAAAACTCCTACAGCCACACTGCTCTTCTGAATATTGAGTGTGTTGGTGCAGAAGCCTGTGGGACATCCTGAGACTTCTCGGGATCCCCTCAAGGTTGCTGGATATCATGGGTGGCCTGTACACTGGTACTGTGAGTGCTGTGCAGAGTGGAGGCAGAACCTCTGCATTTTTCCCAGATGATTCTGGGTTCGTCAGGGGTGTGCTCTTGTTCCTACTCTGTTCAGTGTTGGGCAGGGTCGTGCGGTTCAGCGGCTGTGGGGCATCTGTTGGTGAAGATAGATTCACGGATCTCGACTGCGCTTACAATGCTGTCTTCTTTGCGGAGTCAACGGAGGCTCTGATTGGGGCTCTCAAGAGACTGAGTGAGTGTTCTGAGTGTCTGGGCTTGTGAGTGTCCTGGATAAAAACCAAGATTCAGGCTTTTAATAACCTGTTGGGCACAGCCATCAGCAGTGTGTCTGTCTCTGTCTGCAGAGAGAGTGTCGAACTTGTTGAGAGGTTTACTTACCTTGGCAGTGACATTCATATCTCTTGTGACTCTTCCTATGAAGTCAGTAGATGAATTGAGAGATCATGGGGTTCATGAGTTCACTGGAAATGGGTGTGTGCCAGTCCTGATATCTAAGCAAAAGTCTTTACAGTACTGGTGCTTCCTGTTTTGCTAAATGGCTGTGAGACATGGACGCTATCCAGTGACCTGAGCCGAAGACTGGACCCTTTCAGTACTGTGTCTCTTCAGAGAATCCTTGGGTAACACTGGTTTGATTTTGTGTCAAATGAGAGGTTGCTCACGGAGTCTGCTGTGGCAGATGGATGGTAATTTCTGGAGGGTGGGACTGGAACGCGTGTCTGCTTGAAGGGGTTGCCAAAAAGGATCCAGAGGTGTTTCTTTGTGTGGTGGGTGCGGCAACACACTGTACCAGTGCATACTCCCCAACCTGACCTGACCTGACCTGACTCGACTCTCCCCCATGGGTGTGCTTTTGAGCAGGATGGCACAAGCAAACTGTGTCATCTCCCTTAAATTCCAAAGAAGGAAAAGTTAAACAAAAAAGATAAAATCAAGACACCTGAGAAAACTGCTAAATGAAGGACACCTTGTTCTGTGTTGCGTGCTTGTGCATGTATCCAGTCTTTCATGTTGATATACAGTATATGCAATTATCGTGTTTCTATTATCCATAAATTGCATTATTTTTTTCTTAAATCAGTTACCTTGATCTAAATCTAACAGCTTGGAATCCCAGTCTACAGGGGACAGAAAATAAATCGGAACCCTCGCCGAAATATTTCATTAGTTACTGTAATGGCCAAAAACAAAAGCAATAATCAATTGATTATCAAGGGAAGCAACATCCCTAATGAGGCACCTGTCTGTCACAGGGCCCAGTCATACATACATTTAAATTCAACTGCCCTAAAGCGGATGTCACATTACATGACCTCTACACATGGGGTATGTCACATTTGGCGGCTGCGGAAGCTGATTGCAGCGCAGTACCATGTCAGTTTAAATGATCAAGTCACTGGGTATGTCATGTTAGGTGCTGGCTTTACAGGAGAGTACCACCGACTGCCTTCACCTTCCTAAGAATATTTAAGTGAAGGCTACAACTGAAAATCCCTGGGGAGATCACCTAATGTGACATGGCCTTAAGCTGCATGCTTTGGGTGTGAGACTGAAAAACTAGTAGACCCTAAGGAATCAAACAGAATCAATAATCAGGCCTAGGATTTGATCCCAGGACATAGAATCCATGAGTTGGCTCTACAAACTAATGCAAGCCACCCTTAACAATATCTAATTAACAGAATTTTCAGGTAATGTTGTGAATTGCTAATTTTGTTTAAAGTAAATGCGGGATTTTGTAGGGTTGTGTCACAATTTAAAAAATATTGCACTATAATTGTATTATAATATACTATAATTGTATAATTGCTGGGTTGCTGGGTTTGCTCTCTAGCCAGGACTGTCTTAACTTTCTCTCTGTAATTCTTATTTTATGTCTGCAGGTTTTTTTTCAATAAACAAGCTTATGCAATTTGTTTTTCTACAATCAGAACTTGTAAAACGGTATATCTACTTTACATCTGAATCTTTAAAAATATACACCCCCACATTACTTAAATGTTTAAAATAGCAAAGCTTATTATCCAGCCTGTTGTAAAACTCATGTCTCTCAGTTTTTTAAACAATTCTTAGTGTAAAGTTGTGAAAATGAGGAGATCACAGACCCTTGCACAAGTAAATAATAATATTCTTAACATTTATGCCTTCTAACGGAGACAAGAAGTTTAAAGCACTGTCACTGGGCTATCAAGCTCATTTTACAGGTAAACAGCACAAAGTATTTGACCGATGTATTGTTGTATTAGCTGTCAGTGCAGGAAATTCGCCAAATTCTTACATGAAATATTCTGTCCATTAGTTTAGAATATGCAGCATAAATCATACATATGGCACACAACTACAAAGCTAAAATAGGTAATGCAATACTTTTGTTATTGATACTATTCAGAAATGTATAGAAAAAGAAGCAGACTGTGTTCATATAATTAAGGCTAGGTAGATATTTAAATAAGGGCAGCACGGTGGCGCTGCTGCCTCGCAGTTAGGAGACACGGGTTCGCTTCCCGGGTCCTCCCTGCATGGAGTTTGCATGTTCTCCCCGTGTCTGCGTGGGTTTCCTCCGGGTACACCGGTTTCCTCCCACATTCCAAAGACATGCAGGTTAGGGGCACTGGCGATCCTAAATTGTCCCTAGTGTGTGCTTGGTGTGTGGGTGGGCTGGCGCCCTGCCCGGGGATTTGTTCCTATCTTGTGCCCTGGGATTGGCTCCAGGGTGACCCTGTGTTAGGATATAGTGGGTTGGATAATGGATGGATAGATATTTAAATATTTGAAAAAATGTGTTAAAAATTAAATAGGCACAGTTAATAGATATCATAGTTTAGTGATACTCTATGTTCAGTATGTCTGCAAATTAATCAAAACAACAAAACTGCTCCTTCAGCAGTCAGTATTGACTAATTGCACAAAAAAGACCCCCTAGTCTGTCTCAATCTCTACCAGCTTGAAAAAAAAAATGGCAGTCGTGAAAGCAGAAAAGCCAGTTGCTCTTCTATAAAGATCACTAACTTAACTGATCATTAAGAGTTCAAGCTTGTCAGGCGTAATTCAGCTATTAGTAGCAACAAGTACATTTGTTTCCCTCAGCTGTAACTGTTAGGCTTCAAAGCAAAACCACAGCCCATTGTTTCTTAGAGTAAACAGTCATTCTTAATTTTCTTCTCACTTCCTACAGTCTTAGAGCAAACTGTAGTATCACATTTTATTTAAAACATTTCAGTTTGAGGGCTATGCTGTTTAAAAAAAAAACTAAGACATTTGATTTTAATGTTTATGTACACAACACTGTTTACTCATGAAACACATGATGATGTACTAAAGTCGACGGCCAAACCATTTTCGCTTAAAGTTTTCAAAAATGGAAATTTTCTTCATGAGTGTAAATCATACATACAACTTAAAATTCTTTGGCAAGTTTCACTCTGGTTAAATATCTCTGGAAGTCTGCTCCTGGAAAAAAGTACATATTATTATGACAAATTATTTTTCTTTCCTGTAATATTTCTGATGCAAGTAACTTAAACATTCAGTTACTAATTAGAAGCCCTGATACTCATACATGGATGTGCAGCTTGATGCACACACAGCTCATTCATACACCTCCTCCGCAATCAGACTTTTTCCCTTCAAGTCTTTACTCTATTCATTCACCTTGGAACTTAAAATTCAGGACTAAACTGTGAAAGTGGTGTTGGCTTTGGTGACGATCAGTAGCTCTGGTAAGTATTGTTTGTGTTTCAACATGTTTTCAACTAAAACTGAATAAACCATTTTCATTAAAATCTGTACATTCTGTATACACATTGCTTACTGTAACAGAAAGACATATTTCATATGAGCAACTTGTCAATCACCTTTAGACTCAAATACAATAAATTATGTACATACAATATTTTTTTGTTTTTAGAATAGATGTCACTTAATTAAGAAAGGAAGAAGGAAGTCATAAAAGCAAAAAAAATTTAATATTCCATTAGATTTAGTTAACTACCGTACATAGCAACAATGATTTTTTTCTACAAAAACTGCAGTAAAAATAATGCATATATATATACACACACACACACACATATATATATATATATATATACACACACACACACACACACACACACACACACACACACATATATATATATATATATATATATATATATATATATATATATACATATATATATATACATACAGACAAAGCAAGAGAGTGATGGAAATGTCTTATTAATGTGGGCAGGCAATTCAGATACTGTACATCGATAACAAAATACACAGTTGACCTTGTACAGTAAGACACTGTATATGAGTTGTTTTGATGATACATTCCTAGGCCAATTTAAATTCACTCAGATATATCATTTTTTACAAAGAAATGAGAAAATATAACTGAGAACATTTAGTACAAGTCATAAACTAACAAAATAATATAATAGAAGGGGTTAACTTATGCAAGAGAAAGTCTGTCTCGACTCCTCTCATTCCTGAGGTTTTTGCTGAGATAGTATAAATGAACATTATTTCAATGACTAGTATTACTATATAAGCATTATGTAGACTACAAGAACACTCTATGGACAAAACAGAAATTATTTCAAAACCAAAATACTGGATCTTCCTTTTGAAATAACAAGAAGCCACTCAGAAAATCATACAAGTAATAGAATTTGATAATTGGCTCTTTCCAAAAGGCAAAAACCTGTTATGTGAAAATAACAAATTACTCCAAGATATCTTGAATATTTTGAAATAGATAATTGTGAATATGTATAAATTCTGATAAATCAGGCATACAAAGAATTATTATTATTAAAGGGAAATGAGAAAATAAAGGTAAATAAAATAACAACTGTGCAATCACAAGAGGTTTTCTTAAATGGAGTTCACTATGAAAGGCACTATATACTGACTAACAAATTGCTGTTTTTATTAAGCAGTGACTTCTGACTGTTCTGATTCTACCATTTCATACTCTGTACCATGGCTTCTTACTGAAGTGACTGCTGTAGTTGTTTTCATAAAAGCACTACAGAATTAATAATGATTGATTGATAGCTTGTGTCTCACATACTAAAAGTGTTTTTCTGTTATAAAAACTAATAAATGTGACATATATTATTAATAAATATGGTTTCTTTTAAAGAAGCATATGCACCCAATTTGGAAGTTGTTTTTATTTGACATCCATTTTTTTAAACGGTCTTCATTTTATGCAGGTTCATAGAGAGTTGGATCCTACACTATAGGACAGGATTCAAAACAGAAACCATCCCTGAACAAGACGCCAGTCTATTGCAGGACACAATGACACTCACACCTACATTCATTAAAACTAGGCACACTGTGTCACCAGTCTATATAACCCGTGAGCCCTGAGATGTGGGAGGAAACTGGAGTACCCAAAGAAAACCAATGTAGAGTCCAAACTATTTAAATACTGTACTTGGGCCAGAGACTGAACACAGATCACAGCTGGTGTGAGGCAATAGCACAAACACAAACAGCATCTTTGCAGACACACTATTTTATTTATGAACTTTTCAGGTTTATCAAGGCATTTTGTAGAATATATAAAGTACTCATTTAGTTTGCTTCCTAAATTTGTAAGATTTTGTAAACCAGTTCTTGTATTTAGAAAACATCCAATATGTTATTCTTTTCTTCTGCCCTTTTGGGTGTATTTTAACATATTAAACCTTATAAGTGTATGTTACAAAATGAAATAGTCACTTTTTCATAATTTCTAACTAACTAATATCTATTTCAAAATGTATGTGCAATTTCATTTTCTTTTTTTAATTTAAATTTGCACTGCTATCCCATCTATAGTTACCTCCTGAGTCCACCCATTGCTGTCAGAAAAGGCTTCTAATGAATAAACATTTTTTTCTTTTAATTTGCAGGTGTAAACTATTTAAAGGCTCAGCAGAGACTTTGTTTCCTGAGAGTCCTCAGGAAGAATAACATCCCCCAGAAACTGCTGGTGTCCTTCTATCGCTATTCTATTGAGAGTACCTTGTGCTACTGCCTCTGCATGTAGTTTTCCAGCTGCACAACAGCGCAGAGGAAAACACTTCAGCGGATCTTAAAGACTGCCCAGCAGATCATCGGCTGTTCTTCACCCTCTCTGGATGAACTGCACAGCTCTCGCTGCCTCAGGAAAGCAGAAAACATCTTGTAAGACTCCTCACACCCCGCTCATGACATGTTCCAACTGTTGCCATCAGGCAAAAAGATATAGGAGCATCAAAATAAAGACAAATAGACTGAATAACAGTTTCTACCCTGTTGCTATTAGGGCACTGAATGCCACCTAATCACCTCCAGTGCAGCAGTGCAATAGATGTCATCTTGTTCAATGGTGTTTCATGTGCAATTAAGGTCTTATGTTGAATGTTTGTGTTCTACCTTATTTCTTCTTATCCTTTTGTAATTATATTTATTTATATTTTGACACCGCAGGGACTGCACCTAATTTCGTTGTATTTGTTACAATGACAATAAAGATATTCTGATTCTAAAGAATAGTCTGATTTTTATAAATGAGTGAGGCTTCTGGGAAATCATTGGATTTATATTTTTTTAGTTTAAACACTCTCAAAGAAAAATCTAGCAAATAAATCAGTTCATAATTTAATTACTTGCCTTGTTTCTGGTATCTATCTGTAGTCAGAGGTTAGCATCACATTATGACGAATAATTTTAATAAATAAGGAACTCTGTCAGTCCCTTTGCTCCATTTATGATAAGCAAGCATTAAACAAAATTTATTGATATACCGTTTTCACTGCTTTTAGCAAATTTTAAAAATGCATTTCCCGGGTAAGGTTTTGTCCATAATTTAATTCTAGTTTCTTTATATATGACATTTAAAAATCAGCAAATAAATATCTTTAATTAGAAGTTGGTAAATTAAACTCCATGACAGAAAAAACAGCAGTCAATTTGGCTCCCAGGAATGAGTTTGGTGTGAGGCAGGATGATATTTTTGGAAAATCCATTAAGTATTATTAAGTCACAAACTGTTATCAACACTAAAACTAAATTAATTTATGAACAATAAATTCTGATGAACTTTATTTTTCAAATCATTGTTATGATCATCCATACATGAAACAACCAAAATCAGACCAAGATGGAAACAGAACGTAAATGAACAAGCTCACAAATGAATTTGGGTTTGTCTATCCAAGTTTATCTTCTTGCAGGACAACGGTAATGTGCTTTAAGAATAAACATAAAAATATTTAAGCATTTAACAATAGGAAAGGTATCCAGTATAAACTGTTTAGGCAAAAGAAGAGACATACCTATGTTGTAAACGACAGAAAATTTCAAGGATGTTCACCCAGCATAAATGTGATTAAACAGAGTTAACCACAAAGAGTATTTTTTTTTTTAAAAAGCCTCTTTTGCCAAACCTAATATTTAAAAAAATACATGCAATTTTTCACAAGCACAATCACTCATGTAAGCATCCTATTATCTAAAACAGCATCTAAAATACAGTCACACATAAGTATTATTAATATTACAGACAGTAGTGGTTATTCCTGAAGGAATTCATGTCTTAGCAACGAACACAACAGAGGCCACATTGACAAAAAATAAGACCACCTTTTCCAAAATTCTTTTTGGTTTTAAAACCATCACAAGAGCAAAACATCTCACTGTATTCCTGCTAATGATAGTATCCAGGCATGCAGTGTTATAGTCACTGAAAAGGCAAGCAATGCATCACAGGAAAAAAGGTGAATAATGAAGTCAGTTTCACAATCACAGTGAGTCACAGTGTTTTTATAGTCCTTATGTGCCAAGAAAACCCAAAAGGCTTTTCTTTTATATACATAAATCAAAGTTGCCCTTTTGCTGTTACTGTGTATGCAGTATGACACTACCCTGTACCAATATAATGTTGCTTACATGTACAAGGCATTTTAAACATTGAAACAAAACAGAGGATCTGTGTTTTATGTCATTATTTACTTCTCTACTTTCAACAAGATTTATAAAAGCAAGCATTTTATACAATTCTTTCATTATGGTAGAAAACATACTTTTAAGTACAGTAGGTAAATCTGCATTTTCTTGCATTTTTGGCAGGCACAAAAGCTGAACTCTGGTTGCTTAATATCAGTCCTCTGTTAAGAAAAACACATTTTCATTGCTATTCATGCATGTTGCTAGATTACTTATGTTAAAAGAGATGAAATCAAAAAGAAACAAATTAAAATGCCTTTCATGTGGACACCCAGACTCACACAAATGGGAACAATTTAAAGTCACCTAAAATCCATCTTTGTAATATGCAAGGAAACAGGAGTATTGGACAAGAATATGGTGTGAACATTCAAAGTTCACAGAGATAGCGGCCAGTCTGGGATTGAACTGAATTTCCTGGAGCTGTAGAGCAACCACCCTTTTTATAAGGTAAGTAAAAGATTTAAAAGTATCCTTTAATTATCTTACAATTGTAAATTCTAATGATTTTTAAGGAAATAAATGTTAAACAACATTGTTAAACAGTATGAGGTCAATCATGGACAATAAAAAAAACTAATTTAAAATTTAAATACAAACACAATACAGTTTACAAGGGGGCGTGAAGTGTGACAGTTACATGTTTTTAAACAATAGGCAGATGGATAAAAAAAATCTAGCTATAGTATGCAAAAGTATCATAAATCACGTACTGCTGTTAACATTAAACAGTGCTAAAAACTATGACATAGCTCACTGATGATCACTTAAAAACACTGTGGCAGCAAACACATCAGTTTGGGGTTCACTAGTATAACAGTTCCACACTTCTACAGTTGAACAATGTCATAATGTATGAGTTCATGTTTCACCAATACCCTTCATTGTTTACAGGTATATCTTAACAATATACAGTAGTTTATCCACTAATGTATAACTTATGCTAATTGTTTCTCTGGTCGGGAAAACAATCCAAATTGTCAACAAGGACGAAGGATTCAATTTCCGCAAAATGACAATATTTTGTTATATTTAAAAGTAGATGAACAAGGAGGATAAAAATAAATGCTATCTGCTACATCTCTGCAGTTTAGCGTTTTTTTTTTTTGGTTGCTATTTCATAAAGAATGCCTTGTAGCATCTTAAATAGCAGAATATTTGGCAGCATACAAACCTCACTACAGTTTCAAACTATAAAAAACAGTTACAGAAAGCAACACACAGTTGACAGTTAAATGCAAACACTGCATTTTGTAATTTGTGGACATATGACAAATGTTAGTCATAAAAAAACACAAGATACCAGTAAAGCATATTGTATGATTAGCATCCCTCTCCAGGAGAGAGTTAAGATAATGCCAATAATGTGTTAAGGTCAGTGCATGCATTTGTACAAACTGCCACTTCCAGTAATCAGCAAGATGTACATGTACTGTAGGTATCAAGCTAAATGCCTATATATGCCATGCAGCTGCACATTTCAGCCAAGTTTTGTTTTAACAAAATGACCCACATGCCCTAAAAGAAAAATCTCTAACTGATAAATAATATTGATAAACTGCCAGTGTTAAGCAGCATTCAGTGATTGGAAGATTAAGCAGTACTTTCGATACAGCAGGCCTTTTTATATGAACTCTGATTCCATTAAAGGCACTGTTTAAATGCCATGCAATTTATTTGCCCAACACTGATTATCAAGTATCTCTGGAATTGAATCCAAATTGAAACCAAACATTTCCTTGATGGACTAACAATAGAACATAAAGTGAAAGCACAGTGAAGGCTATGAGTGACTATCAAGGTAATGCACAGATATCAAGTGACTTCCCTTCCAACTGGTCTTCATGGGAAGCAAGGTGTTATTTAAATCCAAAGACTGTAGTCCAATGGAAAATGCTTGAAACAATTAAATGGTTCCATCTTTCACTTTTCACACATCCAGCCAGCTTCTTCAATGAAACTTTGCTGCTGGAAGGTCTGGGCGTCTTGTCTGAATTATTTTTGGTTTTGGGCAGTTCTTTGGTTCCTCTTCGTCTTCTTCATTGTCACTGTCGCAGACATGGACAACAACACTAGGAGTGGACTCCGTTCCTGCATGAAGCTCATATTTCTCTCCTGAAAGAACAACAATTGAATCACAGATTATTAAAGCTTATTTTTTATTCAATCATATTGTACCACACCAAAAATGAACTTACAAAATCATGATTACTGTATTTGAATATGAAGTAATGAAAAATGAAAGGTCTGTTAAAGCTTTCATAAGGATATTTATGAAGTTATCTTTTTTTCCTTTCCACTTGTCATTTATACTTTACGACATTCCTAAGATTAGGTCATAGTATTAGCAGTGAAAATGTGTTTAGTGGCTTTAAAATTTGTAATATGTGTATGCAGTAACTATGTAAGATTTAGAGAGCCTGATGACTATTTATGCTTTTATGTTCACTAATACAAAATCTGTATATGTATTGTACCCATGCAATTACTTTCTGTAAAAAATGACCAAAAGTAGGACATTTTGTTATTCTCACCTACAGTATTTAAATAAATTTAAATTCAGTTATATATCCTAAATGCGACTATTTGTAAAAGTAGTGCCATTCAAAAACTGACATTCACAGGAAGTTAATTTTGTTTATACTATTGCCTTTAAAAATATTACTAATATCTTATGCAGCTAGTGAGGAATCGTTAGTGCTGATGCTCAGAGATCAAATATTGTAGGTTTAAATTCCATACCCAGTGAGCTCTTGGATGTTTTGCATAAAAATTCGCTGGGGCTCCTCTGCATTAGAGTGTAAGTGTTCTGAGCCATAATATGCTGTGGTGTAAGGGTCCAAGAATCACCAGGTGGTTTTGGAATTGGAATTCTTTATATCTGGTGGTGGAAAGCAGTCATTATAATGGGCCAAGGTGGCCTCAGAGCATGCCAATTACAAATCAAGTTTAATAAGCTGGACGTTATACACAACCCAATATTTCAAGACTGGAAAGAATCAAGCCAATTCTTTATTTTAATATCAACAAATTTAGTTATCTGATTTGGATTGTAAAATTGGAGTTGCAGTGTTTGTTTTTCATACCAGAATTTGCAATATTTATATGAATTTGGCAGACCAATACTGTTTAAACTAATATTAAACACATACATGAGTATCTTACAATGTAGCTACGTTATTGCCTATTGACACTGAAAGCAAAGCAGACTCAGCATCAGGATGGCGGGTACAAAAATGTTAGTTATAATAAAACTGATTAAAAGATGTAATTTGAAGTCACTGAATGCTGTAATCAATAGAGCTTTACAGGGGCAGGCATGAGGATGCATAGTAGAAAAGAATTTACATATTAATAGAAGGAATTATATACGTCAAGAATCAATCAATTGGTGGTGAACTTTAAGCATGGAAAAAGATTATTTTCACCTACGTGAATCAATGGCCAGGTTTTAAAGGCAGCACAGAATTTCAAGTTCTTAAAAACCAACATTTGCAGGTCTATAAACACATCTGTTAAAGTCAAGCACCTTCGCTAACATCTGTTCTTTTTGAATCAATTAAAAAAGTTTGGAGTGTCACGAGGATGCAATCACCATTTTGTACAGGTCATTTAATTAGCTACTACATCACAGTTTGTTAAGACAGTCTCACAGTCGAGAACAGGAAGCAGCAAGAGAGCTGAATTCACAGCTTCTCAAAGCATTGATCACCACCTCTCTGATGTTGATTCGCTCTACTACTTTAAAATGTAATCCAAAGCCATTGACATTTTTTCAGTTTCATGCCACATCACCTCCCTACTCTCTTTTCATCTGGTAAGCAATTTGGGTCTATCAAAACCAGGTCTACCGGATTTGATAACAGTACTTACCCACAACCTGTGAGATGCATGAGCTGAACATGTTGACCATAACAGTTTCCTATCCAAGTTTGATGACTTGTATAATAGCGTATAATAGTGTTTGTGTTAATTGGTTTGGGGACAACAGGGAAATAATAATTTCTGTATATGTTTTACAATACACCTGTACTGATGTGTAATATTAGCGAGCTTCACTAAGTTACATTCCATGAAACCCATATTATTATGGCAATAAAGTAATGTATAATCACAAATTCTAAAACAAAATGCTGAGTAAGTTATTTCAACAATATATCTCTATTTAAAAATTACATAAAAGCAAGCTGTAAAAGGTATTTTAAGTGGTCAAATATATTTATAGTGAAAAACAGGTAAACTAACCATCCATAACCTGCATAATCCAGTTAAAGTCCTGTAGCCAATAGCATCAGATGCAAGGATGGACGAACCCCATAAGGGGCAGTTAACTGCAGGACACACTCACACACACTCCTACTCTAAATCATATAAAGTAAGTTTTAAATCCCAAATTAACCTAATAACAACATCATTAGAAATGTAGGAGGAAAACTGGACTGAGGATAAATCATGCAGAAATGGATACATCTTTCAGACTGAACACAGACTGCACCCAGGTTAAGATTAAGATCATTGCAATCTTGGTTTCAGTTTCACATCAGAAAATCGCAGAAGTGTATAGTCTTTATTATTTAATTCAATCTTGATTGAATGAAATACATAAAAATGAAGAAATAAAATTAAAGATAAGCCCTTCATTAGATGATATGGCAAGTATCATTTCATTTACAGTAACCCTTTTTCCTTTTTCGGTTTCTGGTTCCTTAAAGCAATCCTAGCAGTACATAGTTCATTTTCTTTTGCAGAGTAAGCAAGTATATTCAAGTAGCATAGATTCAAAACTAAAACAGCACCCTCAATTTCACAGAAATTGTCTGAGGTTTTGCGCCACACTGTTTCCCAAAAATTAACTATAACTACTGTGCATATTCAAACTTAAGCAATACAAAGCTAAAATGTATTTTTTGCTTACAGAGTATTTGGGGATTAACGCTTTCTTCACTGACTTTTCTCCTCATATCTGACGTCAATGCCACTAGCTAATGCCAAGGGCTTATTGGTCAGTGTCATAGACGGAATTTGTGTGATTGGGCTTATAATAGCAACACTGAACAGGCAGACTCACATTATAGTGAATTCCAAAAGCATAATACAGAACCTTTCACCAAAAGGGACAAAGGTTTAAAAATATCCTCATGTTAAGAATTTTACATTTTTTATCTTAAGTGGAAACATATCACAGCTAGCCAACATTCTTTTAAATGTAACTAACAATCTATTTCAATCTGATTATGGTTTATATCATTGAAATTAGAAGTCCTTCTGGAAGGAGGACAGCTAGAGGCTCATAAAAGGTAAGGCTGTGATTGAAGAGCACTTTGGGTCTCAGAAAATATAATCTACTGTACAGTTACTAAGGCCCCTAATAATAATAATAATAATAGTGCCTTTGTTTAGGATTTGATAGCTTATGCTTCATAGATAGAACATATTGCAAACATTGCAAGACTTACACTATATCTGAAAAGCTTACCTCACAGCTCCAGGGATCTGGGTTTGAATTTTACTCTAGCCACTGCCTATGAGGAGTTTCCATATTCTGATTCTCAACTGTTCACGTTGACTTTGTCTGGCTACTCTGATTTGATCCTAAACTACAGACAACATGATTGCTAGGTTAGCAGTGGAGGTCTGGAGTGAGTATAGAAAGAAAACCTTCTGGTCAATCATTAATTAATGCCTTCAGCTTCCAGAATATTATTTTGCTTCCAATAGGTGGGTTAAGAAAAAGTCCACAAAATGTCTATCATAGAATTTTTGAAGTATTTTTCCACTAGAGCTACTTTGAGCTACATTATTTGTATGAAAATCTGCTATATAAATAAATGTTGTTGTTGTTGTTGTAGAGTGCCACACAGAGTGGAATTGTTACTTCACAGAGTTTGCATCACAGGCTTGGATTCTTCTTGGTCAACCGGGGTCCCCAGCTAATTACTAATAAACTGGTTACTGGGTTACTGTTATTGAAATTATTTTCTTCCAACTTTATACACCATGTGTAGAAGTGTTTGGGTGTTCTATAAAATATGCTGATATCCCATTTAGAGGGGGTGGTGGTACTTTTCTTGTCTCTTGCTGGTATGTCAGGCTCAGTGAAATTTAAAGGATCTTGAACATGTGAGAAGTTATAACGGTTAGATGTAGCAATCACTTTACTGGTAGGGATGTTGAGTGGCCAGAGATAAGTTATAAACAGAACCAGTTTCAGGGGTGAGTGAAAGTTTCTTTTTATAGTATATTAATGCTTACAAAGAGTGCTAGTAGGTGAATCACACCACCAGTGCAGTGGGCCAGGCTAGAATTTGGAGTTGATGATCTCATTCTTGTGTGTTTTGTTAAATAAAACAACTCCTTTTGATACTTTACAGTTGTGTGGCATTTTTGCTGTGGATTGGAAAAGTGCACAGAAGTACCAAAATGGATAAAGGCTGTTTCCATGCTGAAAAAAAAAAAATATTAGAAATGCCTTGTTACATTATTATCATGTGTGATGAAAACTTAAAACCATAAAACAATTGTTTCTAATTTACTTTTTTCACATGTGTAAATACCATTTACTAATTCTTATAAAATAATTATAATAATTCTTAACAATTACATAGTGCTTTTCTCGCTACTCAAAGCGCTTTACACAGAACTTCAAATACCACTAATGAGCATCATCCACCACTATTGCGCCAGTATGCTCACCACACATTAGCTGTTAGGTGGACAAGAGTTGAGAGATAGTTAGCCAATTAAAGGCAGGGGATGATTAGGGAGCCAGGATGAGCAGGCCATGGTGGGCAATTTTAGCCAGGGCATCTGGATACACCCTACTCTTTATAAAGGATACCCTGGGATCTTTAATGACCACAGAGAGAGTCAGGATCTCAATTTTAGGTCTCATCTGAAGTATGCAGCCATTTTTAAAGCAAGGTGTTCCCATGACTGCACTGGGGCATTGAGATCCACATTCAGACCTCAGGGTAAACACTGCCTGCTGGCCTCACCAGGGCCCGAACATGCTTAGCTTCAGGTCGATTACCTGTTCCAGCTTTTAATCAGCACTCTTCCCATTATATGAGTTGTAAAGAAATTGTACAGTATAGATATGTCAAATGTACCTAACTATGTACTAATATTCATACTGTCATTGAAATGGAAGATGCTGAAAAGGAACTTCAAGAAATGTCACTGTCATTAAAAGAGTTTACCAATGCATTTTGCTATTAGCTTACTAATAATATATTATACTAAAAAAAGGCATATAAAAGTATGGTGTCATTTTTTCATGTGTGTAGAGTTTAAACACTCTCTCTCTATTTGTATTGATTTTCTTCATTTCTTGCCACATGAACAACAACAACAACAACATTTATTTATATAGCACATATTCATACAAACAGTAGCTCAAAGTGCTTTACATAATAAAGAATAGAAAAATAAAAAACACAATATGAAAACAAAATAAATCAGCATTAATTAACATCGAATAAGAGTAAGGTCCAATGGCCAGGGGGGACAGAAAAAACAAAATAAAAACTCCAGACGGCTGGAGATGAATACTGTACATGATGAAACACGTGAGTCTCAAGAATCATGGCTGGCTGTTGCCCTGGATAGTGTGTAAGTCTATCACTGACTATGCTCAGGCAGAACTTTCAAACCCAGGACTCTACAGCTAGAAGCAGCAGCACCAAAACTAGGGTACGGTACCATATATATTTTGAAATGTGGAACTATAAAATACTTCTACATAATGAAAGCAAGATTTTTTGACAGTGGAACTGAAAATTTTTTATGGATATTTATATTTGTGTCTTTTTTAAATTTAAGGATACCTATTATTCTCAATTTTAACAATACAAATTAACCCTTTATATGCATTTAATTTGCTTCATAATATTTTAATATATGTATGTTTTCATCTGTCATAATGATTTACAGGAGTTACATTTATTTTCATATAGTTTTGGTGTTGGAAACTATCTTGCAATTAAAAATGGGGAAGTGTAGAGGTATGTTTAATATAAACACAGTTGGGTTCCTACAAATGCATTGTGACATCTTAGGAAAACTGGATGACTGTTAACACAACAAACACTCCAGCCCTTTGCTAACTGTAAAACTATTTTATCCCAGTAGATGGCTGCAGCGAGCCAGCTTAGACTTGCTTGAGTTCTGTCTCCAGTGGTAATCAGTTGTGATTTCTCATGTCCCATAGGAGAATACTGGCACAAAACAAAGAATATTAATCAAAGAAGATAAAAAGAAATTGCGTGTATGACTGCACATCCATCTTTGTTAAACTTTGTATCATTCTCAAAAATAAAGTCAAGTGGAAACATTCTTAAATAAGCAATATAGGCTGTACTTAGATGGTGCTCAAGTAAAGGGCTGTTGAGTGTTACATGAACATTACCATTTTTAAAAATAATTATCCTTTGATAACTGAAAGACTGAGATGCATATGCATATTAGGTTATTGTGGCCTCTTACTTCAATCACTAACAGTCTTGGCAGGAGAAGAGTGAATTTTAAAACTATAAGGGAATACAAAAAATGGTATCTGTAATTGTGTTAATTATATTTTCTTTTATCAATTGCATTATCAGAAAAGCCTTATAGAATATGTGGTGGAACATAATGCCTGTATTGCCATATTGATTATGCAGTTATTTCATGACTTTTGTTTTCTCAATAAAATAAAAAGAAATGCATATAGGTGTGAATGCAGGATAGTAGAAATTGCAAAATATGTGGCACAGAAATAAAGTGAACACTGTAGCTATTCTGAGTTACAAGAATGGCAAGAATAACTAAAGAAACCAATGGAACAAAATAGATGGATAGATGGGGTTGGCCATTTTCAGCCATGCCACCAAGTTATACCGCACCATAAATTTCCTAATATAAGTGATGGTTGCAACTTTAAGCATGTTACAATAGACTGTCAGATACACAAGCCCTGAGGGCATTTTAACTATGGGGGTGTGACACTCTAACTAACTATGCATCTGCTTCATGTGTTTTATTAATCAATACAGTTCTATGCAAAAGCATAAGACACAGCTTGACAAATACAGATTTGTGCTAGCCTGTCTGGTTCTGGTTTAAGCTTTACTGAGAATATGGACATCCAAAATGAGATGTATTAATTTTCTTTGTAGAATTGTATTCCACAGAATCAAAGATCCTCACAAAAAGTGAAAGAAGTATGTGTAAAGGTTTTTAACCTCCTCTAATGCTCTCAAGAGTGGCATAGGCGCATAATTGCGGATAGAAGCTAAATAATTAATTATATTTTATGCATAATGTTGATACTTTTTCCTTCTTTTTAAATCAAACTGATTAAAACAGTCATTGTGTACCTGTTTATTATTTTTTATTTGGAAAAAAAAACAAAAAATTAATATTTTGTTTGTAAATGTGTGGGCACTCTCTGTATAATGATGATTGTAAATATGTGCACTTATCAACCAATCACATGTACAAAAGGTCATTTACCATCTTGTTGCTTCTTAATGACAGAAATTCTCCACTCAGCTAGCTCCCCTTTTGTTAGCAACATTCACAGAAGCTAGAGACAAAACTCTACCTCAAACTTTTCGCCAAACATTAGTCACCGTCTTTTTAAACAAAATAAGGACTTATTACAATGTGCATCATACAGACCAATTTCACTTCTGAATAATGATGTTAAGATACTCTCCAAAGTCCTAGCTAGAAGGATGGAGAAAGTGCTGCTGCCTTCGGTAATATCACAAGACCAAACTGGATTTATTATTGGCAGACACTTAGCTTCCAATCTTTGGCACCTATTTAATGTAATATATTCAACAGCAAAGTCAAACACTCCAGAGATATTACTATCGTTGGATGCACAAAAAGCATTTGATATGATTGAATTGAACTATCTTTTCACTACATTGGAGAAATTTGGGTTTGGCCTGAACATTTGTGCATGGATCAAACTACTGTATACCAGTCCAGAAGCTTCAGTTTGTATTAACAACATTAATTCAGACTACTTTAAACTAGAACGTGGTACCAGACACGGATGCCCCTTGTCACCACTGCTTTTCAGAATCGCCATTGAGCTACTGGCAGTTCACTGTCGAAATGCTTATGAGATAAAGGGGATTATCAGAGAAGGACTTGAACAGAAAATGTCTCTATATGCAGATGATATGGTACTGTATATATCAGATCCACAAAATACTGTGCTTGCAGTCCTAATAGCACTAACACAATATTAGATTGGACACCTTCCCTTTTATCACTGCAAATCAGTTTAAATACCTAGGGGTAACATCACAAGTAAACATAAAGCTCTTTATCAATAAAAGTTTGCCGTCTGTATGCAAAAAATTAAGCAAGACTTGTATAGATGGTTAACCCTTCATCTCAGCTGGAAGAATTAACATTGTTAAGATGAATATCCTTCCTAAACTTCTCTTTTTATTTCAAAACATTCCAGCATACATCAATAATCGTTTTTTTAAGAAATTAGATTCAACCATAACCTAATTTATTTGGAATTCAAAACATCCACATATCGAAAGAGTGACCCTACAAAGACCTAAGGCAGAAGGTGGCATGGCTCTACCTAACTTTCAATTTTATTACTGGGCAGCAAACATACAAACCATAAAAACATGGACATGGACACAAATAGATGAACATACACAGGCTTGGTCCGCAATATAAAGAAGTACTGCAGGATTTTATTTCTATTCTTTACTTTGTGCCCCAATAAATGCAAGTTATTGCCAATATACTAACAACCAAAATGTGCTTCACTCAATCAGAATATGGAACCAATGCAGGAAGTATTTTAAGATAGAGAAACTTTAATCTGTGGCACCTCTGCACGAGAACCACCTTTTTCCACCCTCGCAAACATATGCAGTTTTTAATATCTGGAAAAAATTTGGGATTAAATCACTCAGAGATCTGTACATAGACAACGTCTTTGCATCCTTTGAACAATTGCATTCCAAATTTAACTTTCCAGCAACACATTTCTTTCACTACCTTCAAATTAGGAACTTTGTTAAACAGAACCTGCCCAATTTTCCTCACATCCCACCTCCCTCTATGCTGGAAAAAATATTGTTCAGTGTCGAGGACTCAGACAGCATTTCTGCAATATATAAAACCATTTAACAGTCCCTCCCTTTCAAAGATCCAAAAGGACAGTGGGAAAAATATCTCTCACTCAATATCTCAGAAAAGGAGTGGAAGGTAGCAATGCAGAGAATTCATTTGAGCGCCATATTTTTCAACTCAAAATTATATATAGTGCACATCTGTCTCGTTTAAAATTGTCCAAAATGTTCCAGGGCAAGATCCAACCTGTGAACGCTGCAATTAAGTTCCAGTCTCACTGGATCACGTTTGGGCCTGCACCAAATTAACATCATTCTGGACCAAAATCTTTAAATGCCTTTCAGACAGCATTGGTGTCACAATCCCTCCTAACCCATTAACAGCTGTGTTTGGTGTACTTCCAGATGGGCTTAAAGTGGAGAAGGACAAACAAACTGTAATTGCCTTTACTACACTATTGGCACATAGACTTATCTTGCTCAACTGGAAGAATCCTAACTCTCCTCTTTTAAGTTAATGGGTAACTGGAAAAAAATCAAATTCTCACTTAGAGGATCTGTGCAGAACTTTTTCAAAACCTGGCAGGATCTAGTCAATAACATTTTAGAATAAGCATTTAAAGCACTGAGGAAGCAAATACTCTCCCTATTTCTTTTTCTTCTCCATTTATCCTTATTCACTTATTAATTCATCTGCTTACTGATTTTTACTAGCTTTAAGTTTTACTCTGCTGGCCATGCTCTCTTTCTCAGGGGTGGGGGTTGATATGTTTTCAATCCTATATTTTTGTAAAAATTGATCTATTTGTATGGAAGGTTGTGTGATTTCAATAAAATCAATAAAATTAAAAAAATAATAATAGTAAAATGCTCTTCAATATTGAGTTAATAGTTCCACTGTAATGACTAATTGTGAAGAGGTTACAATCGCCAGTGGAATAAATAAAATTAACAGAAATACTAATTAATACAGTGAAAACCAGATTCATGGTTGTGGGTAAAAATCCTATCCTTGGGAATTCTTGGGTTGGTTTGTGTGTGTTCTCCCTATGTCTGCATGGCTTCTCTTCTAATTTACTCTGACTTTCCTATAACATTACCATAAATTTCTGTGGAAGGCTAAAGGTCAATTTTAAAATGGTTCCTGGATGTGCGCGTGTGAGTGCATGTGTGTGTGTGTGGGGGGGGGGGGGGGCCCCAGTGGTGGAGTGATGCCCTCTGCCGGGTTGTTACTCATCTGAAAGCCATTCATGATGCTGAATTGGATTAGGCCAGTCTAAGTTGTAAATTTCTTCCAACTTTTATATTTTTGTTATACAAAAACTTCCTGAAAATAGAAAATGAAATTTGCAACACCAAATATAATAGTGAAATATTGATTAGTCCAACAATTTATTTTTGGAGTTGAAGGTTAGTATTAAGTTAAAAAAAGACAGGGATTAGAATGGTCCATAAAATGTTACTGATTAGTAATTGTACTTTATTTGAAGGAAAATAGCTTTGGCAAAATGAATTAATCAGTGTAACACCGGCACCCTTTTTCTTAGTACTATTGATTTTTACAATTGACATCAATAGAAGAAGGAAATTGTTACATTTAGTTGTCATGGCCTTCTTTTAAACATATTCTTCTGCAAATAACAGAATAATAGAAGGTACCAATTTAGCCTTATTTGAAATCTAAAAGATTTCCTTGTATACAATACAAAGAGCAAGCTCCACAACACCAGTCAAAGTGAAATTAATGTTTTTCATGGCTATCTGCTTGCAATTATTCTGAAATTCTACTTACTACATTAGAATAAGAACCATATGTTCTCTTTCTATTTTTTTTTAAATACAAAGTGCAAATATGCAGTAAACTAAAGATAAATATATTTTATTATTTTTTTAAATATTATATTTGCAATTTGTACTGTATTTACATTTATGTTACTTCAATTACTATTTGCAAAAGAAACTCACAACAAGAGTATATGTTCAAAGTTTGTGCTGAGAAAAATTACCATATATCTCATTTTTAGGGGTTCTCTGATGGAACTAGAACCCACATCATAAACTACTTGCTAAAGTCTCTGTTCATGTGTTTATTGTAAAAAACTGGTGTTTTTTGTAGGTAACCATATAAAAAGCTATTGCTCTCCAAAGGAACTGTCTTAGGTTTATAAAAGACTACTACATTTGTGTGTTATTAGTTTAGGTAGATTGTATTAATGTGGCTGAAGATCAGACTACAACTTTATGAGTAAAAAGTCAAGGAATTCACAAACTTTTCCTTGTAACAGTTTTTTTTTTTCATTTTTAATCATTCATGTTGTACAAATTCTACAACTGTGACATATTTATCATAACACCTACAACACAATGCCACTTAAAAGTTAACATTCATCCATTCACTTAACTCTCATGATCCAGTTACAGGGAATAGCGGACAGTCAAACCCAATCAGCTGTGTACCTCCATTTGAAGGACAAAGGACACTCATTTGAGGACATTAACGTCCAGATATTGGATAGAGAAGACAAGGGTTTTAGAGAGGGGTGAGGGAAGCTTTACATGTGCAAATCAACAACCCCTCACTCAACAGAGGTGGAGGCCTTAGGCATAACCTGTCTTCAATTAATCATGCTGCCCTTTCATCCATCCCCAGGAAAATATGGCCCAATTCACACCTCCACCAGGTGGACCACTCTTAACGACCCACTCTATGAGGGTAGGAGGGGCTGTTAAAAGGTGTGACGGTTACATCTACCCACACCTCCCCCTTCCTTTGTTTTACTCAACGAGCCTAATCAGGGTAGGTGTGAAGTGAAACTAACCTAGAGGATACAATTGTGGTCTCTAACAACATTCCTCAGACTGACGAAGCTGCTTGGATGAGCAGTGAAACGTATCTACCTAACAAGAAAGAAGTCCAGTTGCCATGACTCAACTACCAGATAATTTCACCTGGATGACTGAGAATCTTCACAGATATACAAATTATTAGCTAGCAGTTATGCAGAGCATTACACATAAATGGACAGAGCTTTTGGAAAGATCTTGATAGGGTATAAGGTTAAGTCACACCAACAGAAACATAAGGGACCACAGCTTCAGGGTATGTATTGGATCACAAAACTTTCAGGAATTTACTCACATTTTATTATTTGACCTGTGATTGTATGTACTGTACATAGACTTATAAACTGACTTTTACCTCTGATCTGAATGCATTGTTAGAATGTGACAGGTACAGTGCAGCAAGTAATCCACGAAACAGACCAGGCACATTATTCATTTTAGAATTTCAAAGCAAACTGAGGTTAATAAATAAAGAATTGCATGGTGTTAATTATACTGATACAGCTTTGTAAAGATACTGCTATTCTAACTACGTACTCCTTAATTGCTCTATGTGATAAAGTTTTTGTACAATAAAATATTTCCATCCACAATGAAAAAAATTAATATCAGAATATGTTGATATAGTTTGGAAATTATAACAGCAATTCAATATTAAAAATAAATTCTTCATGCAGATGATTTTATGATTAATGCCATATCTGAAATAAAACACTAAGATGCCTGTCAGATGGACCCAAGTTTTGTGCAAGCAATGGAATCTTGTGTGACTAAGCACAGTTTCCACAGTAACAGCAGCAGATGCTTATATCATCCTTCTTGCTGGTAAGCTGAAAACAGCAAATTATGTCAAACTGAATTTGTGACAAAAACTGTGTACTGAATATGCATTAGAACAATAAATATGATTCAGCTCTCTATTAATAGAATTACACTACTGGAGAAAAGTTTTATAACACTTCAGTTTTTCTTCAAATTTAATCAGCTGAAATGCAATGAATGACCTAAAATGGTGAAAGGTAAGCAGTAAACTGCCAGGTTTAAAGTTAAAAGTTTAGGATAGCAAAAAGTATAAAAAAGGAAATTTCTGAATATTACAATTGGGCATCTTCAGGGAAAAACTAACTGGTTACAACCTACAGATGTTCTGCAGCAATTAAAGTAAGACTTAAATTAAGTTGAAGCAAATAATTCGCACAGGTGTCCCAACTTCTATTAATCACTTAAAAACCCTATGTCTGTCTTAAAGCAGAGTTGGAACAGACTGTGTTACTGCACCCTCTGAAGTAATACTTGGACAATATTACACTGGCATACAATAAATAAACATTGGCAATAAAAAAAAAATAAGACAAAATAAGTTGCTGATATAATAGTCAAACTGTGGTAACCCTTTTGAAACAATTTTAAGGTCCTTGTGTCTCTGAAGATTCTGAGAGGGTAGGTAGTTATGAGAAGCCCCATTGAGCACCCTCAAAACGAGTTCCCAGGAAGACAAAGTTAGTAATAGTTGGCAACTCAATCATTAGGGGTTAAGTTTACTCCAGAGACAGAGTCTCACACAGTGTGTTGCCTTCTGGGTGCACAGATGGAGGCTGTGGAGCAAAACTGACAAGGTGGTCTTCTCTGAAGTCCTGCCTGTGCCAAGGCCCAGTATAGGTAAGATTAGAAGGCTTAAAACGTGGCTCAAATCTTGGTGTAGGGTGGAACATTATAGGTTTATGGGGCATTGGGACTTCCTTTGGAACAGATGTGAATGGTTACATCCGAACCGGAGGCGCAACAATGTGTTGGGGAAGAGTATGTGTAGGTTAGTTGGTGACTGTTCAAACTAGAGTATGGGGGTTGGGGGTGGACAGGCCATGTTTAGAATTGTAAATGAAGTAACAAACAATGGTGTATTATTAAAAATACATAGTAATGTAAATTCTAACACAACGTTTAAATGCAAAGGTAAATTAAGTAACACATTAAAATAGCTTGTCTTAATGCCAAAAATATCAAAAATAAACAAGCGAGCTGAAGTTGTATGTAGTGGAGCATAATAATGATTGTATAGCAATAACAGAAACCAGGCTAAATAACAAAAATAGGTACGAATATAACATAACGGGGTACACATTTTTTAGGAAAGGTAAGACAGAACGAAAAAAAGGAGGGGGATTACTGTTTCTGTCAAAAAAAATTTAAATACAAATCCTATTCAGTTGGACGATGAGATCCATCTTAGTGAGAATATGTGACTTCACCTGGAAAGCATTAGGGAAAGAGGTCTAATTTTAATAGTGTATTATAGACCACCCAATGCAGACAGTAATTTCAATGCACATCTTTTTGTAATATTAAAAAGGCATGTTTACAGAGGGATATTATAGTCATGGGGGACTTTACCTCAACATTAACTAGAATAACCTTTGTAATACATGCGCGATTAGGGGGCTGCCAGAAGGTCCAATGACGCGCGGAAACTCACCGGACGGGGATATGAGGCAGCATGCTAACATTTCTCTCCTTGTTTTATCAGAAAGACCGAAGAGCAGAAGAAACCTGATGTGTGAGGTCTCCATTTCAAAACAAGAACAAACAAAGAAGCCCTTTCGCATTCCAGCCGTCCCCACATGACACTTCAACCTGGTTGCCTTCCGATGACCTCATCTCTGTTCCTTCCCATCCACCACTGCGCATCAACTCCAATTTCCAGTCCATCTGCCATAAAAAGCAGCTGTCTGTCATTTCCACTGACCTGAATGTATATGAAAATACTTACGTCTTGTAAAGAAAGTATTATTCTGGTTCACTTGACAGTGTATGGGGACGGTTTCCCAACCCTTAATCTGTCTCTTTGGTCTCTCTTTATCACAGATTGGCGTAGTCGGCAGGATTTACTGTTCGGAAAATGAGCGAAGAACAGGACCTGAATAAGGTACTGGGTACCATGATGATGGAGCTCCGGACCCTGAAGCTTGAGGTAGCAGAAAGCCGAAGCAAGCTTGCTGAAGCCGCGGAGCAGCTGGCGGGAAAGGAGGTGGTACAGTTGGAGGCTGCCTGGCCTCCCCCAAGTCCGTTAGTACCCCTGATGGAGTTAGACGACACCGAATCGTATCTGCTTGTATTCGAGAGAACGGCTTTGCGAAATCGCTGGTCGAAGACTGAGTGGACCCACATACTTGCGCTGTACCTTAAAGGTGACGCGCAGTGGTCCTATTACGATCTCCCTGAGAAGGAGGCTGCCACCTATGACACTCTAAAAACGAAAATATTTCAGCGCTATGGCATAACCTTGGGCCAGTAGGCGAGGGGGTGGTGGCATTGGAAATTTGATCCGGACTAGCAAGCGAGAACCCAGGAATTTGAGATATGGGGCAAGCTGGGCTGCTGGCTGCGGCCGGATGTAAACAACTCGTGGCAAATGTTAGAACAACTAGCCTGTAAAACCTTTGTCAATGCCATGCCCGATTACCTCGCCCAGCAGGTATGAAAGCATCCGTATAAGGATATGAATGCCCTTTTGGAGGTAGTCGAACGTCATCTGGCGGTCAACCGATCACAGGGGTCAGAACAGGGACGTGTCATTACTCCTGAGCTCACCCGTCGCACTTCGGAGTCTCCAGCTAGATCCTGAGAGAACGTCCCCAGTCTTCCCTGTTGTTTCAAGTGTGGGGATTTGGGGCACATCATCACCACCTGCCCCCTCATGGTTGAGCCTATGGACTGCACCTGGGTGAAAGGAGAGGGGTATTGTGCGCTGTCTAATCCCTTATCCATCTCTTATACAGGAGTTGTTTTGGTAAATGGGCAGAAGGTGGTGGCATTGCTCGATTCGGGGAGTAATATCTCCATTGTTGCTCGCCGGTTTATCTTACTGCTATCCTACTGTTTTTGAAGTGGAAGATGAGTGTAACTTGTGTCCATGGAGAGACCAGATTCTAAGTGTTATATAACCTGGGAAGGCTTACGTAGAAGGCTAAAGGTAGCCGTGTTGCCAGATCCCCCATTCCGGTTATATTAGGACGAGACTGGTCTGAGAATAAAAGCGGTCAGGTATTAACTATTCCTAAATCAAGGTTGAGCCTAATAATGGACAGATCTTTAACTACTCAGGCTGCCCCCACGCCGTGTACTCCGGCAACTAGTGATGACGTAGGCAGTCCCGAGGTCGGACCCCCCTCTGGAACCGTAGACCTGGATGTGCCCCCGGGAGACGAGACTAGAGACGAGACTCCACCCGTGGAGGTCGACATAGATCCACTATCCAAACTGGACCTCCAGTTTAAACTTACGCCCTTGTCTTTTAAGCGTGAACAGTGGAATGACGATTTCCTGAAGTTTGCCAGAAATGCAATTGTCTCCGTCGACGGGCAATCCACCCTTAGTCCTATACCACAAGGACCCCACTTTGTGCTTCAAAATGATCTGTTGTATCGGGTAGCGGAACATGAAGGCGATGTACGGACGCTGTTGCAAATCCTGTGGCCCTAACGGCCAGAGGTCTGTGAGCTAGCACACGCCCACCTCTTAGGTGCCCAACTGGGAACCAAAAAAACTTTAGAGAGAATTTAACTCCAATTCTTTTGGTCGGGAATAAACGAGGAGGTCCGCTGGTTTTGTCAGTCTTGCCCAGAATGCCAACGTAGGGACCATGCTCCTCTGGTTCCCTTTTCCCCCGATTGACATTCCCTTTGTGTCAATCTAGTGGGTCCCCTAGAGCCATTCTGCAAGGGGACACAAGTACATACTGGTCATGGTTGATTATGCTACCTGGTTCCCAGAGGCTGTTCCCTTGCGCACAGCTAACACCCAAAATATCGCATGGGAACTTGTAGGTCTTTTTTCACAAGTGGAGATTCCTAAAGAAGTCCTTATGGACCAGGGCACCCCCTTTACATCGGAGACATTCAGAGAGGTGGCCAAGTTACTCCTTATTAAGCATCTTAAGACGCAGTGTATCACCCCCAGACTGACAGTATATGGGGACGGTTCCCCAACCCTTAATCTGTCTCTTTGGTCTCTCTTTATCACACCTTGCCAATAGCGGAGCATCAGAGCAGCAGTTTTTAGAAGTATTTAGTAACTGTTTTTTAACGCAGTATGTTAAAGCAGCAACGTGAGGGGAAGCCTGTCTAGATTTCATATTTTCTAATAATTAGAATAGAGTTGAGGGTGAAGAAGTGATTCAACCGCTAGGGCCAAGTGACTATAATATGATACAGTTCACAGTGGTTTGGAAGAGTGCAGATGGAAAGACTAAAATTGTTAAGTTTAAGTTTAGTAGGGCAAATTTTGTGCAGATGTGGCAAAGTCTAAGGAGGATAGACTGAGATAAGCTTTTAAGTGTGGAGACAGTTGAGGATCAGTAGAAAAGGTTTAAAAACATTTTACATATGGTGCAAGACAGTTACCTACCTAAATTTGGAATCAGTGTGAATTTAAAAAAAAACACTGCAGTGGGTTAATAAAGAGTTATAAAGGCAACCATTATAAAGGACATTAGGGAAGCTAAAAGGCACTTAGAGAGGAATACAGCTGATAAGATGAAAGATGACCCAAAGATGACCCAAAAAGATGCTTCCACATGTGAGGAAGTACTATAGATAGCCTCCCATTGGTACTAAGGAAGTACTGAGTGATTTAGAAGTTGTAGGGTGAAAAGTACTGCTTAGATTTACAGAAATCAAACAAATCACCAGGAATAATATTTAATAATATTTACCCTTGAGTTATTAAAGAGGTTAGTGAGTGTATATATATATATATATATATATATATATATATATATAAACACTTGACTAATATCTTTAGGAAGTCACTATGACCTGGTGAAATTTCGAAGGAGTGGAAAATGTCAAATATTATCCTGTAATATAAAAAGCATAACCGAGCAATTCCAAGAAGCTGTAGGCCAGTAAGCTTAACATTTATTGCAGGAAAATTAAAGAAAGAGATTACTAAGGATTAGGACTGAGCAGCACATGGCAAGAATTAGACTTTTACTGAACAGTCAGCATGGGTTCAGAAGAGGGAAGTCACATTTTACTAACATGCTGGAATTCTATGAGGAAGCAACGAAAGGATATGATCAAAGTAGAGCATACAGTATATTATTTATCCTGACTTTCAGAAAGCATTTGATAAGGTTCCAAATGTGAGGCAAAACTAAAAGAAGAACATCAAACTAAAAGAAGTGGGAGTTCCGGGTGTTGTTTGTAGATGGGTGCAAAATTGCTCAGACACCAGAAGCAGAGGGTTATGGTGTGAGGAACCCTATCAGAATTGGCTGACGTTAAGAGTGGTGTTCAATGGAGATCAGTGCTAGGGCCACTGCTATTTTTAATATATATATATATATATATATATATCTCTATTATAAAAAAAATCCTGGAAAGGAAAAGCAGGGCGACGATACGTGACCTTCTCAGAAGTTCTCGGAAGACACTTAAAAGCCCCGCGAGGCGCCAACAATATCAAATAACACTGTCGTGTAAAGGCACTTAGCACACACAGATCCTGTGCTCTCGGCACATACAAAGTGTATAAGGACAATGCATTCTAGATGAAATTTAACAACTAAGCGAAGAAGAAAGAGCAGTGTGCAGAAAAGACACCCAAAAGCGTTGGAGAGAAAAAAAGGCAGATAAGAGATTATGAAAGCAGTGGAATTCGAAAGGCTCAAACAAATCATGTCACGATACACATGCAGAGAAAGGTAAAGAATATGAAAGCAGTAAAATTCGAAAGTATTGTAGCGTCCCAGCCAGGTTGAAGCTTTTTGTGTTTTAAGTGACTGTTAGATCTGATTGAAGGAGGATGGAGCATAGCACGGAAGACCGATAGCCATGTGACAGCAGTAGAAAGACAGCAGATAATCCGACGACACCTCCTTAGCATGCGTTCAGCCACCACCACCCCCCCTGACAATGCGAGCAGCATTATACGTCCTGAGAAAGAGATTTAACCACGCCCGGGGCCGGAAATAAAGAACAAGTATTGTTCTTACAACGTCACGCGAGACAAGAAAGTGAGACATCATTTAAAACAAGTCCATGAACATCTAACCTAGCAGTTGTTGGATTGCTGTTGGCAGACACACTTCATGTGCTCCCAGCTCTTAAAACAACAAGAGACAAGCAAAACACGCAGCTTGCCAGCAGCAAAAAGCCTGAAGATGATCAGAATGCTTCTCCTTAGTGTGCGTTCAGCCAAAATAACCCTCACAACGCGAGCGGCAGAGATGCGAAGTGGCAAAAGGACAGCTGCTGTACAGGCGTTGAAATGATCGGGCAGCGAAACAAGCAGAACAGGCAGCTCGCCAGCAGCAGAAAGACAGCAGATGATCCAACGGCATCTCCTTAGCGTGCATTCAACCGCACCCCCTTCACAACGGGAGTAGCTTTATACGTCCTGCGAGAAAGAGATGTAACCACGCCCGGGGCCAGAAATAAAGTATTGTTTTTACAAAAGTTTTAAAATAAAAGTGAAAATAATGCATATGTACCAATTCCCATGAAACTAACAATCTCTTTAAATTGTATATCTGGTAAACCAAACCCGGGGGTGGGTTAAAGAAGCGAGCAGGGGGCGGAGCCCCCTAGTGTATATGTGTATATATGATTTGGATAGGAATATAAGTAACAAGCTTTGCAGATAATACCAAGATAGGTGAATTTGTCAGTTAATCTGGAATCTGTTGAATTATTACAGAGGGATTTGGACATTATACAGGCTTGAGCAGATTTGAGGCAGATGAAATTTAATGTTTTAAATGTAAAGTATTACGTGTAGGAAGTAAAAATGTTAGGTTTTAATATACAATGGGAGGTCTGAAAATCGAAAGTACATCGTATGGGGATTTAGGTGTTGTAGTAGACTTGCCACTATCAACTTCCAGACAGTGTTCAGAAGCCATTAAGAAATCTAACAGAATGTTAGGTTATATAGCACGATGTGTAGATTACAAGTGCATTAGAGTTATGCTCAAGCTTTATAATGCACTGGTGATGCCTCAACTAGAGTACAGCGTACAGCTTTGGTCTCCAGGCTACAAAAATTACATAGAAGCGTTAGAAAAAGTTCAGAGAAGAGTGACTAGGTTGATTCCAGGGCTATAGGGGATGAATTACAAAGAAAGATTAAAGGAGCTGAATATTTTCAGTTTAAGCAAAAGAAGATTAAGAGGAGCCATGATTGAATTGTTTAAAATTATGAAGGGAATTAGTACAGTTGATCAAGACTCTTATTTTAAAATGAGTTCATCAAGAACACGGAGACACAGTTGGAAACATTTTAAGGGTTAATTTCACACAAACAATTGGATGTTTTTCTTTACACAGAGAACCATAGACACATGGAATAAGCTACTAGGTAGGGTGGTAGACAGTAGGACTTTAGAGACTTTTAAAACTTAAAAGATTAAGTAGATAGGACTGGTGAGCTTTGCTGGGGTGAATGGCCTGTTCTCATCTAGATTGCTTTAATGTTCTAATGTCCTAAAAATTTTATGTGAACAACTAAATTAAGGAATGTTCACAGAGACTGACAGGACTAATAAGAAAAACAGGTAAACATAAAAGCATATTTGGTTGATATTAGAAAATAAACCCAAATAACATATCATTTCTTGATTTTAAAATATGTTTCTTACAAGTTAGTGGTATTAGTATATACCAATAAACTAAATAAGTCCAATATTGTGGATTTGAAACTAGAAGACTGTTATACAGTAAATGTAAATTTTGACCTTTATAAGCCAGAGCATCATTTTAAACCTGTACATGCCATAGCCTACCTGTGGAACTTGGGTGTGAAGCTGCCTGGGGTGAGAGCAATCTCTAGACAGGACAATGATAATTTGGGCATGATCTTTGTGCCTTTTAAAGGCCTCATACCCTTTTTCCTTTGCGACTGCAGTTGTATCATAAAATACAGAAAATGCATAACAATTCAGAAAATGTGAATCTCAAAGTAAATATAGCTGAAACATTAGAACAAAGATTCTTCAAAGATTTTATTGTTTAGCTTATACATTTATAATTATTAACAGTTTAAATTATTTAATTTATGCATTAACACATTTTATCATAAAAATATCATCTCAAGTACAAATCTTAGTATTCTAAATTTACAGAGAACTGTCATGACATGAATTTAATGCATTCTGTGTCTGTCACATCGTTTGGCACTAAATGTAGACAGTTTAAGAAGCACTTTGCTATTAACTTTGCTGTGATGGATTTTGAGAACACTTGTAAATTAATGACAGATCTAAAAATGGTATTTATAAGGTTCTTTATGTTACAATGCTTTTACGAAACACACCCAAGATCTATTACATACAAGTAAGCATTACCATCTCTTTTCAGAAATTGGCCTTCTGGTCATGTTTCGTATTTCAAACTGAAATTGCCAACTACCTTTTATAGATTAACATCTGTATAAAGCTCAAGCAAAACATTTCGGACAATATACAGTATATTTTTGTAAGCATGTTGTATACAGTAGACCCCCATGAAGTCACAGTTCAGAGTTCATGGCCTCAGTCATTCGTGGATTTTTCCTTAGAACCTAACTAATAATTGTTAGTGGAAACCTCAAATATCCTCCGTAATTTTTATGGCTGTTTTCGTGGCAGTACTGTACTGCAGAGAGAATAGTACGCAAATGTAGAGAAAACCGTTGGTGGGATAGTAAAAGTAGCCAAAAGAATTTGAAACTGCAACTCCCAGCAGTCCCTGCAGTGGCTCTGCTTGGTCTTCTGCTGAGGGTGCAGGGGCTGTTCAGGTCAAAGGATGTCAGCGCGGCTTTTAAAAAGGGGGCCGGTGACCAAAAGCAAAAAAAAAGTTTTTGTAATTTGTGTTTCAAGTTCCTGTCTGTCTGCCTTCTGTTGGGTTACCTGTACTTATTTATTTTGTCCTGGATCGTTTCATGTGTCTGGATTGTCTGCCATCTGCCTGTGTACATGAGGACTGTAAGTGGATTCATGGCCATCCTACAAAGAAAGGAGTGCTCCTGAACCTATCCACCCATCTTCACATTTCAGGAACTACCGGTAGGACTATCTGTACATTCCCATTCAACATGCGGATCTCTGGACTATCTATTTTCATCATTACATTTCATCCGTTGCTGTTTTTCATGAACGTTTTCATGATTTACTGTGTGTGTTTGTGCTTTGTTGTATTTAATGTGTAATCGCTGTAAGGGGAACAGGGGTGGTATCATTGTTTTCTTATTTAATTTGTTTTCATTACATTCTTTATTTGCTATTTAATTACCAGTTTGCTTTGTTTTTGTCTCTGTTTGTGAGTGCGCACGGGTCGGGTCAAGGCTGGGTGCGTCCCTGGAATCTCCACCATAAAAATAAATAAATCACTGTCTTCTCGACAGTATGAACTATGGCGGGAGCCCCTTGTGAGCAGGGGGCGGGCAAACGCACCCGTAGAAGACATAGACGCTCCTCAAAAACCCCCTCTTAAAAACGCTGATAGATTACCTTCACATTGCTCCCTTACTTGCTGGGCTTACTTGCGTCTGCGTCAAGCATATCATGCGACGGTACGCTTACTTAAAAGCCTGAACAGCACCTGTCTTTTTTGGCTGATTGCTTTGTTTCTCTCTCCTCCCCCAGACATTCTCTGCTCCTGTTGAGGGTTGTGCTCCCCTATGATATCTGTCTATTCTTTAATCGATAACTAACAGCATACTGAGCTCCTTTTATTTCTGAAAGAGATATGTTTGTTTGAAGTATTTGAATAAAGTTCCTGTCTCTTCTATTTCCTGTGTTTCTGTGCAATTCTGTGACCCAAGTTTGACACCCTGCAGTACTGTAGCCTCACTGTCCCTGGGATTGAGCCGCTGCACTAGACTAGCCTGCAAGCATCAGCGCTTACCTCCGTGTGCTTGCGTGCAGCCAGTTCAAGCGCAATTGGCTCAGTGATTTACTGAGTTTCATCCATGGCATCAGTTGCACTTTGTACATATTGTTCCAGTAGTTTTTTAACTAGTTTTTACAGTTTATTAGCAGTGTGTAAAATGATCAGTGTTGCAGTAATTGTGATGCTCGTTGCATGAAAAAAATGTGTTCCATTAAAATTTCACTTTTTCTTTGTGAATTGTGACGTTTACTTAAAGTGCAGCAAAAAAGTATTTGGCATCCAGGGTTGCATTAACCCCCAAGTATGTGGCAGTTTAAGGGTTAAAGCCCCAAGATGCCGCTGAAATGAGCTGCAACGTCTAAGGCTTCTGGCAATGAAAACGTGCTTGCATTAATTACAGTACATATAGCGGTAACATCAGTATTTTACATTCTAGCACTGCGGGAGACATAGCAGTACAGTATACAGGTTTACCTTTACATTCTTTATTTTTAGGTAATGTATTAAGCTGAGTTTGAAATTAAATTAAAGTGTTTTGGGGATATATTTAGGGTTTAAACGATGAAAATTGGTATTTTTTTAACCAAATCCAAAATTCACGGTTTTTCACAATTCGCGGGTGCTCTAGGAACGTAAACCCCGCGAATTTTGGGGGTGTACTGTAGTTCAGATTTCTGTTATTTTTTAAAAATAGCACTTAAATATGTTAAGGAAGCCTGTACGTCAGACACATATTGCCACTGGCACAGTAGTACTTAGTGTCTCTAACTACTATTTTTAGTTGATACAAGATCAAAATATCACTTACCTGGTCCCAATTTTGCCACTGCATATAGGAGGTCATAATTAATTACAGGTGTGGCATCATCTGGTTGCTTCCATCCTATAGGTGGGGATGCTGGTGGAGAAATTAGGAACTGTTTAGGAGGTTGAGGAGGAGCCAAATGTAAGTTATCCCCATCTGTGCCTTGATTCGACACCTGTTGAATACAAAAGTATAAACATAAAGGGTTCTCCAATAGAATTATTAATTGCAACTGGATATCATCACACACTGTTAGACAATAACATTTATAATTACCATATCCAAATGCATTGACTAGGTGGTTACATACTTTCCATAAAATGCACATTATACATTATTTACACTTATCTGCAATAGTAATAAAATTTTGCAGCACTTCTTTATATTCCCTGTTCATATTTTCTCAGAATATGGAACTAATAAAGGAAGCACTTTAAGACAGAGAAGCTTTTATCTTTTGCACCTCTACATAACAACCACTTTTTTCCACTCTCTCAAACATATACATTATTTAACACTAGAATTACCAGAGCCTACGAAAAACTCGTAGATCCGGCCCACCTTAAATCCCATCACACCTCTCTGTCAGCATCTTTTGTCCAGTAAATGTGCCGATAAAGACAAGCAGCCTGCTATTCCATCCCCCCACCGCCGCAGAATGTGCACAAAGTTCTCCCAGCTCATGCCTTGATTATCTGGGAGTGAAGTGCTGGAGTTTTAGAGTGGAAATAACAGATCGTTATTTGGAACAAATGCATTTCATGTGTGTTTCATTTCTACAATAATCTGTGTAAATACATTGTTAAAACAGAAACTTTTTCATATTTTAGTACTAAATGACAAAATTTTGGTATAAACTATATAATGTATGAAGCCTGAAGTCCAAAGATCAAATAAACACTTTCACAAAAGGTTCAAGGATAAGACAACAGCTTCTGTGGCGTAGTGGTAAGATTTGCTGATTTGTAATTAAGAGTCCCCGGTTCGATCTCGACTGCCTCGTGTATTTGCCATTTTCAGTTAATATTATGCAATAAACACATACATTTGGTTTTTGTCTGTAACAGCCAATGTACATTTATAGTACTTGTAAAAGTTACTTTTTTTTGCACTTTTATTCTCTCAGTCACGATCACGATACATACTATGCCCTAGGGATCTGACGCAGTTAGTTTTTATTTGAAACTGGGAATAACTGTACAGTTGTGCTTGAAAGTTTGTGAACCCTTTAGAATTTTCTATATTTCTGCATAAATATGACCTAAAACATCATCAGATTTTCACTCAAGTCCTAAAAGTAGATAAAGAGAAACCAGTTAAACAAATGAGACAAACATATTATACTTGGTCATTTATTTATTGAGGAAAATGATCGAATATTACATATTTGTGAGTGGCAAAAGTAAGTGAACCTCTAGGATTAGCAGTTAGTTTGAAGGTGAAATTAGAGTCAGGTGTTTTCAATCAATGGGATGACAATCAGGTGTGAGTGGGCACCCTGTGTTATTTAAATAACAGGGATCTATCAAAGTCTGCTCTTCACAACACATGTTTGTGGAAGCGTATCATGGCACGAACAAAGGAGATTTCTGAGGACCTCAGAAAAAGAGTTGTTGATGCTCATCAGGCTGGTGTTCAAAACCATCTCTAAAGAGTTTGGACTCCACCAATCCACAGTCAGACAGATTGTGTACAAATGGAGGAAATTCAAGACCATTATTACCCTCCCCAGGAGTGGTCGACCAACAAAGATCACTCCAAGAGCAAGGCGTGTAATAGTTGGCGAGGTCACAAAGGACCTCAGGGTAACTTCTAAGCAACTGAAGGCCTCTCTCACATTGGCTAATGTTCATGTTCATGAGTCCACCATCAGAAGAACTCTGAACAACAATGGTGTGCATGGCAGGGTTGCAAGGAGAAAGCCACTGCTCTCCAAAAAAAAACATTGCTGCTCGTCTGCAGTTTGCTAAAGATCACGTGTACAAACCAGAAGGCTATTGGGAGAATGTTTTGTGGACGGATGAGACCAAAATAGAACTTTTTGGTTTAAATGAAAAGTGTTCCAGCATAAGAACCTTATCCCATCTGTGAAACATGGTGGTGGTAGTATCATGGTTTGGGCCTGTTTTGCTGCATCTGGGCCAGAATGGCTTGCCTTCATTGATGGAACAATGAATTCTGAATTATATCAGAGAATTCTAAAGGAAAATGTCAGGACATCTGTCCATGAACTGAATCTCAAGAGAAGGTGGGTCATGCAGCAAACAACGACCCTAAGCACACAAGTCGTTCTACCAAAGAATGGTTAAAGAAGAATAAAGTTAATGTTTTGGAATGGCCAAGTCAAAGTCCTGACCTTAATCCAATCGAAATGTTGTGGAAGGACCTGAAGTGAGCAGTTAATGTGTGGAAACCCACCAACATCCCAGAGTTGAAGCTGTTCTGTACGGAGGAATGGGCTAAAATTCCTCCAAGCCGGTGTGCAGGAATGATCAAAAGTTACCGGAAACGTTTAGTTGCAGTTATTGTGCAAAGGGGGGTCACACCAGATACTGAAAGCAAAGGTTCACATACTTTTGCCATTCACAAATATGTGATATTCGATCATTTTCCTTAATAAATAAATGACCAAGTATAATATTCTTGCCTCATTTGTTTAACTGGTTTCTCTTTATCTACTGTTAGGACTTGAGTGAAAACCTGATGATGTTTTAGGTCATATTTATGCTGAAATACAGAAAATTCTAAAGGGTTCACAAACTTTCAAGCACAACTGTAGATGTGAGTGGTGTTTTGAGGCAATGGAACTGGACAATCTCTGATCTGGAGGGATAAAAGCTGACACACAAACGCTGGTGAATCTGCCTTCTTCGTATCTCACTGTCACTTGATTTTTTTTTATTCAGTTTTATTGAGTGTTCCTGCTCATGCTGAATTAGTATGCACCTTATGGTCTATGATGTCAAAAAAAAGGTCAGTTCAGCTCTATATGCAAACATCAGATTCAAATGTTAACAGTTCACATACATGCAAGGACCGTCCTTCCTACATTTACGACATGTGTACCTGTTGTAATGTACACAAAAGACAGCTGTTGTTCAGGGTAACATGACGTCAACTAAGGAAAAAAATGGTAACACTTGGACAGCCAAGGCTTGCCTACAATGGACAGCTGCTCGATTTAATAAGATGGCTTCCGTGAAAAATAAAATTGACTGTGAATTAGATTTATGCTTAAATGAAAGTCCCTGACCTCTAAATTTATTAAAAAAAATCAAGCAAAAGATCTCTTTACCCCAATCTAAATCAAAAAAATATTATGTTGCTTCATGGAGGACACGCCACTCTTTTTTCAAACATTTTGGCAGAGTGCTGTTCCCATCATATGGATTTTAGTAGTACCAACCATGACATTACTCATGAAGGTGCACAGCTAATGCTGCTATCTCACACCCTCAGAGGCCTAGTCTGGGCATAGTCTGTTTGAAGTTTACACACTTTCCTCTTGGCTGTATGGATTTTTCGTTTGGTACTCAAACATCCTAAAATGCATATTTTAGCTCAACTGGCAACTCTAAATTGGCTCCTTATGATTTGAAACACATGTGAGTGCGACTGAACCATGCAATGTGCAGGGATACAGTGTAGGGCAGCTTCCTGCCTTGTGTTCATGACTGCTTGAGTATGTTCCACAACCCAAAACTATGGACTGGTCTAAGCTGGTCAAATGACAAATGGATGGAAAACTAATAATGGGAGAACAATACTATAAAAGTTAACAACCGTACAAAGTAGCACATCACTGTCCAAGCTGTGAACAATTAAATTTTAATAACCAGCAAGGCATGGACTGTGTAATTACTTTTAAGATGACAATAATTAGATTAATAGAGTAAATTGTGCATGGAAAGATGATTTCACAGTGAAAAAATAAGGAATGGAAGCCCCATGTCTAGAAATATTATATTTATTTAGCCAACACTTTTTTTCGAGGTACAATTATTTTTCTATATTTTGACTGTCCAGGAAGTGGAAGGTTACATGACTTATTTAAGGACTTTCTTTGAATTAATAATGGCTTCATAACTTGATCAAGGGCATGGATTAAAGCAATATGGGGAAATGAATTTGAAACTTCAAGATTTAAAATTCAGCTCCTCAGCTATTTGGCCATACACCACTTTCTTAAAAGTTTTATTATTAATCAGCTGTTACTGCAACAATTGCACTCAATAAATATACAATTCTACCGATAAAGTTACTTTACATCCATGTATAAGCCCTCGCTTTTAAATTACCGATATTCATAAAATTATGTCTAGTTATTTGACTTGAGTCACGGTATAATGTATATCACTACTGGAATGTAACTTAAAATTGCTTTAACTGAAAACATGTAGTGTGGCATGTTAGTGGGGCAGTTTACATTGCTGAGTAACCAGAGTTCAAATCACATGACTAGTTACAGACTAAGTGTAGTTTGTATATTCTCCTGATGTCTGCATGGAGTTCACCCCTGTTACTTTAGAGATTCCAAAAACATTTGATATGGATAGGTTGCTTCCTGTCTTTGGTTCAGTGCTTTCAGGATAACCACCAGCGTCCTGCTATCCCTAAACTGGATTAACTGGATTTCGGAATGTTATAATATGTTGTTTTAATGAAACACATCATTGCAGCAGAGGTATAAAATATACAAGGGTAAATTAAAGGTAAAATGTGACTAAAACTAACATTCCATGTTTAAACACAGAGTGATCACATTTATAATTTATTAGGAAATATTAAAAGTTTATTGTTAATAGACTGTATCCTCTGGTAGTGAATGGTCGAAGAGTAAACATGGCACTCCAGTTGCATCTTTAGTAAAGAATGTGTTGTAAATTAGATTTTTTTGTAATCAAAAAGAATCAGCCATGTCAAAAAAGTTTTAAATAAACATGACTGGGTAGGTTGTGATGATTCAGTGATTGACATTGCTGTCACAAAGCTAGCCTACTGCGTTCAGATCCCACCCCTGGGTATTGTCTGTTTGAGTTTTTGTATGGGTGCTCCAGTTTTAATCTGACATCTCAAAAGACATATACATAAGCTTAATTACTGAGTTCATACTGGCACCTATGTTGATGTGTACATGACTGGGTTCTGCAACCACAACTCTTATGTTCAATAACTAAGATATTTTTCTGTACTGTGATAGATAGATAGATAGATAGATAGATAGACAGATAGATAGATAGATAGATAGATACTTTGTTAATCCCAAGGGGAAATTCACATAATCCAGCAGCAGTATACTGATACAAAAACAAAACAAACAATATTAAATTAAATAGTAATAAAAATGCATGTAAAAGCAGACAACAGCTTTATAACTTTGAGTAATAAAGCAGACAATAACTAATGTTAGCATTTACTCCCCCGGGTGGAATTAAAGAGTCGCATAGTGTGGGGGAGGAACGATCTCCTCAGTCTGTCAGTGGAGCAAGACAGTGACAAAAGTCTGTCACTGAAGCTACTCCTCTGCATGGAGATAACACTGTTCAGTGGGTGCAGTGGATTCTTAATGATTGACAAGAGTTTGCTTAATGCCTGTCGCTCTGCCACAGATGTTAAACTGTCCAACTTTACTCCTATAATAGAGCCTGCCTTCTTAACAAGTTTGTCCAGGCGTGAGGCATCTTTCATCTTTATGCTGCCTCCCCAGCAAACCACCGCGTAGAAGAGGGCAGTCGCCACAACCGTCTGGTAGAACATCTGTAGCATCTTATTGCAGATGTTGAAGGACGCCAACCTTCTAAGAAAGTATAGTCGGCTCTGACCTTTCTTACACAGAGCATCAGTATTGGCAGTCCAGTCCAATTTATCATCTAGATGCACTCCCAGATATTTATAGGTCTGCACCCTCTGCACACAGTCACCTCTGATGATCACGGGGTCCATGCGGGGCCTGGGCCTCCTAAAATCCACAACCAGTTCCTTGGTCTTGCTGGTGTTCAGGTGTAAGTGGTTTGAGTCGCACCATTTAACAAAGTCTTTGATTAGCTTCCTGTACTCCTCCTCCTGCCCACTCCTAATGCAGCCCACAATAGCAGTGTCATCAGCAAACATTTGCACGTAGCAATGTTTCTAAAAATTTTTGATAAAGGCAATCCGGTACAGATTAAAGGCAAATCTGTCAATAAAAACCAAAGATAGCATTGCACATGCAAAATTCACATAATTTTACATCAGCTCAGATGTCTAATATGAGAATCTTAATTCAAGGATAGAGTAATCTATGGGTTTATCAGAGAAGCATATACCAACCTCATACTGCCTACAGTATATACTGGAATTCTGGGGGATGTGCCAATAGGTCAGTAATGAGATACTATCATATCTTTCATCTATGCTTTATGCTCAGTTTTACAAGCATCTGATAACGAGTGGTAATTTCCTGCACATCTTTAGTCATGTTGGCATTTGAATTGTACCATTTTATTTCTCCTAAATATTATAAACTTTAGTAGTGTTACCTCACTTTGTTTGTTTTGTTGTTGTAAATGCAGCATTATCAGTAATGACTTATTTTCTCAAACAACAACTTTACAGTAGAATACCTGTCTAATTTCACTTGGTACCTTATCCAGATATAATAAAATGGCAATAATTTCTTCATATCTTTTCATTGCACACAAAGCTACAACAAGGATGACCATTATTCAGTAATAATTGCATGGTTTTAATTATGCACGCTAAGTGAAGCAATATTAAATGGATTCATGGATAAAGCTTATTTACCTGGGCAAAGTAGAGCTTTAGTTTCTTCCCCCTGAATTGTGTCTCATGAAGTTCTATCCGAGCTCTTGCAGCTGCCTTGGGATTACTGAAATTTATTCTCACACGTCTGAAGCTTTTAAAGAGCTGGAATGTCACATGGTTATCATAGGCAAGGAAAAGTGACTCAAACAAACCCTGGGGAAAAATGAATAAAACAATATTTTGTAACTATTAAAAATTCTTTAGGCTTGGAAATATCAAAACTTAACTATAATTAATCGTACTGGAAATCATATGCTGTTGTCTCATTAGGAGTCCTACAAGGATCTATTTTAGGGCTTGTTTTCTTTTTTTGATTTATATGTTACCTTTAGGACAGATCATTAAGACAGACAATTTTTTATTTCACTTCTATGCTGATGATATTCAGCTTTACTTTTCTGTGAAACCTAGCAATACATGCTCTTTGAAGACATTTTTCAACAGTTTGAGGTAGATTAAAGGCTGGTTGGCAAATTACTTCCTCTAGCTGAATGAAAGTACATCTGTGGCAATCCTGTTTGGTCCACCTAAAAGTACTGTAAGAAAAAAAAGCCTACAGCACTTGGCAATAGATGTGAAATCACAGATTACAAATTTCGGGGTGATTTTTGATCTTGAAAAACAAGTATTCTCAGTCATCAAGGATAGCTTTTCTCATCTTAGACTGATCTATATGGTGAAGCAAAAATTGTGATTTACTGATTTAGAGAAAAAGTGATCCATGTATTTATAACAATTTAGGTTATTGTAATTCTTTGTTTATGGGTATCAGTCAATCGTCTTTTCTAAGTCTGCCATTGATACAGAATGCTGTGGCAAGACTATTGTCTGACATTAAGAAAAGAAGTCACATCACTATAGTTTTACCACTCTTTCATTGGCTGCCAATTCATTTTAAGATTCATTTTAAACTTATACTTTTTAGTTTTAAAGCTTTTAATGGCTAGGTTCCACTTTATACTGTTCACTTGCACTACCAATTTTAACTACCAAGTCAGCTATTATTAGATGTGCCTTGATCTTGATTAAACAGTAAGGGGATCGTGCCTTTGCAGTAGCTGTATGTAGATTGTGGAACAGCCTAACCCTCAATATTAGAGCTGTTCCTTCTACTACTGTTTGTAAATGTAGACTTAAAACACATTTTTTTCATTAGCTTTACAGTCTATCAAGATGCATGTTTTTTTTTTACTTTTTTGTTTTAACGTGGCTTTGCTGATTATCATATGGCTTGTAACTTTGTTGTCCCTTTCCTTGTCTTTTATATGTAAAGCACTTTGGTTAACAGAGAGTTGTTTTTACATGTGCTGTATAAATAAAATTTAATTGGTTGCTTTGCAATATGATTTTTATGTGTCAAATATGTTCTATCTAGGAACAGCACATCTGTTGCCTTTCCAAAGCACTGCTAATTTTTTTCTATGTACTTTGCATTAAGCAGTTTTGAAAAACTGAGCTATTGCATAGCTTTGGAACAGTTAAATTTACAAAAGTAACAGAACAGAGAGGTATCTGAACAAAAACAATGGGAAAGAACAGTGAATATATTACATACTGTTGTTATACTTAATGTTTTTGATTTGGACTTGAAATGGGAAACTGAATAGTCACCAATACTGATAGCTGAAGAAAAATTAAAAGGATATAATGTTTTAAAGTTCAGTTTAACTGCTAGGCAAAAAAAAAGAGTAAAAAAACAGTGGTTCTCAGGTTTGGCCTTTATCCCAACCAGTTCCATAAATTATTGAGTCACTTTTACTTCTAACTGATCTATTTTTTTAATTAGTTTGTCCTTCTTCTTCTATTATATTACATTTATATATTTACATTTAGAAGTAATTCTAAGATTAATATTTTTTGACAAAGCTTTAAACAACTATCTTTCACCATTTTCTTTTTAGTTCACCTTTATTTCTGTTGAGCCATCTCCCTTACTAATACTGACGATTAGTGACAAGCAGTGCAGACACAGGAGTAAATGGCACTGAATGTTAAAAAGCAGCAGTTACTTCAGCGTTGTGTTCATTTGTATCATAATTAGCTAATTAATTAATTAGATCAAATAGAAACACAACTGTCAAATTTATTTTTGAAACTGCTTAGAATGAAAACCTGCAGCCACAGCGGTACCCCAGGACTGAATCTGAAAACCCCAATATAAAAGATTTTCTATTAATGTGTAATTATTAAAGATACTAATGTTTCACAAAACAATTAAGTTGTGTTTTCTTTGACCTTTTTGGTTGAAAATTGTGAAGATTTCTAAAAATGGTAACATTTTATAAAAATGCTCACTTCCTAGTTTTGTAAAGTTAATCACTGTGCTTAAATACCATGTAACTTTAATTTCCCAACAACTTTCAGAAAACATCTGTAAGACCTTCTCTTTGCATATCTGAAGTCTAAAATAGGCCACATTCCATTACAAATATGGGCAGAGAAACAAAATTGAAACTGTTCAGCATAGCTTTCTAAAAATATCTGTTCTGCAAACTGCTGTACAATCAAAAGAACCAGGGGGTGCATTCCAAAAGGTAAATACTGAAGAAACTGCCTTTAACAATGCACACTACTTAGACATAATTCTTAAAATGGCAAATTTAAATTGCTGTGAGTATGTTTTTGTTCTGGAAATAATGTCTAAGATTGGATCCCTGGAAGGTAAAATATAGAGGCTGCAACATAAATTGACGTGACTTCAATATTAAAACTCTTGTTAGTGATAAACATTATAAAAGATAGTGTATCATTTCTATGAAACAACATAAAATAATAAAGGCAAAACAATCATTACTAAAACAGATTTTTTTAGCTTGAATCACATATCCCAAAATATATGCATTATTTTAATTTCCTGATATTAACTACTGAAATAAACTCATAATAAGTAAACTAATATATTTTGAAAAATAATACTGGTATGGAATTTGGAAAGACATTTACTTATAGTGAACTTTTTATGAAACAAATTTCATGTGTGGGTGTGGGTGTGCCCTGTGGTGGGCTAGCGCCCTGCCCGGGGTTTGTTCCTGCCTTGCGCCCTGTGTTGGCTGGGATTGGCTCCAGCAGACCCCCGTGACCCTATGTTAGGATATAGCAGGTTGGACAATGGACGGATGGATGGAAGATTTCATGTGTAGGCTAAAATGGATGAATGAAATTCAGAAAACTCAACAAAATGCCAAAAAACAAATCATATTAACTCTTTATCAAATGCAGTTTTCTTCATAAAGCATACATTTTATCAGTAAACTTATATATAGACAGAACTCGACAACATAATATAAACTCATTAAGTTGTCTTCCAAGCAGCTAGAGCTGTGTTATGAGTAAAGGGTGCACAGGTCACCTAACATTTATTTGTAAAAAAAGAAGGCAACAAGAATCATGCAAAGGAAGAGGTAGTGTTCAGGAAAGAGGAAGAAGAACTGTGACAATCTCTGATGAAATTCAAGAAATACACACTTATCTAAGGAATGGTCAAGAGTGGATCACAAATAAACATAAAATATGTCAAAAATTGGTAACAGGTAGCTAACAGTAACCTCTATTAGAATATTACCCTAATCTTTTATTTGTCCTGCTTACTTGTGTAACTGCTATTTGCAGTATTAAAAGTGATAGGAGTTTTGAGTGTTTGCTTCATAGATATCAAAACAGTAGTTCTTCAGTATTTGCAGAATTGGGAGACAGCCATCTAACTGGGGTACGCTATGGGTATACAACAAAGTTTAAAAATTCTCATGGTACATATGATAACAGCAAACAATCCTAATCATCTTTAAAATACAGAACTTGAATAGCTGAGGATAATGACGTATTAGATGGTTTTGACAAAATAAACTTGCAAACTATCAATCATACACTACACTGTAATCAAATCCTATTTTGGAAGTACTATGAATGAGTAAAGAAACTCTGCTTAAAGCATTTACAAATTAGCTGTTATTACCTGTATTGTAGCATAGGCTAAATGCTTGAATCCAAGCGTATATGGGTCCTTCCTGGTGTGTAGGCTGTTGGTGACAATGTAAATCAGAAGGGTATGCTTGTGTGGTGCAAACTGGGTCCCTTGCTCTAAACAGATCAAACTGTGAATACTTGTACTGCAGAAGTCTAAACTGTACCCTTTACAGCAGCAGGATGCCCATCTGTGAATAGAATTATTTCGTTCAATAATTCTCCATATCACAAGTCCTGGGAAGTTATGGGATTCTTCCAAGAACATGGCAGTTGATACTTAACACACAAATTTCCACCTTCATTATACACTCATAACAGAAGACAGGGTTTGAATGGCCAAAAGATTTTATCATTTGGGATAATATTAGTTTGTACTCAACCATTTGTACTCAACCATTCTAGTCCTAGTAAATGTACTTCTTCAAAACTCTTTACACAAACAAAATGACTTTTGAGAAAAGCCACAGAGAGGAAAACAAGGTGCTACAGACTTCAGTAGCTGAGACTGGTATAAATTTGCATCACTCAACCATATTAAGAGCTCTGCATATCACTGGCCTGTATGGGGTGTGGGGTAAACTAAGCCATTATTAAAAGAAAGGAAAAAAAAAAAACAAGTGGAAGCATTTTTGCAAAAATCACAAAAGCATTCCTGAAAAAACATAAGAGTGACCCAGCTGTGAAATAGGGAAAGGTTTTATGGTCAAATGAGACCATGATAGAGTGGTCAAGACCAACCAGTTTAGTGCAAATATAACACTGCCCACACCTCAAAAAGCACCATACCTACAGTGAAGTGTGTTGGTGGTAGTATTATGCTGTGTGTCTCTTTTTCATCAGCAAGAGCAGGACATCTGGTTAAAAAGTGAAGGAAAAACATAAATATCAATTGATCTGTTAATTATCATAAACCTTTGAAATGTTTTCAAGCATTTATCAAAAGAGCTGTTTAAACATAACATTAAAAAGAGTGGCTCTTGTGTCCCCTGAAACATTAACTGGAAAACAAACTTGCGAAAAGAAAAGCTGAATGTGTGTTACTACAACATGATATATTGTGGAGATTTATGTTAAATTATTTCTTGCTTAATAATATATTTATTAGGTATTCTGAAATGCTGTTTTTGAATATACACTTAATTAAATAATGACATTAAAAAAATGATGATAGAACACAATTTGTTCTATTTATTAATACAGATTGTTTCAAAAAAATTGTATGCACTGTGGAGAATGGCCGACCGTTTATCCCAGCCAATACCCCCAAGCCGCCAGGTGGAGCCCTCCTTGCAGCATGGAGGTCCCCAGAAGACCAGCAGGGCATCATGGACAATGGAGTTTTTATGCACAGCCCTGCTGGATGCCATGGGGGCCACTAGGGAACGCTTCAGGGAGGAGTAATGGATATTTTCCCTATGCCCCGGAAGCACACGTGGACAAGAGGAATTATGTGCTTCCGGGATGAAGAAAAGAATTTGAACCTGACCCGGAAGTGATTGAGAGTCACATGGACTGGGGATTAGGAACACTTCCGGGTCAGGAGATATAAAAAGACTGTGGGAGCTCCCAGACGGCAAGCTGAGCTGGGTGGAAGGGTGGCAACGCGTCTGGGAGTGGAGGATTGTTTATGAGTATTGTGGAGAAGAGGCTGCTTTGTGCACTGTGGAAGAGTAATAAAGTCAATTTGAGGACTTTTACCTGGTGTCTGGAGTCGTGGACAGGGGTTCAAGGGAGCGAGAGCGCCCCCTATCTACCACAGCACCTTGGTAACAACTAATTCAATAGTTTTTCATTCCCACACCCACTTAATCCAGTTCAGGGTGAAAATGCCAATAATTCAGTGTTATCGATTAAAATATAATCCAAATACACAAGGTTAATCTGTCACATGAAAAAAGATTCAATGTGCTCAAATTTTACACCTTTACTGTCCATGCACTGTTGGTATCTTTAAACAATTGATATCCAAATGTCCATCAAGATGTCTGTTTAATTCCTTTTCTTAGCTCTTCATATGTGCTAAATTTTATACCATACATTTTATCTTTCAAGTAATTCCACTGGGAAAAGTCAGGAGTATACTTTTTAAGACTCTCTATAGAATATGTACTGTTAAAATGTAAATTACTTCTTCAAAAAGTCACAGTTTAAAAAAGAACCTATAAGTATAGATATAGTGATTATGTAGTTTGTCTTTTAAAATTATGTTAAACTTAGATCTGCCTTGGTAAACAGGTCTTCATTCTCTTTACAGTATATGAGGAATAAGACATGTAAAATTTTATTAAACTGTTCACTGAATCACATAAACTTCACAGTCAAGTGAAACAATACAGCACGATAGGATTGCATTTTCTCATACTGAAACTGCAGCATACTATCTCTCAGGTTTAGTCAAATGCATATAGAGTTTAGTATTGTGTTCCTACTTTATTCTTTACAATGTCTAGGATCACTTGCATTTGGGACACTGTAGGGATAAGCATTCAAATTAATATTGATAGAAGAGTATGCATTTTCTTGGAGTTGGTTTGTGAGGTTTAAAGTAAAATTAGTAATGCCAAAATAAATTCTAGAAGTAATAAAAACAAAGCTGTAACAGCAGGTTTGAAAAATGTCAATGGCACATTACTTCCACTGAATACATTAATTTAGGCAGAAACTAAAAAATGTTATCCATAATTGAGGGAAAGACTAACTATTTATAGCAAATAATATAAAACATGGGCCAAAAGGGAAAAAAAGCAAAACAATTTTCTATTTGTCAAATCTGGAAATTTCTAACGGGCTAAAATATTTTAAAATACTGTATATATTCCTCACTTACAAATAGACTTATTTTTTCTTCTTTCATTTTAAAAACTGTTTCCATATTCAGAAAGGTGGTGCCCTTTTGGTAATAAAACAAAAAAGTATTTTGCTACTGCATCTGAGGAAAGATAATGTGAATTTCAGCTTTCTGATTTAATGAAATGCTATTTGATTCTCAACATTATACTCATGCACACACCCAAACCCATTTCCGGTCAATTTAAACTCACCAATTTACCAAAAATGCGCATTTACCATGTGACAGGAAACTGGGGTACTAAGAGACATTTCTAACTATACTTATCCTCCTAGTTGTTTCAGCTTTGATCATGTTCTTGCTGGAGATGGTGCAGTGCATTTGAGAATCTATACTAATAAAAGTCAAAGCCCTCACTGACTCACTCACTCATCACTAATTCTCCAACTTCCTGTGTAGGTAGAAGGCTGAAATTTGGCAGGCTCATTCCTTACAGCTTACTTACAAAAGTTGGTTTCATTTCGAAATCCTACTCGTAATGGTCATAACTGGAACCTATTTTTCTCCATATACTGTAATGGACTTTAGCTCGATGGCCGTAGGGAAGGAGCTGTGTGTCACATCATCACGCCTCCCACGTAATCACGTGAACTGACTGTGAACGCAGTACGTAGAAAAGAAGGAAAAGCTCCCAAAGAGCGCTGAACAAAAACGCATACAAGATTATTCATAAGTGCAGAAACTGCGGAAACAAAGCACGGTGTAAACCATAAGTTTAAATTAAGTTTATGGACACGCTCCTGCTGCCGTTTGTTATGCCTTCGTCGAATACTTTATTCGCGAGATACAGGTTTAATGAGAAGACACGAAGTATAAACGAGACGTTGGATCACTTTGTAACGGAGTTAAAATTGCTGTAGCGAGAAACTTTTAAGTGCCGGGTCTTAGCTAACATTAAATAAAGCCGTGGACATCGCAACATCACACAAGAGAGCAGCTCACGTGAACTAACTGAATGCAGTACGAGTGATCACTTCCATGCATCAAACCTGTTCAAAAAATGCATTACACAATTGACAAGGTAGGAAAAGAATATGCTCCGAGCTGAGCTCCACAGCTAACGCGGTCTTGCGGAAGCAACTTCGTCACGCTGCCACCAAATACTCACAGAAAAATCCACAAGTTAATACACACGCTGTCTCTAGAGTTTCTCCACACTCAATTTATTCCTCACATCCCTGTTATACTCTCTGATCTCCCATTTCAATTCAGATGCCTCCAATTTCCAGTAAGGCTCTGCTTCGCGATGACAAGTAATAAGTCTCAGGGACAGACCCTACAAAAGGTTGCCATTGATGTCAGGCAAGATTGCTTTTCTCCTGGACAACTATACGTTGCATTCTCAAGAGTGAGCTCGCGCAGCTTCGTCATATTACAACCGGAGTGCTGAACTGACAATGTGCTACATAAAGAGAACTATAACAATCATAATAAATGAACAATAAAATAGCGGAGAACCCGTGGATTAAATAAAAAGGCAGCTTCCTTGGCGAAGCAAGGGAAAAGGATGGCCTTATATGTCGTTCGTTTATAAAACAGCGGAGAAGCTGTGTAAAGGCTGCTTCACAAAAAACCAGTGGAGCGCCTTATATGAGCAGGCAGTCATCTAAAGAAGGGTATCAATAAATATCTATAATCGTAATAAACAAACAAAAAATAGCGTACAAGCCGCGGATTAAATAAAGGAAATGGGTACCTGAACAGTAAACTAAGTCTCAAATGGCTACACAATAACTATAGCAATCGTAATAAACGAACAATAAAACAGTACAGAACCGCGAAGCAAGGAGAAACGACGGCCTTATATGGCATTCGTTTATAAAGCAGCGGGGAAGCTGTGTGAAGGCAGCTACACAAAAAAACAGCAGAGCGCCACACTCTGAATGTATTCCTCGCATCACCGTTATACCCTCTGATCTCCCATTTCAATTCAAATGCCTCAAATTTCCAGTAAGGCTCTGCTTGGCGATGACAATTAATAAGTCTCAGGGACAGACCCTACAAAAGGTTGCCATTGATTTGAGGCAACATTGCTTTTCTCCTGGACAACTATACGTTGCATTCTCAAAAGTAAGCTCAGTGCACAGTTTGGTCATATTACAACCAGAGTGCTGAACTGACAACGTGGTATACAAAGAGATCCTTAACAGATAGTTATTGGTATATTTTCCCTCAGTTTGAAAAGGTTTTCTTTTCTTCTTAATAAAAATTTAAAAGCAGTACTTCGTCGCTGCGAAGCGCGGGGATTTTGCTATATACAGTAAATATATATGTAGATATGTATATATATATATGTATGTATGTATATATGTATGTGTGTATATATATATATATGTAGATATGTATATATATGTGTCTGTGTGTATATATATATATATATATATATATATATGTGTGTGTCTGTATGTATGTGTATGTGTGTATATATATATGTATATTTATCTGTGTGTATGTATGTATGTGTATATGTATATATGTATATGTGTGTGTGTGTATGTATGTGTATATATGTATGTGTATATATGTTGATATGTGTATATATACTGTATGTATATATATATGTAGATGTGTATATGTATATATATAGATATGTGTATCTGTAGATATGTGTATATGTAGATATGTATATATGTATATGTATATATGTTTATATGTGTGTGTGTCTGTGTGTATATATATATATATATATATATATATATATATATATATATATGAATGACAGCAACACTCATAACAGTGACAAAACAATTACATTGACAATCATGTTACGTTATTTTTAAAATGTTTACTTTTCTTTTTCATAACTCCTTTAACACACTACTTCTCCGCTGCAAAGCGGGTATTTTGCTAGTTTGAAAATAAAGGAAATGTGGGTAACTTACCGAAATGTGCACCGAATAGGAGCTGTCCACCGGTCCATGTAATTAATGTGTACCTGTATTCCAGTTAAGAATGTAGGAGCAGCTGAGTCTATTCCTACACCAATATGAGATAGGCAACAAATACACATAGACAGACATACACTCACACCCACTAATAATGGGCTAATTTAGATCCAAATAAACATACACATATTACCTTTAGAATGTGTGAGAAAACCTATGTGTTCTAAGGAAGTCCACAAAAACACAAGAATCATCAGGCAGAAGGATCCCAAGGTGTAAATCAACCTTGCCTTGATCTGGTATGAGGCAGTAATATCAGCTGAAGTCTATGGTGAAGTGTGTGTGGTAGATCTGAGCAGGTGCAGGTATTTTAAAAGACCAGAGCAGATCAGACCTCATAAGTGTAGATGTGCAGGAATAAAACTGTGCGGCCATGGAGAACTTAGAAGGAAATTGGCTAATTGCTAATTTTGTGCACAACCATATTTTTAATGGACTTTATTTAATGCACCTGCACTCACAAGGTTTTAAAAGGTCTGAATTGGTCAGAATCAGAAAATGGGAGCAAGAAATCAAGAGGTTAGAGAGAAAGGCAGCAGGGCAGAATGAGGCTGGAGTTACCATGAGTTAAAGGAGGTGAGCGGTAGGGGAGAACCCATGGACCAGCACTGATATATGCATTTCAGGGGCAGATTAACCCCTGCTGATTTGGTGGACCAGGGATGAGCGACTGCTCCAGTTGTAATGTACAGCCTTGGAAATTTCCATCAGAATTTTCACTGTGACCTGAACTGGACAAGAAGCCAATAATCTGAGTAATGTATAAAGACAATTCTGAAGAGGAATGTCTAAATCTATGATATAATTAATGGTGAAAAAGAACTAACTACATTTACTCTCAGTACTGTACTTGAGTAGATTATGCAAGGGCATTTTTAAAGTATTTTAAAATGCAAATACTTTTACATGTTTAAGATGGGACATTACAAAGTATCATTCACTGACTGTGCTCGAAATCCAGAGTTCATGGCGGTCATTGAAAATAAAACTGCATAGAAACTTTTTTGAGTTCATAGGTAACAGTCTTCAGCATGCAAGTACCAAATGATAGAATGGTTGTTTAAAAATTAAAACATTTTTAAAATAAAAAATCAATTTAAAATACAGCAGCCATCTTTTAATAGAAGTGTACAATAAATGTTACAATCAATAAGGCTTCTGTGTGGTTTGCTTACATTTCATAGACATATACATACTGATACAGTATAGTACACCATTTCTGTATACATCACCCACTATATGTATATATTGTATATAGCAAAGTGGGACCAACTGTTAAGACTATAGCTTTTGCTTCTTATTGTATAAGCAAGTCTGCACTACTAATGGATCTGTCTGTTAAATTGTCAAAACTATACACTGAAAATCCTGAGTGTGTAAAAGATGGCGAGACACTCGTTAACTTTACATTACTTTGTTTATATATTAAAACACTTTTAGACTGAAACATTATCATAGTTTTCATAAAAGTAGGGTTAACCATAAAACCATACAGATACGAAGTCACAGATAAGAATCTATTTAATAAAATAGTAACTCTACAATATCTTGAGTCAATTTAAGCCAACATTTGTTCTGAAAAAATGCCTGACTCTGCTTATTTCATAAACATTTTAGTGGCCTTGTGACCTGAGAGTGTAAAACAGAATAAAATGAATCTGTCTAAAATAAACACATAATAGGAAAGGATGTAGCATCGGTTCTTGTATTTATTGATGCCACTTCATTTTACAAGGCAAATAACATTTTTGAAATACTTATATTGCAACAATCTATACATACACTTCAGTTTGAAAAGTGTATTTGAACAGCAAAGGCTGTTAACTGGAAGTGAACTTTACTGTTTATGAAACACACCATACTCAATGCAAGTAGTGTAGTGCAGTTCGTAGAGTGTAGTGCATTTAAAAAAAAAACATGTACAGTGTATTATGTCTAATGAAATACACATCGCTATACATTTCTTAATTAAAAGTGTATGAACCATAAGATGAAACTTAACTTTCAGTTCATTCAGTTATTCCAGTACAGAGGCACACACTGTGAACAAGGCAGTAATCAACCCTGCATGAGATGCTAATCCACCAATTAAAGTAATGTGGGAGTGCACTGGAGTACCTGGAGGAAAGTTAACACTAAAATGAGAACATAAAAACTCATATACACTGTGGCTATTTCTTTTTCAAAAAGCAAAACTGACTAAAAAGAAAGCATTGTTTTCTTGTTCTGAGAAAATATGAAAACAAAACAAAAAGCATTCTAGTATACATCAGTAACAAAGCAAAGTGGTGTGGCCAAATATTTCACTCTGGCTTTACAAAGAAAAACAAGAGTGTGATCTTAAAAGACAGAACTATTCCATTTGTAGTGTCACTTGCAATATCTGATTCTGAGGAGCAATATGTCATGGTGACGAGCAATTTATCTAATACTAAAATGATTTGAATTAATATCTATGCACCTAATGTGAATGACAGAGCTTTCTTCCAAAATGCACTTGCAACTATCTCTAATATGAACACTCATAAAATTATAATGGCCGGAGACTTTAATTTTGCTTTAAATCCAGACCTGGATAGATCCTCAGATACAACTGTGATAACATCTAAAACTGAAAGGATAATTACAGAGTTTGTAACGGATCACAACTTATCAGACCCATTTTTAAATTCTAACCTAAGAGCACACCCGTACATCATTGTTACTCAAGAATTGATTATTTCCTAATAGACAATAATTTTTTGCCCATTATCAAATCTTGTATGACACTATTGTTGTCTCTGACCATGCCCCCCTGATCATGGAGCTTAAATTGCTGCGTCCTACACACTCATCTCATAGCTGCTGTCTTCTGTAGTTAACGATAAGAACTGCACAGAATTCATATTCAAGCAAATTGATTGTTTTCTTGAACAAATGCAACATCAGGGGTCTCAGCGGGTATGCTCTGGGAAACTCTGAAGGCATTTTTAAGAGGACAGATTATTTCATATCTTTCTCACAAAAATAAATTGAATACCAGGAAGGCATCAGAGTTAATCAGTGAAATTACCAGAATAGATTAAGAATATGCCATGTCTCCAAATGAGGCAATTATAGGAAAAGACAGGTTTTGCAATCACAATTTAACCTTTTCACTACTAAAGAAACGAGACAGCTTATCTGTAAATCATGGCATTGTTATTATGAACACTGAGAGAAGGCCAATAAGATCTTAGCCCAAAAAATCCACAAGTAGGAAGTCCATAATGCAACAACTGCAATTTACAGCACAGATGGAGATAAAATTGACCATAAAAATACAACTTACATATTTCGAGAGTGCTATAAATCCTCATATTCTACTCAGTTTAAAGTACATAAGACACAATTTAATGAGTTCTTTTATTTATTACAGATACCACAGCTAGATACTCTTAGTGCTGAGGAACTGGATAAACCTCTGACACTTTCAGAATTACTAGATGCTATAAACTAATTTTAAAGTGGAAAATCATCCGGCCCTGATGGTTCCCAGTGGAATTTTATATAAAATTTTCAAATAAGTTAGCTCCACTATTAACAACATTTATAGAAGCTAAAAACAAAAAAATTCTACCTCATACTTTTCACCAAGCATTAACTACCATCTTTCCTAAGAAAAACAAGGACCTACTACAATGTGCATCATAGAGACCAATCTTCTGAATAACGATGTTAACATATTCTTCAAGTTCTAGCCAGAAGGATTGAGAAGTTGCTTTCTTCTATAATATCACAAGACCAAACTGGACTTATTAAAGACAGGCACTTAACATCTAACCTTAGATGTTTGTTTAACATTATATATTCACCCATTATATCTAAAACCCCAGAAATCCTATCATCTTTAGACGCAAAAAAAAGCATTTGACATGGTTGAATGGGACTACCTATTCATTCACTACATAGCACAAATTTGGGTTCAGCCCAAACATATGTGTATGGATAAAACTACTCTATTACTAGTCCAGAAGCCTCATTTTGGATTAACATTATTTCAGACAACTTCAAACTAGAACATGGTGCCCTTTGCATTTGCCATTGAACTTTTGGCTCTATACTTTTGAAATGTATCAGAGATAAAGGGGATTGTCAGAGAAGGACTTGAACAGAAAATATCACTATATGCAGATGATATGATATTGTATGTATCGGACCAACAAAATTCTTTGGCAGCTGTCATAAAACCATTAGCAGATTTTCAAAAGACATCTGGACTTCAAATCAATTTGAATAAAAGCGTGGTTTTTCCAGTGAATTCTGTACCACGTTATATCGGACTGGGCTCATTCCCATTAGTCACCAGCCAAGCACAGCTGCTTCCAGTCTCTCCTGCTCATCCAAGGATTGCTCAGAGGAGAGACTTCAGCTGCCGTGGTCCTCACACTACCGACCCCTGTCTTGCCAGACTGCTAGGAGTTGGTTGTCCTCTCATCTTCCTTCTTGCACATGTAGTCGTCCCTTAGATCCCTAGGAATGACTCATCCTCGTTCAAGCCGACTCCTCCATATAGTCATTGGGTGCGATCCATCCCTCGAGCGCCGATCCTTTGCTCCACATGGGACCCCTGACCACGCTGACCGATCTCTTACACCTCACTATTTCATTTCTTCTCTTTCCTTTTTCTCTGTGCTGGCCCATTCTTATACAGCTCCGTGGACGCAGCACCTCAATCACGCACTGCAGAAAGCCGATTAAGCAGTTCATTATGATCGCACCTGCATTTGCGACTCGCCCAATTACTTCATCAACTCCACGGGGCTACACAATCAAGCCCATGGAGACTGACATGGCCAAATGGATTATTTAAAAACTGGCCTTTCATTTTGAACCGTGGACCCGCTATATCACAAACATCCACGCATCCAAAGTGCGACTCAACAAGTTCCTAAAGCAAAAGGGGGCATGGCACTACCTTTCAATTTTATTACTGGGTGGCAAATATACAAGCTATAAAGACCTGGACATCAACACAAATCGATGAATATACACAAACCTGGTCTGCAATAGTAATAAAATTTTGCAGCACTTCTTTATATTCCCTGTTCATATTCTCTCAGAATATGGAACTAATGAAGGAAGCACTTTAAGACAGAGAAGCTTTTATCTTTTGCACCTCTACATAACAACCACTTTTTTCCACTCTCTCAAACATATACATTATTTAACACTAGAATTACCAGAGCCTACGAAAAAACTCGTAGATCCGTCCCACCTTAAATCGCTTCTCACCTCATCGTCAGCATCTTTTGTCCTTTAAATGTGTTGATAAGCAGCAAGCAGTCTGTTATCACATCCCCCACTGGCGCACAGGTTTCTCAGCTCAAGTCTGTTTACCTACGTGTCAATTGCTTGGAGTTGTATAGAGTGAGAAGTCAAGCAAAATCACACCTTTTATAAATACTATGTCGTTATTTGGAACACATGCATTTCATGTGTGTTCCGTGTCTACAGCGATATACTGTATGTAAACACATCGTTAAAAAAGAAACGTTTTTCATGTTTTAGTAATAATTGACAAAATGTAGACATGAAGTTTATAATGTGTGAAACCTGAAGTCCAAATATGAAAGAAACACTTTCACAAAAGGTACAAATATAACAGAACAAGTGCGCTTTTATTCAAAAATATAACTGCAGAAAAACAACACGTGTTAGGGTGCGACATTGACATGCATTTAATACAACTGCTTCGGTGGCACAATGGTATCAACTGTTGACTGGTAATCAAAGCTTCACAGGTCCAATCCTGGACGAGTCCGTTTTGAGAAGTGAACTGCTCTTATTCTTACTATTTTATAATAAAAACATACATTTGATTTCAGTCTGTAACAGCCAGTGTAAATGTATGATACTCGTAAAGGTTAGCATTGTTTTTTTTTTATTATTCAGTTTCATTCTCTTAGTTGTGTTCGCAATCCTACCAACCCCATCCCCCCCCATCTGACACTGACGCGCTATAGCTCTGCACTCTGTAGATAAATAAATCCAAATAAATAACATGTTATTTATGTAAAACAGGTAGGAGTGTAAAACATCACTGAAAGTTTGGATGACAGACTAGCGTAGGGCATCATTCACAATACAAACAAGACAATTTAAAGTCCTGTTAGAGATGCTTAATAAAAGTAAAAGTACAGTACACAAGTGTATAGAAGTCTAAAATTTCCCAGCAGTAACAGGGACTATCAAAAAGATACTTAGCGATATTGAAACTGTAAGAGATGTTCTGCTTAGATTAAATATCAAACCAACAAACCATAGGAGCAGTAACATTTATTCTTTATACTGTACATCCCCAACACATATTTTTGAACATTGCTGTATAAATTAACAAAGTACTAGAAGCTAGGAAATATTGTCCCATTATATAAAAAAGGTATTTGAGACAATTTAACTAATTATAGGCCAGTAAGGATCATTCCATCACTTGTCCTGACTGCGACTCCCCGAGGAATAGATTTGGATGTGTGTAATGCTTCGAATCCTCTGTAAGAAGGACATGGGTCACTAGACCATAGATAGCACGTCACTTGTTCACAGATTCATCTAACAAATGTCTCCTTATCTGCACTCAGAGCCCTTGCAGCTGTTCTTCTCAGTTTCCAGTATAAACCAGAGTTGCCATCAAGCCATGCACTCTCTCAATGATATCCTGGATGCCCTACGAGATGAAACACCTCCTTCTGGGAACACTGGGAACACCAACACAACCCTCAGCATCCTTCAGGGTCTTGTCACAGAAGGTATCCCACATCACATTAGGATCAGCAGTCGCACCCAAGTCCAAGTTCCTCACACAAACTGCTTGCAACATTGTTAGAAACAGCCTGATCTTGGAGTCTGGCCACGTCCAGCCTCATTCTCCTAGTAGGTGGTAGCCTACTAGCCTTAAGTAGCAACAACAAGTATGTGGTCAGAATTCACAAACTGGGCACTTCTGTAGACTCTGAAGTTTTGTAAGACCCTCCAGTGTCTGCTCACAAACATGAGAGCCATCTCCTTCACTGCACCGCCAGTACTGGATTAGTAAGTCCAATGATATGGCTCAGAGCACTGGAACCAGGATCCAATGATATGCAGTCCCTGATCTTTTGCAAAGTCAAGGAACATGTAGCCAGTTTCACCATGGTCACTAGACCCATGGGGACCAAGACATTCCTCATAGCCAGCCATGTCAGTGCCAGTGGTCACGGTGAAATCACCCATGACCACAGGAGTGTCACCTCACAGGCATCCATCAACCACCGTGCGACTGAAGCAGTCTGATTTTAAGCCTAAGAAGTCTACCATCATGGCACTGAGGGTTCTCACTGGGCACAAATGCAAATATTGGCAGAGTTTCTTTCTAGCCTTTGTCGATTTTCGTAAAGCTTTAACTTACTTGATTGGGCTGCCCTGTGGGACATCCTGAGATTTTGTAGGATCCTCCCAAAGTTTCTGGATATCTTGGCCAACCTGTATATTGGTATTGTGAGTGCTGTGCAGAGTGGAGGTAAAACCTCTGTGTTTTTCCCAGTTGATTTTGGGGTTCATCAGGGGTATGTTCTTGTTCTTACTCTGTTCAGTTCTTGTATGGACTGGGTGTTGGGCAGGGTCATTGGTCCAGCGGCTGTAGGGCATCTGTTGGTGAAGAAAGATTCACTGATCTTGACTTTGCCAACGATGCTATGTTCTTTGCAGAGTCAATACAGAATCTGATTGGGGCTATTGAGAGACTGAGCAAGGAGTCTGAGTGTTCGGGCTTGCAAGTGTCCTGGATAGAAGCCAAGATCCAGGCCTTGAACACAGTCATTAGAAGTGTGTCTGCCTGTGGAGAGAGTGTCGACCTTGTCGAGAGGATTACTTACCTCTCTGGTGACTCTTTCTATGAAGTCAGTAGATGGACTGGAAGAGCATGGGTGGCCATGAAATTGCTGGAAAGGGGTGTGTGATGCTCCTGATATCTTTGCAAAAGAAAAGTCTTTAGAGTCCTGTTTTGTTATATGGTTGAGAGATATGGACGCTATCCACTGATCTGAGATGAAGACTGGACTCCTTCGGTATCTTTGGGTACCACTAGTTTGGCTATGTGTTGAATGAGCCACATTAACTGCATTATGAGGGAGTGTCAGTTACATCACTACGGCCTAGTGGCACGATTCCCCAAGAGTGATCCGGCTCACAGGATCCCCAATGTTGAGGACCCAAGTGGCTGGACCAGGTGAAAGGGATGTTCACATCACATCTGGCTGTGGCAGATAGACATGTGGTCCAGTCCCACCCTCTGGAAATGACCCTCTTTCTGGGGGGTTGCCAACCAGGATCCCAAGCTGTTTCGTCGTGTGCTAGGTGTGACCTGATAGCCAGTAAGCTTAAGATGCATTACATGATTTTATCATTGCATTGTTATAATAACTTACTTTTTTGGCAAATTGTAGAAAGCACTTTCACATGACTAATCTCAATATACAAAAGCTAAAGTGTAAGCAAACTCTTGTGCGCAATCCTCTGTCAGATACTGTAGAAATAAAAAAGGTGTTTAAAGTTTAACATATCTTTGTTCATTGGCACTAATATATGAAAATAACAGAAACTGAGATAAATGAAGAAATTTTAGTATAAAGTACCCATCATTCTGCATACTTGGAATTAACTTAAAAAGGTGAAAACCATAGACCTCACCCAAGCTATTTTGTGCTAAAAATTTGAATCAATGTAAATATGCATGGAGATATGTTCTTTTATTTGTTTTATAGGTTTTATTTGAAGAAAATAACATTCCATACAATCGAGTTAAACTTAACAAACATTAATTCAAACCCCCTTCCCTGAGAGACAGAAAGCTGAGCCAACAGCAAGAGCAAATGTCTGAAAACAACAAAGAAGGAAAAGCTTATTCTAAATTTTTATTAATTATATTTTGCCATATGAAAAAAAAATTTTTTTGAGGTGATCTTCTAAGTAAGGATTAATTTTTTTCCCCAATTTGAAATAGTATAGACATTCTCAAACAAGGATGCAATCAAATTCTGAAGACTAACAACGGTGAATTTTAAATACCTTCATGAAAAAGAACATAACTACTTGTAACCCTGATGTTGAAGAAACTTCTTTTCAATGTTTTATTTAAAATACTTCATACTTCCTTAGAAGGCTGGCATCCTTCAACATCTGCAATAAGATGCTGCAGATGTTCTATCAGACAGTTGTGGCGAGCGCCGTCTTCTACGCAGTGGTGTGCTAGGGAGGCAGCATGAAGAAGGACGCCTCTCACATCTGGACAAACTGGTAAAGAAGGCAGGCTCTATTTTAGGCATGGAAATGGACAGTTTGACATCCGTAGCAAAGTGACGGGCAGTGAGCAGGCTCCTGTCAATCATGGAGAATCCACTGCATCCACTAAACAGTATCATCTCCAGACAGAGGAGCAGCTTCAGCGACAGACTGTCACTGCCCTGCTCCACTGACAGACTGAGGAGATTGTTCCTCCCCTACACTATGTGACTCTTCAATTCCACCTTGGGGGGTGGGGGGGGTGGTTAATCGTTAACATTATACAAAGTTACTGTCTGTTTTACCTGCATTTGGTACTGCTGGAGTATGTGAATTGCCCCTTGGGATTAATAAAGTATCTATCTATCCATCCATCCATCCATCCATCCATCCATCCATCCAATTATCAAGTTTTAAGGTCATGAGCTATTCCAGTAGAATTAGGTGAAAAGTGGTAACCAACCCTGGATGAGACAACAGTACATTACATGGTACTCTCATACACACACTAATACTCACTTAGACTGGTTTGATTTAAAGTTGCATGTTAATCTAAAATGTACATCTTTTGGATGTGAGAGGAAAACTCCACTACCTCCAAAAAAAGCCATATGTGGTCATGTGAAGAACTCCACGTAAACAGTGACCTCTATTTGAACCTTTGTTTCTCAGAGCTGTCAGGCAGTAGTGTTAAAAGCATGCAGACAAAATGAGAATAAGCAAACTCTAAACAGGCAGTAACGTTAAGAATATATTATTCATAACCTGTTGGAGCCCTGAAAATATTGTAATTAAATTGTACTGCACCACTTTATGGGAGTCCTCTGTTAAAAAATGTGATAGATAGATAGATAGATAGATAGATAGATAGATAGATAGATAGATAGATAGATAGATAGATAGATAGATAGATAGATAGATAGATA